>CM062204.1:2172500-2487500 GCA_031216445.1 Lateolabrax maculatus | reverse complement strand
TATGACAGTAAACTGTTGGTTTAATTGAATCCGTTAATGTTTATCATTTTTTACATTCAATAAGATAAACACTTAATCAGCTAATTGAGAAAATAACTGTCAGATTAATTGATAATGACAGAAAGCAACAGAAACCTTTTTGTTTCTGGTTTAAGGGTGTATAAAGGTTGTGTGGACTCATGACTTTAGTATTTCTAAACTCCTGCTACGGCTGCTGGACGTGTCCTCACTTTTAGCCCTAAGGCAAGACACTGCAGACAAATAGGATAAAAAATATTAACAAATACATATCACCATGAAACTTCCCCAGTTGATTACTTTATTTTCCTTTTTTGTGTTACAAGTTTTCTGAGGGTTTTTTTCAGAGGGAATATCAGATATTTCTTTGTATCACTCCATAAATCAGAAAATACTGTTAACAGCCATTAAAAAATATATATTTTCGCCATGTTTTTAGGAGTAAAATGTTATATAAATCAGGCTATGAATGTTATATGAACAAACTCCTTTTGTAAAACCTTTAAAAATATAGACAAGAACAAAACTGGAAAGTTTGGTGTACTCAAGTGAAACGGCCAATCCTTGGCATCCTATACCATATACCTTGTATCTATATATCTGTATATATAGATCTATATACATTATATGAAGTTATTAAACACTTCTTTTAGCATTAAGGAGTTACAGTTGTTCTAAGAAAATCTTTTTTTCCCCCTCTTAATTATACAAAACGTATGAAACACAAATGCTCCAAAATCCAATCACTATTTTTACACATCTGTTGTGGGTGAAATGTATATTTTGTACTGTTTTGAAGTCATTGTGGTGGAACGTAACCAAGTACATTTACTCCAGTGCTGCACTTAAGTACAATTTTGAGCTACTTATACTTGAGTATTTCCACTTTATGTTACTTTATACTTCTACTCTACTCTGTTCTACTACATTTTGGAGGCAAATATTGTTCTTTTTCCTCCACTGCATTTGTTTGACAGCTTTTAGTTACTACTTACTTTGCAGATTCATTTTATTATATCATCTATAGCAGATGCAACATTAAAGCGATTAACCCATTAATATATCAATAATTGTATATATATATGTATATATATATTATATAGTTGTATCATATAAATCTACAAATGCAGATAAACAAAGTGTAGTAAAATAAACACCTAAATGTGTATTTTGGACTTTTTTTCTTTCCAGACATGTTATGGAAGCAAAACAGCCCAAAATCTCATAAATGACCAGTGCATGAAAAAGACTTTTTTTGCCTGTAGTGTCTCGCCGTAACTTAAACACAAGGACAGAGTCCCGGAAGTTCCCTGAGCTCGACTGGTCTGAGCGACTGTGTGCGCGAACGTCCGCATTTCCGACGGCCCCTGAAGGCAGCAGGAGTCCTCCCAGTCAGATCTGGCTGAACGTGACGCGCCGACTCGGAGCCGAGCGAGGTTTCCTGGCGGAGCTGCGGAGGGAGCAGGAGCCGAGCAGGAGCAGGAGCAGGAGCAGGAGCCGAGCAGGAGCCGAGCAGGAGCCGAGCAGGAGCCGAGCGGGTCTGTCTGTCCGTCCGTGTGTCTGTCCGCCCGCCCGCCGCCGCCGTCTGTCTGGGGGACACACGCAGAGAAAAAGACACCCTCCTCTTTCCGGCTTCCCGGGTCTGGACACGGCTTCAGCGGCTATGGATCCATCGCTGTCCTCCTCCTGTTTTCAGCGCTGAGGGACGCTGCTCCGTCGGATGCTCCAGTGCCCATAGAGGAGGAGGAGGAGGAGGAGGAGGGAGGAGGAGGAAGAGGAGGGGGGGGGGCATCCCTTATCATTCTTCGACTACCAGGTGAAATAATTATTGTAATACGCCATAACGTGTTGTGGTCGGGAGAGGGGATTGTTTGTGGGAACAGGAGCAGGAGGGAGGGAGCGGGAGTTTGGGGGGAGGAGGAGGAGGAGGGGGGGGGAGAGGGGGCACGGGGAGCGGGTTCGTCTCGAGCCCGGAGCTGGGGGGTGGGGGGGGGGTTAGCTAGCTCCGCCGCCTCGCCGGGCGCCGGTCCGGGAGGGATGCGGCGCCGGGAGGGAGCGTCATGATAACGGTACCGGCCGTCTGGCCTCGGCCCGTCTCCGTGATGAACGACACCTCCTCTCTCTCTCTCTCCCCCCCCCCACCTCCCACCTCCCGGTTTCTCCCCCCTCCTCCTCCTCCTCCTCCTCCCATCCCTTCAGGACGTCGCGTCTTTATTTACAGGAGCGGATTTTTAAAAAACAACAACCGATAAACCGTTAAAATAACAAACCGCCCAACGGCTGCACGTCCGTTAGGCTGCTGAGCTAAGCGGCTAACATTAGCATCCCCCCCCTCCTCTTCCTCCCCCCTTCTCCTCCTCCTCCCCCCTCCTCCCCCCCCACCGCTAGCATCCCTGGCTAGCTCCCATCCTCCGTCCCGAGCCCACCACAGGCCGGCCCCGGCTGCCCCCGGCCCCCCGCCGGGTGCCGGGCCTCCGGCGGCGGCGGGGGTCGCTGCCGGTCGTCGGTCCGTCCGCTCCGCGTCTCGCCCCATTAAAGCGATGAGGGCGCGCGCCGGGCGGATGTTGTTATGTAACAGATATTGACACCACACGCCCTTGAAACAAAAGCTGTTGTCTCGGTGTTTGTTTTGTGTGCGAGCGGTGCAGGACCCCGATCGCGGGCAATAAATCCCGGGACCCGGGGAGGGAGGGAGGGATGGAGGGTGGGGTGGGGTACGGGGTGTTTGTGGCACCGAGGGCCGCAGCTCTGAACCGGCGTCTGAAATATACAACGGCTGCTCCTGTCAGCCATTGTTTTTGTTGTCATTGGAGGGCTCACATTTGTTTTCCGGCCTCGGATCTTCCCTCTGATGGTGCATGTGTGAAGGAACACGGCCAGTCTGCCTCCAGAGCATGTTCAGCTTATTCTCTATACAAGAATATCATTTATATACATATATATTGGGAAGGTGATTATTACCTATGATGTATTGTACAGGGAAGGCTTAGCCAGGAAGAGATGGGGATAAATCTGTTTGACATGAAGTAAAAATCATGTTTTTATTATTAAATTCCATGTAAAATACTAGTTGGAGCTCATGTCATGATGTGATGTGTGATATATTACAAGGCATTTATTTATGGTATTGGTGAGACTTAACAGGGAACATTTACCTCTAAAGTCATATAGGCATTTATACAGCACTGTTCAAACACATATGTCAAATGATTTACATAAGATAAGATGCATCAGTTATCCCGAGGGACATTATTGTGCAGCAGTTGCAGTACAAAGTGGGGAAATTTGAGAATATATAGGCTGCAAATATAAACAAAATATAGAGTAGAAATGCATTAAAATATTCAGAAAAACACAATGTACTGTGGCGGTTTGTCATTGTGTTTTTCACTTCATCAGGAAGTAGGGCTGGGGCTTATCGGCTTTTAGCAGAATCATATTGTTCACAGGTCCGTTGTCCAAATTAGTAATTCTGAAAAGAGGAATATAAAACCTGACAAAATTTGAGGTTTAAGTTCTTGGTTTACACACATGTAGAGTTTGATTTCATGTAATGCATAACAGTGGAACATGTGTCATTGTTTTGAACCACTTCTTTGACTATTTTAGATGTGATTTTAAAACATTTTCCATGTCGTGATACATATCAATTTTGAGAGTTTCTTTATAAAAACTTGATAATGATTTCAGCCCTATTAGTGGGTGCTACCAGAGTTTTAAAGACAGCTAATATGTTTAATTTTCACCTTCAACTTAAAGGCAGCAGCATGTACGTGTGTCATCATCTCTGTGTCAAAAAGCCATAAATGGGACAAGACATAACTACCAGAAAGAATCAGTTCAAGTGAAGACATCTGAAGTAATAGAAACATAGACCTGCCTCAGTATCACAATAAATTGTACTGTGATATATTTATTGATTTTTGTTTCTGTCATACATACTACCCCACAACCCTAAAACAAGTTTCATTTGTTGGAAATTTGTGTCGGATAAGTGTTGCCACTGGAACAAAAGAATAAAACACATAATTACTACACATACAGTAAATGACTAAACATATGTATAACATTTACCTTCCTGTGGAAAAGTCTCCAGTTACTTTTCAGCTACATGCTCAAACCTTTCCATGCGTTTTGTCTGCAGCTCATCGATGCAATGATGCTACACGTATAAGTTGAATGGTGTGATGGTGTTGAGGTCCGAGGCCTCCATTAAAACAAAGATTAACTTCATATTCCATTTTACATGCAGATAAATGTTGAACAAGCAATAAGTTAGTAGTGTTGGATATGTATTTCATATTCCTGCTGCTGCTTCACAGTAAGATCCTGCTGGTCTCCGAGGGATGAAGAGATGGTTGCTTTATATCAAGCAGCACTGTAGTCTGTTTGCAAATTCAGGAGTTACTGGTTTTAAGATGTGATCTTGGGAGGGTTGTAGGAGAACTGTACTTTTTGGACTTTGTATAGAAAAGCAGCTGCCATGAAACAGGTGTGTGTTCGGAGTTCAGACGTTGCCGTCGATGTCTGTCTGCTGTTCACCCATCGGTCAGTTGACAGACGAGTAGACTGAGAGACATTGATGAAGAAATTAGAAGCAGGGAACAAGGAGGAAGGTGTGACCGCAGATAAGGGAGGAAGAGGACAAGGATTAAGGGAGGTTGGGTGTGGGGATTCCCCCATGAGTGTGGTTTCTAATTTATCACACCAAGAGTACCGATTGGGGACCTGTTTCACAAAAGTGATTTGCGAGCTTTGCTTACATGCAGGTTGCACATTGTGGCAGTGCCACATTCCACCATTGATAAATCTGTCCTGCAGGGCTCTTGAATGCTCGCGCAAGTTTGGCATTTGTTTTCATTAATGAAACATCACTTCACTCAAGAAGAAATGATCGCAGGTTGCAAATCACTGCTTACATGTTGCAAAGTTGGTGAAACAGTCCTCAGGTCCATTATAACTGTTCTGCTATCTGCTGGGGACATTGGTTTTGAAATGATGCAAATCTAATCTCTGTCTGTGTCTCTGGTTAAACACACTCAAAGAATAAGTAATGGTCAACACTGATACACTGGCTGGACATTATCTTCTCAATTAATTAATCAATTGTTTAGTCTATGAAATGTCCAAAAGTAGAGAAAAACGCCCACCACAACTTGACTTGAAAGTGACGTCTTCAAATGACTTGATTTATCAGATTAACAGGCAAAAACCCAGAAGATACTTCATTTACTATCATGTGTGAAAGAGAGAAGCAGCAAATTGTCCCATTTGAGCAGCAAATGTTGAAATGTGAAATGATTTATTGATTAAAAAGGTTGGATAAGAAGTTAGAGGAGGACTGATGGAGGGAAAGAAAGGGAGGCGTCAAATGAGAGAGAGAAGGAGTTAGTGAGAAAGGGAGGGAGAGTAGGGGCTGGTGAAAGAGGGAGGGAAGGAAGGAAGGAGGTGAGAGGGAGGGAGGTTTTTTTGTCTTTTGCAAAGGAGGAGAAAACGAGGGAAGTAGGAAGGCAGCAAAGCAAATGATAGATGGATGTGTGGGAAGAAGAGGAGGACCTAGTCAAGGAGGGTGAGAAGGAAGGAAGGAAGAAGAAGAGGAGGTTTAAAAACTTGGGGGAGAGGTAGTTAGGGAAGGACTGATGGAGAGAAGTGAGAAGAGAACGAGAACAAAGGAAGGAGGGGGGGAGACGATGTAAGGAGGCTATGGAATTTTGGAAAGAGAGATGAAGGGAAGGAAAGGAGGGCGGTAAAGAAGGAGGGATGCAGGTGATTGCAGGAGGGATGTTCTCCAAATCTTTGAGGCAGGAGAGAATGAAGGAAGGAGAAGAACTGAAGGTAAAAGTAATTAGTGAAGGACTGATGAGAGAAGGAAGGAAAGTAAGAAAAGTAAGTGAGGAAGGGAGGGAGCAAAGGACAGAAAGATTGAGAAGAGGAGGAACAAAGAAGAGAAGGTGGGGACGATGTGAGGGGGCAAGGAAATGGGGAAGGAAAGAGGCAGGTAAGGGTTGGAAAGAAGGGACCAGTGAAGGAGGGAGGTAAAGAAAGAAGGAGGGAGATGTAGTTAGGGAAGGACTGATGGAGAGAAGGAAGGAAGAAGAAGGGAGAGAAGTAGAAAGGAGGAAACAAAGTAAGGAGAGGAGAAAGAGAAAGTGTGAGGAGGCAAGGAAGAAAGAGAAGGAGGTAAGGAGGCAGGAAGTGTGTTAAGGCTCTGAACAATAAGTGGTGGCCTGCTGTGTGAAGGAAACTATCCACTGACCTGCTCTGCGTGTTTTTTTTTCTCTCTCCCTTCTCTCTTTTCTCTGCCTCCGTTTCCTTCCAGGCTGACTCACTGCTGGAGCGCCTGAACACAAGAAGAAGAAAAAGAAGAAGAAGAAGTTTGAGAAAACGAGGGAGTGAGGAAAACTGTGAAACAGAGAGCGAGAAGGAGGGAGGAAGAGAAAGAGGGGAGACCAAAAGAGGTGAGGAAGACTAGGAGGGGAGAGAAGACAGCAAGAGAACGTCCGGTTGGGTCGGCGGGACGCAAGGAGGAAAGAGAAAGTGATTGTGGGAAAGAGAGAGAGAGAGAAAGATAGAGAGACACTACAGACTCTCACGGCCCAGTGGGGAACAAGTCCACAGATCTGAGGTGAGGCAGGAGTGGGAGCAGGCAGGTTGGAGGTCGGAGGCAAAGCGGTCCGGACGGGAGGCTGACTGAGCTTCAGCCGAACAAACTGTCCTGCTGCTGCCCCCTCCCCCCCACCCCCAACAACTGCACCTTCGGCGTCACCACGCTGGGAGAACTGGGAGGACTGGTGACGAGGAGAAGCCACCATGAGCGACCAGAACGTCGTGAAGGAAGGCTGGGTCCAGAAAAGAGGTGAGGAGGCGTCATGTTTTTATCTCTAAACGGCTGAGATTGCATCCCACTGTGTATGTTTTCATGAAAATACCAAAACCACCACAGAATTGATCCTACTAACAAGTATTGTGTGTGAATCCAAAGCCTGATATATCTTCTGCCTCCACTGTTGTGCAGAAACTATTAAAAACACATCAGTGAGCCTCACTGTTGCTCTGGGTGACACGTTCCTTCATCACCATGAACACACACACTGTAGTTTATTCTGACTCAGTCCCACACACACCGTCCTGCTGCCCCAAATACTCACTACAGCACCAAATGTGGATTCATCCGCCACAGAAAATAGTCCCCAACAAATGCACTATTTCATCTGTTTGATGTTTTAGGAAATTACTGGGACTTAAAAGAAAAAGAAAAAAAGCTATATAATTGTGAGGTGTTTTTAAAGATTTACACCGTCCTGTCAGAAGTTCGGCAAACACATATTTCTTATCAACATAAAGTTTAAGTGCAGTTGTTTGTTCTTCTTTTAGAGAAAATTTACCTTCCAGTCCACAAAGATACCTGAATGGCGCTCGTCTCTGTCAGTCATCGTATTAAACCCGCCTAGTACTAGATTAACGCTTGTGATTGGTTATCCTGAGAAATCGGCAGGGAAGTCAGTTTGAATGGGAGAGGGGCCAGACGTATCTGCCAGAGCAAAGATTGACATCTTCAGAAGGAACCAAAAAATTGGAAATCCATATGTGGCTCCAGAAATAAATCAATGTATGGGAAACACTAGAGCCAGACTGATTTATCTGCCGATATTGGCCTTTTACAGATATATCGAGTTATATATCAGTATCGGTGTATATGTTATCAGATATGCACAGAAATTAAACCTTTGTTTTTTACGAACTATAATGCAGAAAGAGATGTTAAGAGTAAGCCTGTTATTTAGCTATTTATTTAATTTTTATTCACTACTTAAATGTTCAGCAATCGACTGATACTGTTTTTATTTAGCTATTCACTTTGACAATGTATAATAATGTTAAATATTCTTTTATAAAGTTATTTGTTTAAGAAAGCAGCCTTCTGAGGACCTTTGCATAGTCACATCGGTGCACAATCCATATAGAAAAGGTATATTTTCATTCCACTCAAACTTCACTATATTGGGCGCCATATCAGTAATATGTGTAATTTTTCCCCTTTAAAATCGGTTTCGGCCTCAAAAACCCCATATCGGTCAGGCTCTAGGAAACACTGTGTCCCTCCCGCCCCCAAAAATATTGGATTAAGAAGTGCTTTTCTCCTTATGACAGTAACACCAGCAATCGTCCGACCAGCTTCCGGCTTCCCAGTATTACTGCACAGCTCACTAATATATTAGGAACAGGAAACAACGTGCATTTTCATAAAAGAAAATCTAATTATATCAGAAACAAAATATTCTTATACAGTGTTACAAACCAGCTATGAAAGTCTGATATCTGTCCACACGTTTGTGCATAAAAAGAAATGTTTGAAGTTTGTATGCTTGGTTGTTACATGGCAAAGAAATGCTATGGCAGAAAGCATTTCCTGCACTTTCAGAGGAGAAAAACTGTCTTGGTTGGGAACTGACAGCAGAGCAGCCTCTCTCGCAGCCAGCGACGCTGGACAGGAAAAAATAAATAGACTTGGTCGAGACCGAGGCGAGACTGGTTGTCGGGACTGAGACAACTAGGGCTGCAACTAACTATTATTATTATTATTTTTTTTATCGTTTAGTCTATAAACAAAGAACAAAGCCCATTCATATGAAAACTGAGCAAGGCAGCAAATCCTCACATTTGAGAAGTGGAAAATATTTGACACTTAATCTTAATGTGCTGTTCACTGATGCCTTTTGGTTTCATTTAAATTAAAATGACAGTGGTCCAAATGCTGAAGATGTATAATGTGTACAAGGGCACAACAGAGCGATCTTCCTCTACACATAAGGGAGAAAATGATCATCGTCTTCATCATAACAGTCGAGGAGTGTGCAGCCCTGCTCAGATGAACTGAAACAACAATACTAACCAGATCCTGGAAGTCACTTCTCCTTTCTGTATTTGTTACACAGAGGAAGCTGATTTATTGCAAACCTGACAGTTGGATTGAAACACAGCTGATGTGTTCTGGTCTGTGTTTGTTTGAATTAATTAATTTATCTCTGTGCATATCTGTGTCTGCCGTGGCTTTAGGTTTGTCTTTACGCAGGATGGAGAAAGGAAACATTTTCAGTAACAGACGGCTGCTGTTCTCCGTTAGTCTTCTTCTGATTTCCTTTTTCAGTTTGAATCATTTAACTGGCTCGTTCGTTCGTGTTCAAGTGGAGATGCGTGTCGCTCCAGGACACCTGAAACCAGATGAACACAACAGCTGTTGAGGGAACTGAACCTGAGACCTTATGTTACAGGACTACACTGAAAAGACAGTTTACATGTCATCAAATAGATTCATGTGTTTTTTTTTTTTTTTAGCTTAACTGTGCCCCAATTCAAATTCCATACTGGCTCCTGAAAGACATTTTAACAAAAAGAAAATTACATAACACAGTACAGTACAAATCTTTGAGTTTTATTTCTGTGCTCTTCGGCATTTTTCCACTCAAAACAGTTTTACAACATAAACAATAAACCTTTTTTACCACAGCTTGAAGTTATCTGCTGGGTGGTTTGACTGCATTTTTATCTTTACTAAACGTTAACTTGCTAAAATCCCAGACATACCGCCGTCCTCCTCAGTAATCTCGCACGAATCCAGCAGTGGAGACTTTGAATGGGCCGCTGACTCTTTAACGTCTGGACTTGAATGGTGCTGAGATGAAGATGATGGTGTGCTCTTCTTCTCGCAGGCAGACACGAAGCAACTTTCTCCGTGCAAGTGATTCCTTCATCCAATTTGTCGTGTTGCCGTTAGCATCGACCCTGACAAACGGAGCCACACTTTTGATCTCTTTGGCAGTTTTCATTGTTATGTTTATGCACAACAACTCTACACACGCCCCTGAGAGCCATATCTGGATGTTACGTAGTATTTCTCCTGCATGCCTTTACCACGCGTAACGTTAGACAGCCAATCACCGGCAGCCTTATTAGATCTTGGTAAGCATGCTGCATGCTTATTGGTTGAGATTAACTCCTCAGGTAACAAGAGACACGTTTTTAGAGATCTGCAAACTTGTTGCCTTTCAGTAAAACTTGCCATTCTGAATGAAAAAAATGTCACCAGTTGTGAAGGTCTGAACAACTGGTGGCTTGCGACAAATACAGCAACAAAGCACTTAAAAATGATGCAGGTAAATTGAACTACTCAGACAGGCTGCATGGGTCATGTTCTTTTGACCTTTTTCAAGCTTCCCACAGCAGCTTTAATGTAAAAAAAAAACTGAAAAAACAGAACCAAGTGTATCCTTTCCCTCTCATTTACATGCTAAAATTGAAAACAGTAGCAGGAAGTCCCTGCAGCCCTCTACAGGTGTTGGGTTCAGAACGTACTTCACCATTTTACTCTAAAGTCAAATAATCTAATGGATTGACTTTGGAGGGATACTGCTTGTTAAACATCAGAAGAAAACAAAGTGTTTTTTCCAAAGATGGAATACTTTTCGTCTTCTGAGGTGGTCGTGGAGCCACAATTTTCCACTTCTGAACAGCGCCTCCATTTCATGTGTGCATTGCATTATGAGACATTCGTAATACTAATAAAGTTAAATATACTTAATTTTGTTAATGTATCAATGTGAGAACTGCATACTCAAAACCGGGATAGAATTAGTATGTAGTGTGAAAGTGAAACACAGCTGTTGTTTTTGAGAAGTTCACACTGAAATGCAAAAACAACAGGAAACCAGCTAAATCTCTTCTTCTGCATCTTTTTCCACAGTCACTTATATTGTCACTTATAACATATTTCATCAATTTAGTTCTCCCCTTTGAGAACTCACCGACAAGTCATGGAAATCACTGCTTTGTCATACAGAAGTTGTGTGAAAACAGAAACATAACATCAAGTTAATGACAACACCTTCCTTTTCATTCAAAATGAGCAATCACAAAGAGAGTTAGAGGTGACAGTAAGCTTTTGTGTTCCTGGTCCTCACTACAACACAAGACCAGTGTTCTCAGATGGATTCACTGCCAAGGGTGCTAAGGCCAAACACTGTTTTCGGTTGTTGAGAACACCGGCGTTGGTCAGAAAAGATGTGTTTTTATGCGGCTCAGTGTGGACATGGCCTAAGCCACCCTGCCAGTTTGAAGAACAGCACCTCCAAACAATGGTTGTTTACCTGCCAGACGGCGAGCAGAGCAGGCTGGGCTTTGCAGGGCTGCAGCCCAGTCTGAGCTGCACTTGGCTGGTGTGTTATTTCCCACAGTGATTTGTGTGTGTGTGTGTGTGTGTGTGTGTTTGTGTGTGTGTGCGAGCTGGAGGTGTGTTTGTCTGGTCTGAGCTCAGGGCTGTTGGCTGGCAGGCAGGGGGAAGTTTCTCTGTGGCACTATGAGCATACAGAGGATGACCTAACTCTCTGGTTCCTTCCTCTCCGGCCCCCACAAGTCCCTGAATTGTTTATTGCACCTCTGTGCGCTCTTGTAATTCAGTCCTCTTAGAGAAACTTCCCCAAGCAGCCCCTCAGAGCTGTTAAAGATCAAAACTCAGAGTTCACAAGCAGTTCAGGACAGTTTGGAAACTGGGGTGTTGAATAAAAAAGTTAAACTTTGTGGGGCAACATTATTTATGTTTATGTTGGTGGAGACTCAGTTGCTTAGCCTGTTTCACTTGTTAGAAACGGTGTTTGAATGTTTGTATTCACAAACTGGTGACGGATCTGTTTCGGCAAAATGAGCCTTTGTTCGGACGTAAGTTTTGAACTGTGTAACAAACGTAAAGATTGTGCTGAGGGGGGTCAGTGGAGGAAGGACGGGGGGGTCCGCTACTGGTTTAATGTGATGTACAGGTATCCTGTTGAACAGGATGTTGGGCGGGACATAACACAGTGAGGAATCAATTTAAACTGCGAACCAATGGGAAATCAGTCAAAGTGAAAGGTCATTGAGTTGATAGGAGAACGAGAGGGGCAGGACCCAGGAGGGTTCGGTTATATGTTAATCTTACAATCGTCCATTGTTGCCAATATATTCGCGCAGGTGTGTGTGTGTGTGTGTCTGTCTGTGTGTGTGTGTGTGTGTACAAGTTTCTCTCTTTCACCGGGCTAAGACTAATTTAGTTGTTAACTCATCGTAAAACACAACTTGACAGAAACAAAATAAAACTCGTCGTCTTTCCACTGTTCCAACAATCACCAACTCTGGTGGTTTGTTCGTAATAAACCTTTAATTCACCGAGTTAGATGTGAAAATATTCTGGCTCTACAGGCAGACCGTCAAATTAGTGTCAATAAAGTGACAAAAATCGCCTCAAAAACACCCCTAACAAGCCGGCCGATAGCCGATATATTCATCCAATCGCCCAACCCTAAGACCCAGTCTGTTGGCGTGAGAAAGTGTGAAAAGTTGCATTAGAGTTGGCAACCCTGTAACGTTATCCCGACCGCTCGCAGTCGCCATCTTTCACCACTCAGCTGCCTGCTCCACCAGTAGAGGCTGACCTCTGGTGGCTGTCCACTACAATACATAGCCTCAATCAATAGAAAGACGAGCGTATATGTTTTTAACAGTGTTGAAAATCATTCCTTTGGGATTTCTAAATACCCTGGTATAGGGGAACACATTGCAACTGCCTGAAGCCTAACGGGGACCCACACAAACATTTAATAGGGCTTCTAGGGTTTTAAAACTGTACAGAGTACCTTTAGGATTCACAAATCGGCAGGAGGTGACAGTTAACCAGGACTGTAAAATCCCTGTTGAATGTCTTTTAATATCGAAGGGGTTCATCCTCGGAGGAATACGAAGGCACTTCAGCTGCCACTGTCACTTGTGACCGATTCAGATTGTAGAACTTGATCATTGTAATGTAATGTATGATGCTCTATAAGAGCAGCATACTATAGATCTGATAAATGCACCATTTCATGTTAGTGACTGTAATTCTCTAAGTTAACAGTTAATAGTTTGAGCTTTTCAAATGTGGTGATTTGCTGCTCTCCTCGTCATTGTTAACTGAATATCTTTGGGTTTGAAATGTTGGTTTGACAAAACAAGCAATTCACAACAATCTTCTTGGGCTGTCTGGGAATTTTTAAACAGGCATTTAAAAACGATCAACCAAATAATCTTTGATATTGATGTAGAATCATTACTGGAAGCCATAAAATGATTTAGCAACACAAATGTGGCTGCAAGTTATCCCGTGCTGTTGACTTCATCCCATTTCTGTGCTCATCAGAGTGTGAGTCACCAGATGTGTGAGAGTAGTTTCGTCAGAGTTTGATCCGTTGGATGGATGCTGAGGCGGCTCAGTTCAGTAGCTGATCACTAACACAGACGCTCTTTGGTCCCCAGCGCCTCGTTCTTCCTTAGCTCTGGTGCTAATATGACTCCGCAAGATGTCAACATCTCACCACGACATATTCATGGAGTCCAACATTTGTTGTTATTGTGTCACAAATTGATGAGTCAGAACAGCAGGAAACCAACACCTCCAGGCTGCTGAATAAGAACAAGCTCTGTGCTCATACAGTATTTCCCCTCAAAAGATTTCTTCTTCAGCTGGAGGTGGTACAGATGTTTAAGTGAATTTGTTAGTGGATATTTGGGGTAAAGCTAACGTCAGAGAAACGAAAAGGCTGGTGACGGTAAAGTTCCCCCTATTAAGTGTAAAATGTGTAACGCTCTGCACTTCTAAACTTATCGTATTTCACAACATGCAGCAGAAAACTAAAATTAACCAGTTCAAAGTGATGAGCCGTCCACTCCGGCAGGTGGGATTTTGTTAATGTTGTCAGTCCTGCCCCAGTTGGAACAGTGAGTGCCTCCCTGACTTTTGCTTTCTGCGAGACACCTGTGAAACTATCCCAGTTTGAGCTTGTTTGTGGTTGAAAAGTGAATGTTTGCTTCAACAGCATTTCAGTGACTGTATTTTAATGTGTGTAAATGCCCAACAAAGAAAGGATTGGATCATAATTCAGTTGAGGAAGAAAGAAAATCTGATATGTTGTATCAATGTATTTATGTGTGTACTTTATTAACATAATAGAAAATGATTTGATGGAAAGAAAAAGCATATATCCAATATTTATAAAATGTTACAAGACGACTCAGGAGATGCCTCTTTTATTAAAGACAAATGGGAGCTGGAGGCTAAAGGGATAAGAGATGATGAAGAGGAGGGAGTTTGACTGGAAAGTTAAGGTTGGGTATTTTAGGACGCCTCAAGTGGCGTCCGGGTGTGTTGGAGGTTTCCCCCGTTATCATACACATAGGCTATTTTTTGGGATTGTCCAAAACTGTATACATTTTGGGAAAGTATTAGAATTGAGTCATTTTAGAATTACCCTTGAAGCCACTGTAATATATGTTGGGATGCATACCGAGAGGTATACTCTATGGGGATAATTTGTATATCTTAAGGGTATTATTGTTAATTGCAAGGGAAATGATAGTGTAACTATTTCTGGGTTGCAAAATCAACCCCCTACAGTGGAACAAGTAAGAGTAAGTAAGTGCACAAATGTGTTTGTGCTATTTTCTTGAAATAATGTGTGATTATTAGTAATTGAAAATGTTGGATGAGCTTTGTTGTCCAGGAACAACCGTGATTGTATGTGATCAATGTCCCACCTTGATATGAAATACAATTAGTTAAAAAAAAAAAGAAAGAAAGAAACTTCGAGCCGGAGAAGGCAGCAAAGTGACGTCAATGGGACAAACACGTCAGTCACTGCTGATAAGTTATGGCACAACACCCCCTACCAAACAGAAAAGGGTTACATGAACAGGATGTCGGGCTGAATAATGAAGTGAAAGGAAATGACAGTTCAGCCTCATTATCAGGCTAATAACAACATTACAGAGACACATGTTCATTACCAAACTGACCTTCCAGCTCGGACCAAACACACCAGGATGTAACTTGTTGGTGTCACTTTTATTCCCTGCAGGTGAGTACATCAAGAACTGGCGACCGCGCTACTTTCTGCTGAAGACAGACGGCTCTTTCATCGGCTACAAGGACAAACCGCAGGACTCCGACCTGGCCTACCCGCTCAACAACTTCTCCGTAGCAAGTAAGACATGAACAGAGGCCTTCATCACATATCTCATGCTCGCAAAAAAAGCACATAAACAACGTTAACGCCGTGCACCGGATCTCTGTGTGACTTCCAGAATGTCAGCTGATGAAGACAGAGCGGCCCAAGCCAAACACCTTCATCATCCGCTGCCTGCAGTGGACCACCGTCATCGAGAGGACTTTTCACGTCGACACTCCTGATGAGAGGTGAGCCTTCAGCCTCCTCCCTTTTTTTTGTTGTATTTATTGGCCAGAAGAGGCTTAATTTAACCCTGGATAGAAATAAGGCCAACCAGCTGATGAACAATATATCTAAAAATATCTTGGAAAATACTGGCTTCTGTTTCTTTCTGAGCTAAAAATAAGAGAAAGAAAAATAGTTAAAAAAAGTTGCATTATTTAGTTTTGGGGTCAGTGGGTCGATCTTTTTCTACAAAAAAAAGTATTCTAAAGAAGAGAAAATGACTCTGATTGACTCTAATTGAAAAGAAGGAATATTGTGTCTGTATTATTTGTTTTGGCTACTGAACCACGGCTCTTTTGTGTGTGTTGAGGATGAAAAGCAGCTCAAATCTAAATCATGTCCAAATTTTCTTCAAAAGAAAAAACTACAGGACACTGTACAGCATATTATAAAAACCATCAAAGGAAACTTGCATTTTATATTTTATTACACAGATATTTAGTGTAGGTTCACTTTTGGCTACTTGTGTACTGAAAAAAAAAAGTAAATAAAAAAAGATATGAAAGATGACTCAGTATCAACAGATATGGAAGGTCTGGTATTAGGATTAGGGACACAAAAACTCTCCAGTCGTCAGTCCTGAACCAGACTGGAGGGTTTTTGTGTTAAATTAAATGTGTCGACGCCGTGAGAAGAAAGACAGGAAACAGGGGTGTGGGGCTGAGGCTGAACGCCAAGTTTTGAAGGGGTTTCATACCAAAACACAATATAATGTATACATTAGGACTTGTTACCTGATGCTCAGTGGTTTGTTGTGAACAAGACTCACCTGCCAACACCCTGCAGCCTCTTAGAAGCACACGACCAGCAGTCATTTTGTCAGAGTGGGTATGCAGGTTGTTCGGAGGGTGGATGTCTTGTGCTGGATTGGAGAATTCAACAGTTCACAGAGGACGAAATAAAGAATAATAGAGATAAAAAAATATCAGAGTTTGTTTTTATGTGTCTTCTGTGATGGACAGCCTAATAACAGCACTTTAAATATGAGAGCCTACAGTTCTGTCTTTAAAAGTTTAGAAGAAAGTCCTTTTAATGTCTCTTTGATTAAAGGTGAAGCTACAGTTTAAAGCAATTAACTAAAAAAATGTGCGGCCTGCTGGTATTTTAACCCGTTTGTCGTGTCCGGCAGGGACGAGTGGGCCGAGGCCATCCAGATGGTAGCCGAGTCTCTGGCCAAGCAGGAGGAGGAGGGCATCCTGTGCAGCCCCACCTCCCAGATCGAGAACGTCAACGAGGAGGAGATGGACACCTCCATCAGCCACTACAAACGAAAGGTGACGGTTGGTCTGAGCGTAGTCCGGGAGTCGCTCCCGCTCGTAAAGACGGGGCTGTCTCACTTTGAAAAGGGGATGTTGAATGCGTTGAATGATGGAGAAGCGTTTTCATACCCTCTTGTTTCTTTGTCCAGACAATGAATGACTTTGACTATCTGAAGCTTCTGGGCAAAGGCACTTTTGGGAAAGTCATTCTGGTGAGGGAGAAGGCGAGTGGCACCTATTACGCCATGAAGATCCTGAAGAAGGAAGTCATCATAGCCAAGGTCCTTTTAATGTTTACCAGCTTTTATTCGTTGCTCTTGTTTCGTTGCTCTTGTTTTAATGCGCAATGTGAAATAATACCAATTTGTAGAGAGAGATTTGAAAATAGCAAAAAAACTAAATGTATTACTTTCCATGTAAATTATTTGGCATGCAACTTTTAGTGTTGGATGTTCACATTTCAAAAAGTCACAGTCACAGATTGGTTTTATAGCATTAGGCTGATGTTCAGACACCTCCCTGCCAGTTACATCCTGAACCTTCTGACTAAAACAAGAAATCGTCTGCAGGCGAGCTCCTTTTGTCTCCTGATTAATCACTCTGCCTCCTCTTCTTTTCCTTTTTTTTATCACAGGACGAAGTCGCTCACACACTCACAGAAAGTAGGGTATTAAAAAACACTCGGCATCCGTTCCTAACTGTGAGTATCAGCGCGTTGATTGCACGAAACATTGTGAATTCTGTGTTAAAATGAATCCGCCTCCTGCTTTTCAGTTTTAAAAAGAGAAGCAGCGGCCACCAGCTTCAGTTAAAAGACTCTTTTGATGAATGTTTTCACTGAATTCAGACCACAAAGCTTCTGTTCTTAAAAAATAATATTTGAAACTGAAAAAAAAATGTATATATTGTGTTGCAGTCTCTGAAGTACTCGTTCCAGACGAAGGATCGGCTGTGCTTTGTAATGGAGTACGTCAACGGTGGAGAGGTGAGAGATCAATCAATTGCTTTTAAAAGAAAGGTTTTTTTGATGCTGGCAGATGTTTTGTCTTATTTCAACATGGGAGTTATTTCAAGAATTATTGGAGAATGTTGATTAACAACACGTGTGATTCAAAGAGCTCCACTCTCATTGTGGCGATGGTATCCAATCCATCGGTTTCAAGGCAGACCAGAGAGATGCACAATATCTCCAGAACGTATTCTTTGTTTCTTTTTATCTGACGTCAGTCGGAGACACTTGAGGCAAGGCCGTTGACTGTTATTTGAGTTGTGGGCTCGCAACAAAGATCCATGCACGTTAAATCTTCGTTTAGTCAACAGTACCAAACGCTTGGATCAGAAGATGGAGGTCGGGGAGGTGGAGGGAGATGCAGCAGCAGCTTTGGCACGAGCATAGTAATGATGAAAGAGACAAGTGTTTTAAACACTAACCGTGTCCTTTTGCTTGTGAACACATCTGTAATTTTGCAGCATTTAGCGTCACTTTCCTGCAGGGTTTTTCTCCCTCTTACCTCCACCGTCGTATTGTGTATCCAACGTTTCCTTTCTGTGATCTTTACTGATCAACAGTTAGGAGCATTACCGGGGGTAGACAGAAGCCCCTTTTACACAGAGATAGCAATAACAACGTAAAGAAGTCACATATTTATGCTGGACCTGCTTTTTTACACTGAACCAAATAACGCAGTTGTGATTTTATATAGCATTCTGGTGTTTTATCATGCTTTACTTTATCACCAAAACATTCGCCACCTGCACATACTCCTCAACTCTCCCACAGGCAGGCAATTATATTCTCAAAACCATGTGAAAATACATTATTAGCTTTGTTCAAGTAATTATATTCTTAGTTCAGAGAACTATGTGAAAATACATCATTCTCACAAGAATTTCCCTCACACGTGTGATACAACAGCATTGGCAGCAATAGATAGATAAATAATCTATTGCTGAGACAGTTCATACGTCTTTAGACAAACAGTCTGTATGTAGGAGTTCATATAGTTACAAAAGGATATAAAGCAGTGCTTTACTTTTTTACATTTTCATTTGTGTACGAAGTATTTGCCCTGAAGGGAAATCCATAAGGACTAGTCTGGTCCGGCAAGCTTAAAAAAGGGTTTCAGATATATTATTTGTCTATTTAGAGAAAAGATTATCACTCCCCTCTTCTCATACTGAAATGGGCTCTGATTCAGAACTGGGTCTGTAGTGTATACAGTATGGATGAAATATTCTCTCACATACACACACCTCAGCGCTCCTTAATCCACGGTTTGATTTGCTTTAAGCCGTCATGCTGCTGTCATGCTGCTGTTGTTTTCAGTATAAACTGACGTCCTCTGCTGCGTCTCAGCCCCTCCTGGGTTCCACTGCAGAAAATATCCAGCAGTGACACTGATCTCAATAACTGGATGAATCAACTTAATACAACAAAGACGTCTGAGGTGTATGAACTTACTTTTTTTTTTTTTCTTGGCAGCTGTTTTTCCATTTGTCAAGAGAAAGAGTTTTTTCGGAGGACCGCACCCGTTTCTACGGCGCCGAGATCGTCTCCGCTCTAGACTACCTGCATTCTGCCAAGATCGTCTATCGTGATCTGAAGGTAAACTGCAGCTGCTCGGAGTGAGGTCTGACAGGAAAAACCCACAACATCTGACACTTCAGTTTACGGTTGTTAGTTTAACGTGCAGAAATGTGTCCAGATGGTGTTTGAAAGATGGAAAAAAACAAGGGTCTTGTTTTTTAATTTCTCTCTTCCTCCTCATCAGCTGGAGAACCTCATGTTGGACAAAGACGGCCACATCAAGATCACCGACTTTGGCCTCTGCAAAGAAGGCATCACTGACACTGCCACCATGAAGACCTTCTGTGGAACACCAGAGTACCTGGCTCCTGAGGTCAGAGGTCACACCAGACAGAGAATTAGAACAGGAATCAAATCATTTACATTTCAGAGTTGATGGAACCTACAAATTATTATCAACCAGGAAAAATAAAAACCAAGCTGTATCCCGAAACTTCCCTCTAGACCCAAACTTAACCTCAGGGGCCATTTCTTTTTGTCCTGCATGATGAAAACGGGGAAGAACCTGGGTTTTGGATTCTCTCTGTTTGTCTGTTTGTCACCAAGCGGCAACCACCGGGTTTAACGTTGAACCAAAGTGGAAGTACCCTAAAATCGTAGTTCCTCTAATGGCAGCTAAATGTTTTCTTTACAACAAATGTAGAATGTCACTAACTAATTTCACTTCTTCTAATGTGGATTTTGGTGGAGATTTTGAAAGTTATTTTGCCATTAAGAGGATGTGAAAGAGGATATCAGATATGCCAAGGTTAATAATAGCTATATCAGAAAGAAAAGCCTGACCCTGGCCTTTGAAATATTGGGTTTCTGACCATTTTTTCCTGTTTTTTTCTTAAGATTCTCAAGAGGAAGTTAAATGGAAACAGTGAAAACATTATAGTTAAATAGTAACGTGTTACTACACTACAGGTGCTGGAGGACAACGACTATGGGCGGGCGGTGGACTGGTGGGGTCTGGGCGTGGTGACGTACGAGATGATGTGCGGCCGCCTGCCGTTCTACAACCAGGACCACGAGAAGCTGTTCGAGCTCATCCTCATGGAGGAGATCAAGTTCCCGCGAACCCTGTCGGCCGACGCCAAGTCGCTGCTGTCGGGGCTGCTCATCAAGGACCCCAACAAACGGTACACACACACACACACACACACACAAACACAAACACAAAATTATGTGGAGATATACACTGAACGTTTCCCTTTTTATTTATTCTTTTGGGGGCACTAATCTACTTTAAACAACTTGTTTTTAAATGATTTTCAAGAAATTGTCTTTGCAAACTTTTTTGATGAAGGAAATGTGTTAGTCCTCAAGGATTTACACAGTGAATGTAAACTTTTCTCATTTACAAGAAAATGTTTTGCATGTTGGAGTTTCCCAGAGATGTTTTGACTCTGGGTTACAGTTAAAGTTAGTAGGTGAGCAGCTGCTACGGTGGCCAAAGAGCAGCTTCTCCAGTGGTTGTCGGGTCGGGGTCCTTCCCCGTCTCTCTCCCGTCATTACCCGTCGTCTCTTTATCAGCAATTAAAATGCCCCCAAAAATACTCAACATAAAACAAAGTTAGAATTTGTGTGAGAGAAACAAAAGAAAGAAACAAATTTGGCAGAAATATCAGAGAAGATGGAGTTACCGAGTGATTCAAACAATACCTGAAGGAAAATATGTGTCTTCTTCAAGTCTATCTTCTGTACTTTACCCAAACTATCAAAGATTAACGTCTCTGAAAGACCAGTTACAGACGCTCGTCCATCCGTCCATCTGTCACCGTTTACTGGCGTCCGGGTGGCAGCAGGCTAAGTAATGAGGCTGAACCCAATAGTTCGACACTCAAATTCTAAATCAACCTTTGAATGCGACGCAGCTTTTCTTCTTTTGCATGTCTGTTCATTCTGTTTAAACCAGTATTTCTGCACAGTTGCAGGTAAAAGATTAGGCTACACTAATATTATTAGTATTCCAGTGGTTGCTGTGCAGGATTGTTTCAGACTTGTGTGATCCAAACATTCCCAATGACTCCACAGTGTTTTAAAGTCCAAAAAAGACTTGTTTAATCCGCTGAATCATTTTATTCAAATTGAGGATTTTGTTCATTGATTGAAAACAGTTTTCAGGGTGATGACGTCATGAAATATGACGACAGACATTCAAAGCTCGAAGTAAACTCTTCCCGTCACGCTCCTCCCCAGCTTCTTACTCCAGCTCCTGGGGTTCCCGCGTTGTTCCCACGCCTGATATAATCCCTCCAGCTCACACGCTAATTTAAGAAATCCTCCGTCCATTATGGCCTACTGACCTCGCAGGACAAGTTTTAAAAATACCGTCCTGGTTAATTTCACTATCCAAGCAGCCATCTTGATGTTAAGAAGAGAACAAAACCTCTTAATGACAACTGGTATTCAGCAAAAGTGCTGTTAGACAAAACTGGCTGCTGGCTGCTGTTAATTTCCCACTCTGATTATCCCTGAGGCGTTTTCTGTCTCTGATGAAGACACTGGTGAAAAAAGGGCCACTGCAGCTTCAGAGAGCGAACCCGTTCACCCCAGCCAGTTATTTTGGGATCAGTAGCAGGTGGATATTCTGGTTCCATTGATGGAGACTTTGTAAGAGCAGCGTTTGATGTCTGACTTCGACGTCTTCGTCTTCTTCTTCTTCTTCTTCTCTTCTCTGACAGGCTGGGCGGCGGACCGGATGACGCTAAGGAGATCATGCGACACAGTTTCTTTGGCACAGTCGACTGGCAGGACGTCTACGACAAGAAGGTGAGAGCAGGATTTAGCTGCGAGACGTCATCCGATCTTCAGTGGTAATTTATTCAAACAGCGTACCTGAGATATTCTGGAGCAGGGTTACCTAATTTTTCAAAAGAAGTCTGGGTGGGATACAAACTCCAAAATAGAACGGAAAATGGAAAAAAATTACCTCATCTCTATCTCATTTCAACAACATAAAGCAGTCCAAACACCACCAGGTCCTTTTAACAGAAACAGCTTCTTCTTCTTCTTCTTTTTGTTTAACTTGGCTCGACTTGTTCCTCGCTGCACATCCACATTAGATATTTAAAAGAGAATGTGTTTTAGTCATTTACTGCTTTTACTCAAGATTTATTAGAAGTTCCAACTGATTTTTTTTACAAAAACTCCTTTCCGCCTTAATGCTGACGCATAAAGAATCAGAATCCGATTTATTTATTACCAAGTAGCATTTCACATACAAGCATAAATAAACGTCTGAGTCATAATTATGACTGAGAAACTCCCGAGACTGAGATTTCCCTGAAAGTAGTGGGGGGAACATTCAGATCATTTACTGCAGTAAAATTACTAATACCACAATGTGAAAATACACGAGTATGTTAGTATAATCAGGAAAATTAAGTTAAAGTATTAAAAGTAAAAGTACTGTTGTATTATTATATATTCTATCATTAGATTATTATTCCTCATCATTCATGGAAAAGCAGGATTTTACTGTTGGAGCTCATTTTGAACTGTTTTGTATCGGACTGCAGCTGATGATTATTTTCATTCTGGATCCATCTGCTGATTATTTTCTCCATTAATCCATTGATCCTTTGCTTTGTGAAAATAGTGAAAATAGTGAGAAATGGCGTCACGATGAGCCAGAGCCCAAAGTGACACCTTCACAATGCTTGTTGTGTCCAACCAACAGTCCAAAGCTCAACATTATTAAAAATACATTCACATGATTCAAATCATTCAAAGGAAAAGCAGCAAATCTTCACATCTGAAAAGCTGCAGCCAGGAGATTGTTGGAAAATTCAAATCAAAATAGTTGCCAATAAATGTTTGGGTAATCGATTAATTGTTTCAGCTGCTCTCAATAATTGAAATAAACTGTTGGATAGTTTAGTAGAAGCAGAAGTAGAGGCATGAAAAGAAAAGAGTCAAGTTAAGTACAAGTACCTCAAAATTGTACTTAAATGTACTAAGTTACATTCCACCACTGACAGTCAATAATACCGAAGTGCCTGAACAAGTGAAAACATGGCGCCTCATGGCGCTGAAAGCCTGT
Source organism: Lateolabrax maculatus (assembly GCA_031216445.1). NCBI lineage: Eukaryota > Metazoa > Chordata > Actinopteri > Acropomatiformes > Lateolabracidae > Lateolabrax > Lateolabrax maculatus. The sequence goes on along the minus strand of CM062204.1, from coordinate 2,464,316 downwards.
TGTTGAAGTGCTGGTGCTAATTTAATGGATTTATATTTGACCGCGCTCAGTATTTTTAAACCCACTTCCTGTCTGTTCCAGCTGGTCCCACCTTTCCAGCCCCAGGTGAGCTCGGAGACGGACACGCGCTACTTTGACGAGGAGTTCACAGCACAGACCATCACCATCACTCCGCCAGAAAAATGTAAGGAACGTCTCTGTACCTGCACCGACAGCAGGCTGGAGCTGGTCTCTTATTAAACACCAGATCAGCTCACTGCTAAACCGACGGAGGCTGAGTATTTTACGTCTTTAGTGAATCTTACTCTGTCTGTGGAAACATCGGAATAAAGTCCATCACCAGTACTGCTTTAATGAGCTGTGGACGCCTTAAAACATTTCAGTAGTTTAGTGCGTTTTACATCAAATCTATTTTTTCAGAAACCAAAGCACCCTTTAAGGGTTTTACCAAATAAACTGTCCAAAATTCAGTCGACATTTTTTGTGTTGCAACAAAGAAGATATCGTAAAAAAGCCACAAAGCTTCATCTTTTAAGTGTGTAAAATGTTATCTAATAATATCAAATACCAGTTTGTAAATGCTTCATTACATTACTTAATAACACATTTCTTTGAACATTTTAATACCAGCTGGAATAATTTTTAAATTAGCAACTTTTATCAAAATGTGGCAGAAATACCGAACCCTCGTCCCAAGACAGCCTACATGTTTCATTCTTAGGATTATTATATTAGTATTTTTGTTGACAATTATAAAATTGTACTATCAGCAACTTTGATCCAAAATATTGGTAAACTCGTATTGTCAAACACTGTGTTATTAATCTGGAAGTACAGCTGAGGTCGAAGCGACTATCGTTATCGGAGGGAAAATGTCCGCTGGCTGACGTTTGCTTCTTGTGTGTCTCCTGCCTGCAGATGACGAGGACGGGATGGACGCGGCGGACAACGAGCGAAGGCCTCATTTCCCACAGTTCTCCTACTCAGCCAGCGGGCGGGAGTGAGCGCTCCGGCCCAGCCAGCCAGTATCGTCCCCATTCGTGGCCATTTTGAGGAAAACACGTAGCCATTTTAGAAAAAAAAAAAAAAAAATACCAGTCTCCCCTCTTTTTCTCCTTCTCTGCCTCCTCACAGACGGGGAGAAGTCTTTTTAGGGACTTTAAAAGAGGTTTTTGCACAGTGGGATAGACTCCAGCCGGTCTCCCCACACTAAAAAAGAAGTCTCCTACATTTTCAGCGCTATTTACTGCAGAAGGCAATGTTTTTGTTATTTATTTTTTCTCTCCGTCAGTATTAAGTTGTCGACCCGGGTTGCGTTCATCTTTTTTTTTTCTTTCTCTTTGTTTGTTGTTTCTGCCCTTTTTCTTCTTCTTTTGACTTTTTGCACTTGGTTTGGAAGAGCCGTTTTAGGGAACAAAAAACCAAAAATGTTGCCTTACGTGTGCAGATGTTTCGTATCATACCGACAGGGTGTTTTTTGTTTTGTCTTTATGATTTTTTGGGAGAGGGCGGGCGGGTTTCGGGGGGTTGTGAGGGGGTCATTCTTAGTTGAGAATAAGTGCATGGCTCGTGGTTCACTCAAAAAAAAAAAAAAACTATAAAAAAATAAATATTTTCTTTCTCATACATTTGCCATGGCAGCGCACATTCCCCAACCCCATGGCAATGGAAATCACCGTCTACAGGTCAACAAAAAACTAAAGAAAAATACAAAAAAATAACAAAAGAAAGACAGAAAAGAGAATGGACGAGTCTGTATCATTCCTTTCATCGTTGCAGTGTTACTACTTTGCGCTCGTATTTTTTTCAACCCATGTGTTTTTTCTCGCGCTTTACTTCTAAGTTGTTCTTTTACTTTGAAACAGGAAACACTAAACTGCCAGAAACTGCACAGTTCACTCAGGCGCCACAGAGCACAACCGCGTTCAAACTCAGCTAACCGCTCCAGCTTTCCACAGCCGGCAGGGGAACGAGGCCTTTCTCTGCTTTCTCACCGCTCCTCCTCCTCCTCCTCCTCCTCCTCCTCCTCCTCCTCCTCACCTCCGCTCTTCTGTTTCCTCATCGTAGCTGTAGGACTAGTGGAATGGGTGTTTACACAGGGAAATGTGGCTTAATGTATGTATGTACTGTATGTATGTGGGACATGGGGGGGGTCAACTTTATGCTGTCATAGCACACACACACACACACACACACACATATACAGTATATATATATAAATATATATGTATATATTTACATCAGAAACAGGAAACAGCTGCGAGGTTCTGCGTACCGATCGGACTGAAGTCGGCAGTTCACTCCAAACAAAATCCCATTTGGTGTTTTGGTCAGTTTTCAGTTTCTGCGAATGTGTTCGTCTCCTCTGACTCCTGGAGAATCACGTAGGACACGTCACAAAGGCAAAGCTTAAACCCAACAGAGAGGCAGTCAAATCGCACACGTTTTCAATGTAATTGTGACCTAAAATCCACGTCAGTCGTTCTGTACTGTACGTTTCAGTGTCGGGGAAAACAAACCTGATGTTTCTGGACAGTTGGAGAGTCTGTGCAGTGGAGTGCACACTTGATAACTATGAACATGTCAAAGGAGTCGTTTTGACATTTTTAAGGTGCAATCGTGTCCTCGTCAAGAGCGAAGTGACGAGGCCTCATGAGCCTGGAGGTGGTTAAACCGTAATTAGTAAAGTAGTTAATCAGAGTAAGTGTGGGTCGGACTGATGGTCGCGCACGTGCAAAATAAGGTTTAGTGTTTTCAATCGTGGGGCGGGATTTCCTCAAAACAGGAAGCAAACAGTAAATACGACATGAATAGACACGAGTAGAGGTCTTCACTAGTATAGTACGTTTGATGCCTGTTGGATTCTGGTTGGTTTACCTACAGGTCCGTCTGGTCTCAGTTTGATAGTGAACCTCTAGACTAAACTACAAGATGTACGACTACAACTAACGTATTACCACAACCTGACCGACAGCTGCCCCTAGTGGTCGGAGAGGTGCACGACACCCGATGAGGGACGAGACTCGAAAACCTCAGCGATCAACAAAAGATTCAAACGACGTGAACTCGCTGCGTAGATTGAAGTTAAATGTGACGTTTCCATTTGGTTGTGAACCGACCATCTCACTCGTGAAAACACGTCAAATTGAATTTGTTCCTGGAGAAAAAACGCCGACTTGATCTGTTCCGCAGAAATCCGTTCACACTCCTCAGGGTTCCTGCACACATCTGGAAAGGTTCAGAGGAAGAGTTTGGTGATTTCTGGGTCTTAAAAAGCTGTTTGCAATTGCTAAAGATTTTGGAAAATTGTTGTTTCTGATGTTGAAGTTCATGCGTGAAAGTGATGAGAAAAGTCTGAGAATGTGAACGTGAAACATGTCGAGCGGGCGAGTAAAAAAAAAAAAAAAAAGAAAAGTCTAGTTTGGATCTTTGTGCAAAACTGTGAAGGAACCCTGAGAGCGAACACAAGGTTTTCATTCACACTCACACACACAAACACGCAGATACACAGAGACTGTTTTTAGACGATAAATCAGAGCGAAGAAGTTTTAGTTTATCACACGGACACTAACAGAAACGAGGCTTCCAGCTCCAGACGCAGGGGTTCTGTCCCTGCCCGTCCTGTCAGTATTGTGAGAGAAATTAATTTATATACACACACGTTTTTAAATCTGAACTGAGGGTATCAATAAATCACTAATCATGTCACCGATCACGAGAAAACTGAGCCGTGAGACACTCATGTATGAAGACTGTGAGGACTGCCAGAAAAAAGTCGCCCCAAACTTCTTGATGTAAATATGCAATGCCTTTTTTTTTCCTTTTCTGATCTTTAGTGGCATCTTGACAGACGAGACATGCAGACAAACATTTTTACTTTCTGTGTGACTTTACTCCAAGCTTGCTAGTGACCGAAAAAACGACTCAAAAAAACTGCATTTAAGAAAAAAGAAATTAAAAAGAAGGAAAAAAAAAAAGAAGACCGTGTCAAAGACTGGACTCTTCCATTGATTATGGATTTTTTTTTTTTCGGGTTGATACGTCGACTCGAGTCGTTATCGTCCACGGAGGATGTTTCCATGGAGACAAGCCCCGCCCCCGCCTTCCTTTGGTCGCCGTGGCCCCCGAAAAATGATCGACTCCCGAATTTCTGTGAGAGGACATGACTGTAACTGTGGAGTCTGCACTGTCATTTCTGTTCCCCTTCGCCCTCTTTAAAAAAGAAAAAACACAAAAAGTGGGACCATGGCTGACTTTTTTTTTTTTTTTTTGCAGTGCTGGTTTCATCAGGTTGTTCCAATCCCATCATCCCTTGCTCCTCCTTCTCCCCTTTTTTGTACCATAGTATTTGTTTTATTTATGTTTGTCATTCTAGGCAGTGTTACCTTGTATGTCGTTAAAAAAGGCACCTCTTGAAAGTCGCTGAAGGATGATGATGATGATGATGATGATGATGATGATGATGATGGATGCATTAACTGAAGAGTCTTTTTATTCATTTCTTTTTTCTTTTTTTTTTTGGATCGTTTGCTTGTTTGTTTTCTTACCAAAACATTAGGGCAAGAACCCAGTAGTGGACTTGCATTGCCGTGGTAGTATTTATTTTGAATTAAATTAAAAGAAATACATTTCAGGGTTTCTGCTGTCGTGACTCTTTATTTCAGCTGTTTTTTGGATCTTTTTTCTCCCCTTCAGAGCGTTTGCTTGGAGGGAAACTTTATTCTCATGTCCTGATTTATTTAAAGAAAGAAAGCCACTGCTGTTTGCCTCCTCAGGGCAGATTCAAGGAAAACAAAAACACTCCTCAACTTTGTCAACAAAAATGAGTTTGTAACAAAGAATCTGCATGTACTTCACACTGCGGCATCAATCTGATACCTGAGTTTTGACACCAAAAGGAGACTTTATTTTGAGGATTATGACCATTTTTTTATTATCTTCACTGAACAAAGATGTTTCTCAAATGTTAAATGATGTGTAATCACAATCAGCCTTACAGGGAATTATTTTAAATAAAATAGTCTAACTGGCAACATTTTAATTTAATTAAACATAAAATAACATTAAATATCTGACCAAAGAATAAAGAAGTTTAATTAATAATCTGCCCAGACATTTAATGCCAACTTCCAGTATTTAACATTTTGGCTTGTACAAAAAAAGTACAGAGGTTTGATACCAGCCGACTCGCCACAGAGATTCAGATTCTTTTTAATGTTTTGTTGTTTTCCAGGTTAATTTGTTTCAGTTCATTTTACTGTAAAACAATAATTTACAGACACTTGAAACTTGGTTGAGTTGCAGTGGATCACAGTGAACCTCCCGTCTGCTTTATTGTTGCATGTGAATACAGACAGACAGCACGGGCTGATTTGAAAGGTCGTATTCCCACCACGCAACAATAACAAAGCATAACAATATTTAATCATTTTGAGCAGAAAGCAGACGTCACTGAGATGACTAAAGATGTTCTGATTACATTTCTTTCCTTCCCGATACCTGAACTTGCATATTGTCTGATAGCAACAAAAAAAGAAAAGAAATATAAATTATTATTTTTTAACAGTTCTAACCCTGTATGTGATATGATTGTTATCCTTGTTGTATGACCTGGCTCAGGTTAAACCTTTTGTAAAACATGAACACATACATACAGAGAATGAACGACTATTTGCCAGTTGCATATGTGCAGTAGCTGTCAGGCAGGATGTATGGATCAGGGAGAGATTGACACGTGTTGTTGTTCCTGTGTAGGGTAAATAAGCTGATATCGGATCGGATATACTCGATTCAGCACTTTGGGCTGTGTCGGAGGCATGTTTGATACTGGTATCGGTATCAGAACAACTCTAGAGATGACAAACACAGAATAAACGACCTGCTACGAGGTGACAGTACAAAAATATTGTTTGGATATTTAATGATATGCTACTGAATCACGGAGTGGAGTGCTGAGATCGCAAACGAAGCTACATGAAACTCAAAGTCCAGCTTAGACTTAGTCTGACGGTGTTGAACTGAGCCTGACAAGGTGACATGTCCTAAAATGGCCACCGTACAGGATAAACCCTTTTGTAAGGAAATAATAAAGACCTTTCTTCTGGTGCCACCCTGAGGACAAACTGGACATTTTGCCCCTTTGATGGTAAAGATCTAAGAATAAAAACAAATCAGTTCCTTAAAGTCTCTGCTTCATTTGGCTGCTGGCATGGCTACAGACTTACAGTCAAAAAGGCAAATCCAGAACCAGAACCTGAACAGACCCGGGCTTCACCGGGCCGGGAGTTCGTGAGTTCCTCTTCACCTCCAACCAGCTTCTGCACCGTTTGGTTTTTCAGTCTCTGACACTCTGAAGCTGGTCAGTGGTTTTTGGTGCTGCGCTCCCAAGCAGAACCAGTTCGGTCTCGCCAAGGTCGAACCCGTGGCCTCCCCGATACGGGACGGGCGAAGCCGGCGGCAGCGAGGCGAGGCGGTGCTCACTCCGGGATGGACGGAGGCCAGTCCACATCCACAGACTGAGGGAGGAAACACAGACAGTCAACATCTGGGGATCACAGCACATTTAACTGTTTTAACTACAGCAGATTTTTCTTTTCCAAACACACGATAATCTCAGATTTTGGTTTGGTTTCTCCGTCCCACCTCCACGTCCAGCTCCAGGATGTCCGTGTCGGTCTTCAGCAGCTCACACAGGTTGGGTTTGGTGCGGCCGAAGTCTCCGTGGACGAACTCTTTGATGTAACTGTTGGCTGACGTTCAGGAGCACTTTTAAATGCAGCTTGAATTTACATTTTACAGCAGTTTAAAAAACGAATAAACAGCCGGCAAAGCTTGTCTGTTTGTAACCAAACACAGCTGATGAACGTACAGTTTGTGTGGAATCAGACGACTACTAACATGTTAACTCGCTGTGAAGGATTTTGCATTAAAAGAAAATGTTATATTCTTACCTCTGATAAAAAATGACCAGAGAAAAGGTGCTGAACTTAACATCCATCAGGTTGATGCTAAACATTAGTATGCAAGTTGTCAACCTCAAGCCAAAGATAATATGTTAATATTAAATCAGCTGCAGCTTAAAGTCCATCTTCCAATATAAGTACCAATACTACAGAGTAAAAGTACTCTGTTATAAGAGTATCCTCCGAGTCCTGCACTGAAATTGTTACTTAAGTGCAAAGTAACTTTAGTTAAAGAATATTTGTGGAGTAGAAAGTGTCTGAAAATGGAAGATATAAAGACGAAAATCATGTTTCCACGGTGGAGAAACACTAGATTTGATGTGAGGATACGTCCCGGCCTGCGTCTTCAGCCCCAGGTAGAAGTGATGGGAGTCCAGGAAGCGGGTGTTCATGCTGTGGACGACCCGCTGACGAACGGCCAGCGCCCGTCGGTGCAAAACCCTCAGAGGAGTCTTCTGGTCCAGAGTCAGTTCCTGACGGGAGGAACAACAGCCAGACTGGTTGTTTTATATTTAAATTGTTACAGACAGGTTTAAAAAAGTAAAGTAGAGTAAGAGTGTGTGTGTGTGTGTGTGTGTGTGTGTGTGTGTGTGTGTGTGTTGTAGTGACCTTGATGTCATCGATGAAGGTGATGTCTTCGCTCTGAATGGGTTTCTGGGTCCAGATCAGCGCCGTGTACGTCTTGGTTTTCTCCTCCTCTCCCTCCTTCATCCGGCTCATGGCCTCTCTGCAGATTTCACGCGTGGCGACAGACACAGCGCATCGTTTAGTCAACTTCCTTCACTGCTGGAGGTTTAATAATGCAGGCGCAGCTGATGTCATTTTACAGTTTCGTGTTCTCTCACCTGGAAACAATCTGCAGGTCTCTCACCCGGATTTTGTCTGAAGACGTGTTAATGGTCTAAAAACAAAACAGAAACAGCAAAGTTAGTGGTGACGTGGGAGGACATAAACACTGCATGTGTGTAGCTCTCACAGTGATTCAATATCTCAAAAACTATTCATGGTTCCCAGAGGATGAATTATAATTCGTTCCTATAATGCCACAATCATCCTCTTGAGGTTGGTGTAAAAAGTGATATCTACTTCCTGAAGATCTTAATGGCTGCAAGTAAAACAAAAAAACACAAATTCTGGTTGTAGTTGTTAAGATATTTTCCTCTGGAACAAAGTGCCATCAGAGTGAACGAGTCTGTAGCCAGGTTTCCATCCAAATGTAGCGCTAAATTTTAACCGAATCTGAAAGAAAAATCTGCAAAAAGAGCAGATCCACTACTGTTATGTGAATATCAGGAGTAGGTGGTGCTGACGCTCCACTGCAGAAGAAGAGCTCCAGTCAAACCTCAAATGGTGGGAAAAGAATGATAGAAAACATGACAGAAATTTGGCGTTTCTATTAGTATCTGTTTAGGTTTGTGCAAATTGAAAATGCGCATTAAAACGGGCAGATGGAAACCAACTGCGTAAGGTGTTTTATGTGAAGTTTGCGAGGTGAATGATGGCGTTTGGGAGTGAGGTGATGGAGACGACCTCCTGTAGCTGCTTCATCTCCGCTTTGGTGAATCTGGATCTGTGAGGATTCAGCAGCTCCATCGCAAACGGACGACCTGCCGATTAAACCAAAACAGGAAATAAAAACACTTCTTCACGTTCCCGTTTTTCATGCCTTCAGGCGACAAAATTATCTGCAAGTGCAGCTTTAAAAAAGAAAAAAGTGCATTCTCACCATTTCCAAGAGTCCGGACATCCACGTCCTCCCTGCCAGACGAGGAGAAATTAAATCCTGTAACAACACAAAAAGGGTTCAGATCATCGCGACACGTTCGGGATTGTTCTATCGTCCAATTTAACGCTGCCCATCGACGTTCGGACTCACCGTCGGCTCTGAAGGAAGACAGGACGGGCGCTGCGATCAGCTCCTCCACCGACGACTCCATCCTCCTCTCTCCGTCGATCACCCAGGGGGTCTGAGGCAGACTGCGACAGAACTTGTTGTACCTCCCTGGACGACAGGAAGAACATGAGGACGGAAAACTGACCCAACGAAATGTGAAAAAGAAGATTCTTTTAGTGTCCAACAATACCTGCCACGAAGACAGACACGTGGAGACACTGGACGTCCTGAGGGCTGCAGCTGCTGGTCGGCTGCGCTGGTGGACATGGGTAGTGTCTGAAAATAATCAGTAATAATAATCATCTCAAACAGCACTTTTTGGAAAACGACATCAAGAGCAGAGATATTAAAGGTGATGCTTACTTTAGAAATTTGGCGTCTGAGATCTTTTCCAGAGCTTTCACCACCGCCATCCTGGTGAACACCGACTGCAGGAAGAGAAAAGAGACAGTTAAAGGACACTGAAGGATCCACGTGAGCCGAAAGGAAAGCACTCAGCGTGATCCTTCAGAGGCCCTCGTAACGCCAATCAATACACCATCACACACCACTGAACAGTCCCGTCCTTCTTCCCTTCATGTCAAATAAAACCACACTTCATACCCACCTCTCTCTCTTAATTTCCAGTCTCTCTCAACGATCAACTTTCCAATAAAGGACCAAAAATGTACCTTAAGAATCGGGAGAAGGGACTTCCTAGAGTCTCGTCCAGCGGATACTCCAGGAAGTCACCGCTCCCGGCCAAGAAATAGTCCGGCCCTCCATAAAACCACGTTTTCTTTCTACACTTCAGTTTTTGTACGAATTAAACAACCTAGATATAACCTGTTAATTACTGAGCTTTAGAGGTGCAGGTAGGCAGATTTTATTAGCAGACAGAGCCAGGCTAGCTGTTTCCCTCTGTTTCCAGTCTTTATGCTAAGCTAAGCTAAGCGTCGCTTGGCTCCAGCTTCATATCGAGCGCACAGACATGAGAGTGGTATCCATTTACTCATCTACTTCGCTGCAAGAAAGCAAATAAGCTTAAACTATAAAACTTAAAGTGAACTCTGTTGCTTCCTGACCTGTTTGTTCTTGGTGGGTTTGAAGCAGTCGGGACACGTTGATGCACTGTAGAAAACAGGAGGCAGAGCATCGTTTAACCACACGAGCATTGAGTTTCAGAGGTCAGAGGTCAGCTCAGGGGTAGCTCCTCTCATTGATCAACATTTTTACGACATTATTTGCGGTCCTGGCCTTTGACGAGCTTGCTGGTGGTTATTATTGAAAGGAGTCTGCTTTTTTACGTTCATCTAAAAACATTCATCAAACTTTGCAGCTTTCTCTAGATCTTCAGAAAGATTTGGACTCACAGGAAGTGGCAGTCGGCGTCTGTCTCTGGGTGAGTGAACTCCACGCCGACCTCGAACAAACTCTGAAAAGACAAAACAGACACAAAGTCGGTGAACATCACACGTGTCGTCTACTGTGGAAATTATATCGATTTAATATGTCTGAAAAAAGAGAAATTAAATTATTTTAGGTGGTATGGGTGAAAACTGAGAAAGTAAACAGAAAGTCCTACCCTGGTAACCACGGCAACGCCCCCCAGCTCCTTGGCGACCAGCCCCTGCATGATCCACTTGAAGGCCTCCTTCACCTGGATGACGTCGTCCTTATCGAGTGCGACACTTTTCTCTCTGCGCGAGCAAACAAACGGAGTTAAAGTGAAGTTGTGGGTTCAGGCGACGCCCGACTGTGATGTTTAAAATGTGGAAGTCAAGACAAACTTTACCTCAGTTCCTTCTTCACGTGAAGCCAACAGGAGTGCTGCAGGATTAAAACAGACACATCAACAATAACACATATAATATGTTATCACAACCTGATAAATCTTCTTCCTCTGAGCCACAGAGCTACATTATTGAATTTATAAAATATTAAAAACATACACTGTACTTTATTCGACCTTTATTGTGTCAATGTCCCAATCACTTTTTGAAATGGCCGAATTTGTCCCCATCACTTTTTATAAGCAAATTTGTTTAAAATGTTATGAAGAATAGCTTGCACCAAGACATGTTAACTAACAAATGCAATTGCTTTTAGAAAGTTTTATTTGTACAATAAGTGCATAAGAGTTTTTCTATTATTATCATTAACATCACTTTAAGTTATATTTCAAACAAAAATGCTTGAATCTGCTGCTTCCAGCATCTCAAATGTGTGGATTTTCTGATTTCCTTAGTTTCAGAGCTTCATAAACTGAATCTCTTTGGGTTTTGGGCTGTTGGTTCGAACAAAACAACCCATTTGAAGGCTCGATTGATGATTAATCAGTTAATTGGAAGGATGATCAACAGACACATAAAATAATGAAAACAGTAATTGGCTGCAGCTCTACACTGACCTCGCGGACACACAGCTGAGCGGGCAGAGAGACGGACAGCACCAGCGTGTCGAACTCGTACTTCTCCGCCTTCACTGCTTCAGCTATCTGTGAGAGGAGAACAAAACGTCAAGTTCATCTCGGACCACGATGCAGGTCCAGTCTGAGAGCGGGGAACATTTTTACAGCACACGCACCTTCAAGGCCTGGGCGGGGCTGCAGAGTTCCTGTAGGATCCCCAAACACAGCACACACACGCACGACTCTTCATCCTTCAGTTTGACCACAGCGGCGGCGTCTTCCTCTGACGGAGCGCCGGGCTCCAGTTTGGCTCTTTTGCTCGGTGGCTCCTCAGGCGGCTCTGATGCTGCTGCATCGTGGGGTTTGTTGTTTTCTTCTGCGGGCTTCTTGCTGTTCTCTGTATTGCTGATGAAAGCTTGAAGTTCCTTGAGTGTATCCTGTGTAAGATGAAGAATGACACCATGGATCCGTAAGCAAGTATGAACTGAATAAATACATACATACTTTAAAACAGTTATTATTATCTTACCTGTTGGGGTTGTCTGTAAGCAGCCTGAACGCTCACACAGCAGAACCTGAGGACGCAGCGAGCGCAGCAGCCGGCCGACAGCAGCTTCTGGATGACGGGTTTATCCTTCTCCTTCAGGGGCAGCATGACTCCGGGCTGAAGGAGGCGCAGAGACAAACACAGGGCGGTCAGCACACATTAGTGCCGCTATGATTATTTCAGTAGCCACCGGACAGGACAGTCGTTAAACTTTCTGCAGTCGTGGATCGTTTGTCAAGCACTAAAAGAACAAAAACATATTGCTGCTTCAACCTTCCCACATATGAGGATTTAGAACATTTCTCATTATCTTTGTTGTAAATGAAGGCGTTTGGGTTTTCACAGACATATTGTAAAGTGGTCTGAAGACATCATTTCATTTCTGGTTCTTGGAACTTGATGTACATTTTACAGATTAAACAACCAATCAGTTAGTCAGAAATAATGAATTAGTACACAACAGTGTGACTGGCTCTAAATCAGGGACAGTATCGATATTTGTCCTTGTGCATTTACCAGTAAATGATGCATCTCTCCCAGCTGATGTGAATGTCTGTGCAGGACTGATTTAAATTTAATCAACATTTTTAAAAGCTTTAATAGAGCTTTATATTTCGGTCGATAAAAGCTCCTGCAGATATATCTGTATCGGCCAATAAGTAACATGACTTTGCAAAACCTAAAAACCAACAATCAGTATCTTCATTACAGTTTTTACAGTTGGAAAATAAACTTGCCTGTGCTCTCTGGTGGACAAACTGTCCCTCAGTACTTAACCTGCTCCTGTAATAACCACATTTAAGGCTTTGTGCATCTTAAATGTTCATGTAAACTATGAATAATGACAAATATATCATTATTAGTTTATTTTGTAACTCTCAGATATCGATATTCGCCTCAAAGATCCAGAATCTGTCATGACTGACTGATGTTTTGCTGATGTTTGGTATTTTTATTTTTTTGTTCCTTCTTACCACAGTATTAACATTTTATATATACCTTAGATTTTATTCCTGTATTTAAACTTCTGCACTATTTTATGTCTTATGTCTCATTTTCACTTTGACTTGTATCTGTAAGCATTTCAGTGTAACTTTTATCTGAATGACAAATAAAGAACTTAAACTTTAACATAAGCATTTTTTATGGAAATTTAAAGGTTCACAAAAAAAGACTTTTAAGACTTAATAAGTAGATTTAAAAACAGCTGATCTAACATGTATGAAGCCATGCATGATGCAGATGGTCAGTATGTTGCAGCTCACCTGCACCAGGAGGCTCAACACAGCCGCTACCATCTATGCTAAGCTAACGTGGCTAACCCTGAGCTTGTTAGGAGCCGTAGAGAGATGAAGTGAACACAAACGGCGCAGCGAGCTGCCGGTAAACACTCGAGACAAACCTACCGGACACGGAGGGCGCGAGTTCACGGAGATACAGAGAAAAGAAGAGAGACGAGAGTTCAGTTTCTCGGTAACATGTTCATCCAGGACGCTTCTTCACTGGCGTCTCAGCCCCCACAGACAGAGATAATCAACCCAGAGCCGCTGCTTTTTACTTTAATCAGAGGATTTAGGGTTTAGCAACAAAGCACAAAGTACATCCGGCCAGATTTTAATAATTAAGCACATCAATGTGTAATTTGGGGGAAAATATACATATTTTAAGCCAAAAAATCAGAGAGATTGACTTCTGTTCATTCGGTAGTTGACGCGTACTGTCTGTATACGTCATCACCAAGCGCCGGGCAGTTTGACAGCCGGGTCCTTCTTCTCTGCGCAGCACCCGGCGGCTCTAGAAGGTTCTGACTGGGACCGGCAGGAGAGTCCTGAATCTGAGTCCATCCGAACCCGAATCGCGGTGCTTCAGCCCCGCGACGCATCAGCCCCGTTCTGAAGACTTCTCTTAACATTTCCCACCGAGTATATAGTCGCGATGCCCCAGGCAAAGGCGGCATCGAGGCTCTCAAACATGGGCACACACAAAGGAGGGGCGTATGTGGACCGCGACAAGCCGGCCCAGATTCGGTTCAGTAACATCTCTGCTGCCAAAGGTAGGATAAAAGAATTAAACTTATTTAAAACGCGCCTTATTTGGTCCAAAATCTCCACTTTCATAGCGGTGGGCTGGGCGCCGTTATTCATTGTCATTCGTGTACTAGCTTCTACCTGCTCCGAAATCTAATTCAACGAAGTGCCAATTTAAGAGCTTTACTCTGTTAAAATTACACGGCGCAGTGACTGCGGAAGGTCAGAGTGGTTGATCAGTTCAAAATAATAACGTTTTCCATTCGGCTTATATATGACTGCATCAGATACAACTTATTTGGGGTAGTTCCGTTAAATCTTCTTCCAGTGTCTCTTAAAGTAGCAGCAGCGTGAGACAACCATTTCCTAAAATCTGCTGTAAAACGCCAGCGGTTTGGTGTGTGCTGTTCTCTCCCTGCAAGATGCTCATGACTCAACACAATTTCAGCAGTAGCCAGCTCAGTGCTGCATACTATATATGGCCAGATGCAAAGGATGGAGTAGTAAAATGTGTACTTAAAAATAAAAGCTGAAGCAGGTAGAAGAATTTGGTTTTATAGAATTATACGACTTTGGTCTAACTTGTGAATTATTTATGTGCTTTGTTCATTTTATCATCCTGAAACATACACATGCAACATTTGCTATTTATACTAGGAAGAACAAGACCAAACTTAATATTAAAACAACTCTGACACATGTTTTGTGTTTTGGTTCCTCGTGTTTATGAAAACATGGATGTTGGGTTGATGCTCATACTGACACATCACCTGTTTGTTTGACAGCTGTTGCTGATGCTGTCAGAACGAGCCTGGGCCCCAAAGGCATGGACAAGATGGTCAGTAAAAAGATTCTGGCGTCAGGCTTACTTCTCTTTGCTCCCGAGTCATAGACGCGTTTCTAAAGCAGGTGCTGTCTGTTTGTCTCAGATTCAGGATGAGAAAGGTGACGTGACCATTACCAACGACGGCGCCACCATCCTGAAGCAGATGCAGGTGCTCCACCCTGCCGCCATAATGGTACGTTCCACCAGACACCGTCTGACGGTTCTGATTCTTCTGCATCCAGAACGTGAACACCCCTTTGCAAAGCGTTTTGATCTTAATTTACTTTTTCTCGTGTTTTAACATCAACTTACATTAGTTGCTTTTCAGACCTGGGTTGAAATGTGACTGTGTGTTTGTGTTTCAGCTGGTGGAACTATCCAAAGCCCAGGACATTGAGGCTGGAGACGGCACCACCTCTGTGGTTGTGATTGCTGGAGCGCTGCTGGACGCCTGCTACAAGCTGCTGCAGAAAGGTAAGAGCTTCAGAGGACGGACAAGATGCACAAAATCTCAATTTTTATGCCCTTACCTTAAATACTCATCTCTGCAGTTGTGCCTCGTTGTGGAGGATTAGTGGGATATGGTGAAAGTTTGGCAGTTTGATTAGCAAATTGCAGGAGAATTGATTCTGGTTTTGGGACTATCCAGCTGTTTTTATACACATGGAAGTGGAAATGTTGGAATATTGGAAGTGAGAAGATGCAAATATAGGCTATCATGAGAAGAGCTTTCAAGTTGAAGATGTTTCATTTAAAATAATATAACTCAGCGTCAGCATATCCTCGCTTTTTAGCAGCTGAAACCAGAGTTTGTTTGGCATTTATACTTCGTAAATTACTTATAAGATCAAGCAAAAATCACGATTTTGTTCATTTTCTACATATCGACTAATGTATTGTTGCATTGTTCCAGCACTAATGTTTACACGTTGTCCCGTCGGTCAGGTATCCACCCCACCATCATCTCAGAGTCCTTCCAGAAGGCGGTGGAGAAAGGCGTCGAGGTGCTGACGGGCATGAGCCGCCCAGTGCTGCTGAGCGACCGCGAGACGCTGCTCAACAGCGCCACCACGTCCCTGTGCTCCAAGGTGGTGTCGCAGTACTCCAGCCTGCTGGCGCCCATGAGCGTGGACGCCGTCATGCGTGTCATCGACCCGGCCACCGCCACCGGCGTCGACCTGCAGAACATCAGAATCATCAAGAAGCTTGGGTGAGAGCTGGAATCCGGCTGGTTCATATCAGACGTTTTTATATTCCTTTTGTATTTCATGACATTACAAAGAGATTTTAGACCCACTCCTGCCTGCATGCAACGCTTTGCTCTGGATTCACCCTCATTGTTTCTTCTTATTGTGTTTTTAGAGGGACCATTGATGACTGTGAGTTGGTGGAAGGCCTGGTGCTGACCCAGAGGTTGGCCAACAGCAGCGTGAGCCGTGTGGAGAAGGCCAAGATCGGCCTCATCCAGTTCTGCCTGTCCCCTCCCAAAACTGATGTGAGTCACCTGAGAAATAGAGTAGAGTAAAATATATCTTTATTGTCATCGTACAAGTATGAGATTAAGTTTGAGGCCTCCGTATTCGATGCTATACAAAACAAAACAGTAAATATATTTAAAAAAAATAATAATGATGATAATAATAATAATAGAACAATAATAGATGAAATATCAATAAGGTGTGAAAAGTATAGACAGTATCCAGCAGCAACAAGACCAGTACAGACCAGTATAGAGTCTTCGTATAAAGACAGTGTGGATGAGTGTTAATCCCTGAAAAACACAATTATTAACACAATATATATCACTATGTTGGACTTTATATTGAGGCAAATGTGTCTTAGAAACAAGGAAAATGTATGTAAAAGGTTTCACGCCTTCCACTGTTACACATCGCAGCAGACAAAACTCTTTATCAAAACAAATATTTGAAGACTAAATTTCTTAGTTTGTAATTGAAATTATTTTGGTGTACAGATGGACAACCAGATCGTGGTGTCGGACTACGCCCAGATGGACCGCGTGCTACGGGAGGAGCGCGCCTACATCCTCAACATGGTGAAACAGATCAAGAAGGCTGGCTGCAACGTGCTGCTCATCCAGAAGTCCATCCTCAGGTACCGATCGCCGCTCACATGAGGACGGGCTCCCACGTCTTGTCAGGACACTAGATATGTTCCATGCTAACAACAAACTGTGTGTCCTGTGACAGAGATGCTCTGAGCGACCTCGCCCTGCACTTCCTCAACAAGATGAAGATCATGGTGGTGAAGGACATCGAGAGAGAGGAAATCGAGTTCATCTGCAAGGTGAGCGTCATCAAAAGGTTTCAGAGAGCGGCAGTTGTTACAGACGAGTAAATGTTCTTCTTTTGGTTAGAGTAGATATTTTTTACACAGATGTCATCAGTGCCTTCCAAATTAACATAAAACTTTATTAAAATAAATAATATTGCATTTATTTGTTTCTAAACATTAAAATCTTAAAAACATGGCAAATATTTAATTGATTTAATAAATGTGTTGTGTCGAGTATTTGGAGAAGGACCCATTATCTATTGTAACTTCGCTTCACAAAGACTTATTAAAACCTGCTCATTTAACATAATATTGATGTTTTATTATAAATAACATAAGAACAATGATTTCCAGGATTGTTTCCATTTAAGTTAACAAAGAAATTACGTTTTCTGTGTTTTTACTACTATTTATTTTCTATGTTTTTTACTGGTTGACTCTTAACATCCCTAAATCTTACGTATAAAAATGGACAACTCTGCCTAAATTGTTATTTCTCTTCAAATAAACTCATTGTGTGACAGTAAAACAAAGTCTCCCCTCCCCTCCAGACTATTGGCACCAAGCCTATCGCCCACATCGACCACTTCCTTCCAGAGATGCTCGGCTCTGCAGAGCTGGCAGAGGAGGTCAGCCTGGACGGCTCCGGCAAGCTGGTCAAGGTACGCATCAGGCCGAGTCTTTGTACTTGGACGATTCAGAAAGCAAACAGAAAAACACCTCCAGGGTGAGAAGTTGAATGTCCAGACGCCGTGGGGGAGGGTTGTGCTTTCAGTAAACATTTGGTGTCGCTCCCCACAGATCACAGGCTGCAGCAGCCCCGGGAAGACGGTGAGCATCGTGGTCAGAGGCTCCAACAAGCTGGTGATTGAGGAGGCGGAGCGCTCCATCCACGACGCGCTGTGTGTCATCCGCTGCCTGGTCAAGAAGAGGTCGGTAACTCCTGCAGAGTTTGGTTCACAATTTCCCCTCCTTACTGATCCTGATAGCAGTCAAACTACAGTCTTTGGACCGTCAGAGTGCAGACACAAATGACTCACACATACGGTGAAAAGCCCGCCATTTACCCGCTCCTGGTTGTCTCAGCAACTTGTCCGGGGGGCTTTTACCTACACCAGGAATACTGGAAAAATGATTTTGACTAATTTTTAGATTAAGATTAAATCCACAAATATTCTGGGAAATGTATCTGTCAACTTCTAGGACCTCAGTTTTCTGCTAAGCTACAGTTAAACGGTGACATCTCTAAAATGATTGTTTTTTGCTGTAACTTTTCTTTTTGGGTCCTCCTCTTCCTCCTCTGCTCCTCAGGGCTCTGATAGCCGGTGGCGGCGCTCCAGAGATTGAGCTGGCCGTGCGTCTGGCAGAGTACTCGCGCACCCTGGGCGGCATGGAGGCTTACTGCGTGCGGGCGTACAGCGACGCCCTCGAGGTGATCCCCTCGACGCTGGCCGAGAACGCCGGCCTGAACCCCATCTCCACTGTGACGGAGCTCCGCAACAGGCACGCTCAGGGAGACAAGATGGCCGGCATAAACGTCCGCAAGGTGTGTTGATGTTCATGAAGTAAAACAGGATGATATAGACTGTTCATTAGTGCTGAAGCAGTTAATCAGTCAATAATCAGTAAGTTAAAGTTTAAGTTAGTTCTTGGTTTTTAGTGTCAGGAATTGCTGTTTCTTTCCTTCTGATATGATTGTAAATTTAATATCTAAGTTTTGGATTTTTGGCCGGACAAAACAAGCAATTTGAACTAGTTACTGACTTTTCACAGACCAAATAATGTATTAATTCATAATAAGGAAAAATAAACAGGTTATGATAATAATAATGAAAACAATTAATAGTTTTAATTATTGTAATTAATTAATTATTGAGGAGCAATTTTTAAAAATAAAGCCATGTGGAATTGCATACCACATTAAATAGTGATATAGCAATGATAATACTATAATGATCTCACTAAAGGTAAATTACCTGTAATGCAACATTCAGAGACTCGCACATCCCAATAGGCTGCTCCTCCTCGTGTTTCCTTTGCTGTAACCTGGTATCAGACTGGTTTGACTGACTGTTTTTCTTCTGTCTGTGTGTGTCACAGGGAGGAATCTCCAACATCCTGGAGGAGCTGGTGGTGCAGCCTTTACTGGTTTCCATCAGCGCACTGACCCTGGCCACCGAAACGGTCCGCAGCATCCTCAAGATCGACGACGTGGTAAGAGTCAACATCCCAAACTGTAGATTCAGTCGGTTCAATTGAATTTATTGTTAACTGCACCGATTCACCGTATTCCCTGTTTAATTTGAAAATCTGCTTTATCTCATGACAGGTGAACACCCGATAAGAGATTTGAGTCTGTCCAGTGAGTTCTGTCCACTAAGCCTGTTCGCACTGCGAGGGATCAGAGGACTCTGTCGACGTCAGTCTGTTCAGATTTCCGCTGTAGTTGTTACGTTGCGTAATTTAATAAACAAAGGCTTGTTTTTTTTTGTTGACACATCAGCTGTTGCGTGTGTGATTCTTTTGCCCCTTTTTGATGGTCGTAATGCTGTTTCAGAAGTTTTGAGAGAAGCACATTTGTTTGTTTTTTTTGTCACTGAAAATCTGAGTAAAAATGTTTCACATAAATCTAACATGGATTCATTTTCCTTTTACTGAATAAATGATTCCTTGCATTTATTCTGACAGCTTTTTAGGCCATTCGCTTGAGTTATAATACTTTTTGGAGCAAACAAGGCAGTATAATCATGCATGCAGATCCTTGGCATGCGTCTGAGTAGCAAATTTAACATTCACGAGTAAAAATTAAGTAGAGCACACAAGAAAATAAAAGTAAAATCAATTTTGTACTTCATAAAAACATTATTTACCCTTTTTGACTTTAAAATATATCAGACAACATAAGACATATACAATTTGCCCCTAAAATGAATGTGATGTTTTATGATATCGTTAGACTCTACGTTTCAAGGACTTGCAGTACAGCTGGGACTTTAAAGGTGGGTGGGGTTTTCTTTTACAATTATAGAAACTTTACAGTCCATACATTATATCCACATGTGATGAGAGTTCAACAGATGAAGTCTTCCATTTGCTTCCAATATAGCTGTGTGTGACACCAAAAGAAAGAAAATGTTTTAATACCCGCTTTGCAAAGAATGTCATTGATTCGTTTGTGGAACTATAATACTTTTATTTTGTAAAGAACCCGCATCTTTCCATTTCCTGTCACGCGTCGTCACTTCCTTCCCAACCAAGCTCTGCTCCGTTGCTAAGGAACCCACCTGCTGCCTGGATACCGACACGGCGGCTCTCAGTTCACTCACAGCAAACTTCCTCCTCTTTCCTTTATATTTTAACGTTATTTTGTATAAAACCCGGAACAAAACAGCGCTCAGTCATGGCGAATGCCCACCGGACAAACGTCCTGGTGACCTCGTGTTTGAAAACGCCGGTAGACCCGCACACCAGAGCGCCGTTAGCTTCATACGAGCGGGAGAGAGTGCTGCCGTGCACGGCCACAGGCCACATGGACAACCGGGACTACGAGAAGGAGGTAAACAATAAAAAACCATAAAAAAAAACCACATCACTGTAGTATTAACTGGTGTGGAGCTACCGTGAGACCGTCACATCCCCACCTTCTAATTCAAAACACCTTCAAAATGGCTCCTGTTTCTCATATAAAATTAGCCCTGACGTTAACTCCCTAAAAGCTCGTTAGTTAACTTAAAATTAAATAATAAAAAGTTTCAGGGAGCAGATATGTCAGACAACCAACAGTGTTCATATTCATTTGTCTATTTAAATTTAATCCCGAGGTCTTCTAAAACAACAGTCAGTGTAAATTAGGGAAAAAAATAAACATTTTTATCTTTATAAACATAGACAAAAGTTTAGGGACAAAACTAGACTTTTCCTCCCTTCTCCACAGAGGATACACAGTATTTAGGTCATTTATGCTGATTTAATCTTTCATATACATTACTGATGCAATCAGTATTATAAGCAGTGACTCTGGATCATAAAGAGCCAGTTTGTTTGACTTTAAAGTGATTTTATGCTTCACTACATCACTGCCCACCCTAAACTTCTTTGAATCACAATACTGCTTTTGGATTCAATGTGTTTTCTCCCTCCTTCCATATAACTATCATAATTTAACAGAGTCGTAATGTTTTTATTTTCACAAGTATCATTTTATTTGGTTTTTAGAGTGAAACAGTTTCTGATCTTGTGCAGTTAACAGGCCATGGACAGTTTCAGGTCAGTCCATGTGGTGGAAGGGATTTGACCTGTATAATTTGTTTGCCTGACTATTTTTGGACTTCCGTCTTGACTAGATTACCACCCGCCACATTCATTTTATAATCCCAGACACTTAATTATCCCTTGGACAACAACACTGCTGTCCTTCCATGCAGGATCCTGCAGCCGTTGTCCCATTTCAGCGGTGTGATCACCCTCACGGTGATGTGAGCAGCAGTAGAGCTGGACACCCGATGCAGGGTGTCAGTGTGTGTCAGTTGAACTCTTTCTTGGTAAGCTGCTCTTTGTGCTCCACCATATGGCCCGCGTCGCTGCTGCAGCAAGATAATAGGCTTAGTCCTGGAGGAGCCTGAGGGCTGGTCTGCTCCAGGAGGCCTGGTGGTTAAAGAACAACATCCTGCAGGCAGAATAAAATATAGAAGCCTTGCAGCGTCAAAACAAACGTATTAGTTTCAGGCTACATTTCATATGTTATATAAATCAGATAATGTGCGAGTCAAATCATATACTGTTTCCCACTGATGCGACAAGAGTCAGGAGTCCACTGCTATAACTAGTTGCTTAAGATTTCGATAGAAAATGAGCACGGATTCGCAAATGAGCTTGAAGTGACACTTTGACCCTTTCAGCTGGAGTATGAGGACTCAGGCTCTGATTTCTGTGATGAGGACTGTCTGGGGAAGGGTGGTCCTCTCGTGGTGACCGACTACAGAGCAGCGGGAGACCGCCTCGACCTGAGTGAGATCTTCTTCTCCAATGAGGAGTACTACAGCAAGCTGGAGGAGCTGAAGAGGGCCCACCTTCGCACCATGGCTGAGCTGGAGAGCATGTATCGGCGAAAGCTGCAGCTCAAGTCCATGGAGCCTCTGGACATGGCAACGCAAGAGACGGGGCACAGGTGGGTGGCTTTTGGTGAAGATTATGGAATGGACTCAAAGTTAATTGTGTTTGGATTCTCATGTCTTTCTATTATTTTATTGTGTTTAGCCTTGTAGATCCCTGCTGTCAGTAGTTCTGACAGGGAGCATTTCTAAATTAGAAAGTAGTTACGATATCGACGGTGAAGTCTAGTGAGACAGTGAGTACCTGAGAATTGTTTGTGGAAAAACACATTGCCGATGAAACTCTATTGTCATTCTTCAGTGCTTTGTGCAGCACAAATGAAATCTCAGTGATGGATATTTCAAAACCTTAAAAAACTAAAAAATGCTTGAAAAAAAATAATATTAAAATAATTTTTTAGTAAGTGAGAAAATTATATAATTATTGTATTGTAATTATATGCTTTAACTAATGAAATTTTGTGCTTTAACTCATATTAGACAAGTGTAATTAGTAACTATTGTGTAATTATTAAATCTAAAATTATTTATCGATTAATTGATTGACAGATCATTACTCAGCAACTATTTTATTTTTATTGATTTTTTATTCACTTTTCCATAAAAAATGTCAAGCATTTGCCCGTTTCAGCTTCCTCCATGTGAGGATTTGCTGCTTTTATATAATTGTAAGTTGAATAGCTTTGGATTTTGGACTGTTGGTTGGACAAAATAAACAATTTGTCACTTCTCTTTAAGCATTTTTCTCTAAAATTTATAGACAAAAGGATTCATCAATTATAATAATTAAGAACATAATTAAAAGATTATTTGATAAAGAAAATAATTGTGAAATGCAACCCTGAGTGCAATAGAATCGAGCATTTGTTGCCTATGGGATGATTTATTATAAGCTACAAGATTATCAGCTCAAATTTTCACCTAATATCAATTTATTAAAGATAGAACCTTTTTCCCCCCATTTTTTTCAGAATGAACAGTTTACTTCAGTGTGAAATGGTGAGTTTGAGTGATGATGAGTAATTGTATATAAGCTGCTTTGCATATTAACGGTCACGGGTTTATTTTATTTGTTAGGCGGCCGTGGTCAAACAGCAGCTCAGCAGCTTCACGCCGTTTGAGGAAGTCGCACTCTGCTGTTGAACTCCGGAGGGGCTCGGGACAGTCAGACTCTTCAGACGAAGACGAATCTGCTGGTAACGATGTAGAGAAAGGCCTGCTTTTTTCTCCTAAAGAACACATCAAAAACATGTGGCAGGACTTTAAGCTGTCCCCTCTCAATCGCCACGTGTCGTCCTCGCTGCACAGCCTGTCGGTAGACCAGAAAAGACCAAGAAGGGGAAAAGGAAATAAGAGGGAAGGGCATAAAGATGGAGAGCAGGAGCATTGGAAACACAGAGTGACCGCCCCGAAACCTTTCCAGATGATGCTGCGCGAGGCTGAGAGGCGAAAGCGCGGCATAAAGACGCGTTCAGAGATCGAACAGGAGAACGCGGATCTGCGACGGCAGCTGGAAGAGCTGACCGAGTGCCAGAGGAAGTTCCGGGCCAGCCCCGTGCCGGCTCACGTTCACCTCCCGCTTTACGAAGAGCTCCAGGAGCGGAACGAGGAACGGCGGCGAACTGCAAGAGAGCGAGAAGATCAACATCTTCGAACCACCCAGAAACCCTTCAGCTTCCTGGAGAGGGAGCGGCTGAAGAAGGAACAGAAGCAGCTGCGTCATCTGCAACCATCTGACCAGGAGAAAGCCAAACCCTTCAAGGCCAAGCCTGTGCCTAAGGCGGTGTACGCAGCAGCATCGGGGGAGCAGATGAAGGAGGAGCAGCTTTATCGGTCTATCAAGATACAGATGAGAGCTCAGGAGATGCTCCACAGTTCCTCGATGCCTCCCAGCATGCTCGCACGACGACTCGCAGATCGCAAGAATACCAAAGACAGCAGCGCAGAGGACAACTTCTCCCACAGGCCCCACATCAACAAAGAGGTACCCGACTTTGACGCCAGTTACCGCCGCTTCCAGAAACACCTGGAGAAACAAAAAGAGGTGAAGCCCACAACCGCGTGCGAGCCCTTCGAACTGAGGACGTCGCAGATCCCTTCGCACCGCGAACGCATCCTGGCCGACATCGAGAAGGAGCAGAGCAGCCCCCGGATGCTGCGCTGGCCGTACATCAGCCCCGGGCAATCTCGGACGGCAAACTCGAGCCTCTGTTCGTCCCTCTCTGGCAGCCTGGAGCTCCTGCCCACCAAAGTCACAGACGCCACCAAAAAGCGCCACGAGGCAGTGAGGTACCATTTTAGGACTCCAAAGGCTTCCACCATTTTAGCTGAGATATTGACAGCCTCAGAACTCAACAGTTGCCCTCTGTGTTTGAAATCCTCAGACTGAATTTTCGCAGAGCTCCTTTTCCCAGCATTCCTGCAGCTTATGCCCCCCCCACCCCCCCCACCCCACGACCTGATCCAAAATAGTTTTTACACCTCATAGCCGGTTGTTGCACCCATATCTTCAACTATCAACCCCCCGCCCTCCAGAACAACCCGACCCCACCTGAACCTTCCTGCATCTGTGACCGGATTGTCTCCCTGAGTAGAAAGGTGCTGGAGCAGAGGAAGAAGGCTGAGGAGGAGGAGGAGCAGTGGAAGGAAAGGCAGAAGCAGAGGGAGAAGAAGCTGCAGAGGGTTGTGGTGAAACGCGCCCAGGCCAACGACCCCCACCTGGCTCTCTCACAGACGCACCAGACCAAACTCAAGGAATTCAGGTACCTCACAGAAACAACACGGCGACGACGTGAGCCGAACTGTTGTCACGATCCATAATTCTGTTTTTCTCCGCAGGAAACAAGAGCTTCAGCGCAGGAAGGAGTACCTGCAGGAGATTAAAGAGATGCAGCAGAGAGTGAAGGGCAGGCCGCTGCTGCTGGAGCAGGTTGCACAGGTGAACATCAACCTGAGCTTTAAATCAGACAACACAGGTGTCACCCTCATGACAGGCCACACCAGCCTTCTGTAGGACCACATACCCTAATTTAAAAAGATACAATTAATTAACATCGAACTAAAGGTTACATGTTGTTCCTGCATCAAACATACAGAAATAGGTGAACAGGAACATTATGACTAAATAAAAGATTTAACTTAACAAAACTAACCCAAGAAATGTAAAAGGGTATGTGAACAATAAAATTTAAAAAAACTAACAAACTTCAAATGAGATTTACATCCAAATAATAAAGTAACTGAAAAGGGAAAATATGATTTTAAATAAAAATCTACCTTAAAACGCAGTTACATTGCTCAACAAGCTCCTGCTGATTGACCTCTTTTTAGTGCATTTAGTTGTTGGGTGGATTTCTCAACTTTTTCTGGATAACTGTGAAAAAAGAGACGCTGTAACGGAACATCCAGTTATTTCCACCATCATCATCTGAGCTTTTAAACGTCAGGTTTTAGTGTCAATAACTCAGGCTGGAGGTCACCGAAGAGGATCAGAGAACGGTTTCTACACCCGCGAGAGCAGCACATATGTCTGAAGTTGGTTTTGAATAAGATGTGCTGTTAATTCGAGAAATCACTGACTGAATTTGAGCTTTTCTTACCATGTCATTGCTTACACTTTCACTTTCTGAACGTGCTTTGATGACAGAGGAATGCCAAACAGGCGGCAGAGAAGCGCTACACAGACGCCCTGCACGGATGTGATCTGACCGAGGAGTTTATCAGCAGCAAGGCAGTCAAAGCGGGATCTGCACGCAAAGCCTCTGCGTCCAGTGACAGCAGACGAAGGTAAAACCCGTGACGTGACTGCAGTGCAAACTGCAAACTAAGCTCAGGTTTACTGACCCAGACAGTCTGATGTTTCAAGAAAAGGAAACTAACAGTAAGCAAAGATGAAACATCTTGGAGGGATTGTAATGATTGATTTGGTAAATAAAATGTCAAAAACAAGCTGAAACATGTGTGATGCCAAAAAATTGAGTTTAAATGTGTTTATTGCTAGAAGTGAGATCACGTGCCAACAGCGACATTTGATTTGGGTAAATCAGACAAATCACATGTTATCTCATGAAGTGGGTTTGGGTCACTCACAGCTTTATTAGACTCACTTCTTGTTAGGTGTTGGGGTTTGTTGGTTGTTTGTAAAGCATATTTTTCACTATTTTGCCTCAGAAGCTAATTGTGTTCTTCTGTTTTGTTAGTGACCAAGAGGAGTCAGAGACGGGAAGTGAACCTGTCCACTACAGAAGAGTCTTCCTGGACGACGAAGACGCGGACGCAGATCCAGACGAAAGGGAAGGAGGGAGCGACGAGGCTTCGTTTAACCGCTGTGACGGAGAGGACGCCAGCAGTCACCACTCGGAACAGGAGCATCGTGGAGACGATCAACACCATTCAGAAGGAAGTTATCACTACTCCGACGATCATGAGAATTACTCAGACGACAGCGAGCGCGACGCAGACACTACACAGCCGGAAGCAGGGGAGTGATGTCATCAAAATCACAGTGTAACGTTCAAAAACTCTGATACAGAAAACTAAGCAAAGCCGAACACATCAAGCGAGGAGGAAGCTTCTCGTTCCTACTATGATAAGATGTGACATGCTGTTGTAAATACATAACCTGAGGTGGTGAGATTGATTGTGTCTGAATTCACTTCCGTGTTCACTATTCCCAACATAATAAACACTAATTGAGAACCTCTTTAAATCATGATCATTTTGCATTACTACTGACAGATGTAAGTTTAAATGTAGTTGTATTGCATTGTGGGATTTCAGGGGACATATGCTGCACATGTGATGAGTTTTTTCGCACCATTGTGGGAAGGCCATGACAGTATCCCAAATCCATACTACTTACTAATTTAATACAGTATTTACTCCATATTAATTACAAGAATACACTGTTTCAGCAATTAGTATACAAAGAATCAACATACTTAACCATTTGAATGTCAATCAAACTGCAACTTTGTAATGTCACTAAAAATTTCACAAATAGACAGCAAAGGATTTTTTCTGGAGCACAATGTGTGTATTTCCTTTTGTAGGGGAAAAGTGTACACACAGATACAATGTATCTAACATGCATGCTGTCTGGTTTAAATATGATTTATTTCATCACCTGCTTAGAATTTGCATGCAGTATGGATTTGGGACACGCCCTGATGCAGCTAAAGGGAATGCAGCTGTCCTTATTTTTGATGTCCTCCATTAAAAGGCCTCATTTCAATGAGCTAACTGTTATAAGAGAAAAATAATAATAACAATAAATAATACACTTGTGTTATTGGACAGTACTTTGGGTGAAATCAGTCAATCAAATATCATATATGACCTCACAGATATGGGCTAATATTAATTGTTGTATAAAATACTTTTGTTGTCATCTTGACCTTGTTTATGTCACACTGGACCAACTGCAATAAAGCCACTTATTGACAAACGACAACTACTTTTGTTTCATTATTGAATATTAATTATTAAGTCATAATAATAACAGTGATCAATGGGTTTGAGTATGGATTGATAACAGTTGGGGTGTTGTGTTGGTGTCCATGTTGCCCCTCCAGCAGCAGGGAGGGAGGCTGAGCCAGATTGACAGCTCCACCCAGCCTATGACACGGCGTGACGTCACGCACCGCCTCGACCAATCAGGCGCCGGATGGGCGGGTACATAGTCCAAATTTTACGCGGCGCGCGGCGGGCCGAAACACCGAGAATGAATATCCCGGTCTCAACCGGTTTCAACCGGTCCGCGGCTGGAAGCATGAGCTTACGGGAGGAACAGCACACTTGCACGCATTAAAACATCTCCGCTGCCCAACAGTGTGTGCGAGTAGAACCAGAAATAAAATTTAAAAAAAAAGGAGACTGTTTTCTCGTCGCGGTTATGACCCGGAAACACGGCGCCGGTAGCTTAGCATAACGTTAGCCGGCAGACTCGAATCTTCATTGACTTTTCCATTAGCGCGCTAGGTGGCTATTAGCCTGGTGGGAGTCGGCTGTGAGCACCGAGAGCGACAGAAAGACATGTTTCAGACCGGCAGGCTGAGGCGAACAAGTGCGGGAGGCTTTTAACACGTCGCCGAGAATCGATAAGTGATCCACTGTAACGTCTTTTTTTTTTTTTTTTATTTAAATCCGCGCCGCTGGTGTCACTCAGCGGAGCTAACATTAGCATTTTGGGGGCTAACGAAGGTGAGGAGCAGCGCGACCCGTGCCATGAGATAACACCTCCGGTTGCTTTTTTTTTTCGCCGCATCGAGGAGGTTCATATTCCGCTCTTCGCCCCTACGAGTCCCCCAGAGCCAAATAACACTTGTGGTTTTTTTTCGGGCGAGCGGGACGGGACACACCAGGTGAGCTACCCCGACCCACAGCACCCCAACTCAGCCAGCGTGGGCTAACGGTAGCACCCGTCAGTCTCTAACAAGTAATGTGGTGTTTTTTTTTCTGTTTTTTGTTTTCACTAAAGGTCGCTCAAATAAAAGTGACATGACGCTTTGTTTTAGTAAATGGGGGCTGGTGGCTCCTCGGTCTGTTTTCCACGCTTTTTAATTGTTCTCAATAGTCCCCAAAGCTGGTGTATGAGTCGGGGTTGTGGTGGATGCAGCTGTGCGCCCCCACCTCTTAGCCGGGTGGGGGCGTCGTTTCGTCTTTCACAAGTTTCTGGTTCACTTCAGTGGGTGTCATAATTGGACCACGAGGGCTGGCTGAAGCTTCAGGCCGGCTCCCCTTCGCGTCTTTTTGATCCAACAAGAATATTTGTATATCATAACTTGTTTCTGACTTGGCATGCTTGTAACACCCTTACATTCACCCTTCTGTTGTAGTTCCCCTTTACAAATATTAATGCATCCATTGAATGTTTTGTTTGATGTCCCTAGTATAGTATTTGAAATATGTTAGTTATACTCGTACTCAAAGCTTTAGTTCTTACTGTAATCTCTACCTGCATATGTGTGTATTTTTGTTGGTGTGAGCTGCTTTTGTTGACGTGAAAATAATCCCCCTCCCCTCAGAAGCTCTATGCCAGCAGAAATGACGATGTTGGCGGATCACCCAGCCAGACAGCTGCTGGACTTCAGTCAGAAACTGGACATCAACTTGTTGGACAATGTCGTCAACTCCATGTACCACGACATCGGATCCCAGGTGAGGGCTCCTCCTTTCCGCCGTCTGGATGGGAGTCACATGTAGTCTGTGCAAAGCTGTGACGTAAAGCTAAGAAAGCCCCCCCCCCCCGTGAAGGATTTGTTGCTTATCTTAAACATGCAGCTATTAGAGGAGGTCAGGTCAAATATGATGTGTCAGCTTATGGGGGAAAATATACCTGAAGCTGATCTGTAAAACTTAATGATTCATGGCCTTTAAAGGGTTCTTCTCTGCCCGTCTCTTGCAGCAACGAGTGGCCCAGGAGGTTCTCACCAACCTGAAGGACCATCCAGACGCCTGGACGAGGGTCGACACCATCCTGGAGTTCTCTCAGAACATGAAAACTAAAGTACGTACCCAACGCGCGCTCATGAAGCAGGGGAAAGCTCACACCAGCTGCTTGCTGACAGTGTGTCAGGGCCGATGTGATAATGTGAGCTGGCGTTTTTCAGTTTATCCACATCAGGCCAAAGCTTTCAGGGCAGTGAGGTTGGAGCATTCACTCTGCTTTTGCTCCACTGTACTTATTAGATTTTCTCCAGCTAATGGGAGCTTACTGTGTTTAAATCTGTGGTTATCTGCAAAATTATGTGCTTAAAAATGTAGCTCTGTCTTTGGTGCGAGACTGTGTTGTCAAATGTTGGTTTTCTGTTGAAGTTTGTGAGTTTCTTTTGGTGTCGCTGTTGTCTTAATAGTTCAGTTATGATTGCTTTTGATGCTTATTCTAACTATCCACACTTCTTCTCTGTTAGTACAACAGTTTCTGCTTCCACTAGTGTTAAATGCTCCAAATAGAAGAGAAAATAGATGAGTTTTCAGCAGCTTGATATGGGTTTTTATCTGTACTGTGTTATAACAAAAGATATTACATCTATAATAAGTTATTTAAAAACAGATGTCATTTCTATTCATTTAATTTACATTTTTGTGTAGGGACAATGACTAAAGGTGCAGGAATAGTCCACAAACGGACGTTGGATGGCACACACAGCTCTGTTTATACTACATTGAGTATCTCTCTGTGTATGGTCAATGCCTACAGTCTTTGGGTCATACATTTTGGGCTGCACACGTCTGTGCATGTATGTCATCACCAGGTTAGACGTGAAAGTGCAAATGGTGTATTGTGGTTAGTGTTTGTTTATTGTTAATTCACTTCTGATGAGCTAATATGTCAATGTGCCTCTCAGTATTATGCACTGCAGATTCTGGAGACTGTCATCAAAACGCGCTGGAAGATCCTCCCCAGAAATCAGTGCGAAGGTCAGTTTAATCACATTAATAAAGTTTTCTGTCCGAGATGTGTTGCTTTTTAGTGGAAAATCTTTGCGGTTTCCATTAAACACTTGGATATGTTTTCAGGCATCAAGAAGTATGTTGTTGGGTTGATCATCAAGACTTCCTCTGATCCTGCAAACATGGAGGTGAGGTTACATTATTGTAGGATACGACAGTTTGTGAACAGACCTCGTGCTGCTCGATACTGACGTCACCGTCTTTGTGTTCATTTGCAGAAAGAGGGAGTGTACATTTCTAAACTCAACATGATCCTCGTACAGGTAAATAAACATTTGATTGTTTGACACAAGAGCAATGGAAAACAGTGTGATGAGGCCAGGGACTAACAGCTCTTCTCTGGTGTGGTTTAGATCCTGAAGCAGGAATGGCCCAAACACTGGCCCACCTTCATCAGCGACATCGTGGGGGCGAGTCGGACCAGCGAGAGCCTCTGTCAGAACAACATGATCATCCTCAAACTGCTCAGCGAGGAGGTTTTTGACTTCTCCAGTGGCCAGATGACCCAGGTGAAGGCCAAGCACCTCAAAGACAGGTAACCATTAAAATATGATGTCCTGTGACCTACAGGAAGTGAAGAGTTGTTGGAACTTTTTGGGTTGTGGCCTCCTTTTTGTTTCAACTGTCCTTCACCTCTGCCCAAAAATACAGAAAGTGGCAGTTCTCTAAGTGTCAACATTTTCTGCTTTAATCAATTTAAACAAACTTCTTAACTCTGGAATTGTTAAGATAGGCAGATTTTATTAATCTCGTACATTGTTGACTCACACTGCATGTTTCAATCACCCGTTCTGCTTGGCCAAAACGTGCAGCTTCTCTGCTCACACTGCACGGTTTAAACTGACCTGTCACGACGTGGGTTCTCACACTGCCATTGTGTTTGTCCATAGACAGTCCTGATAAAGTTTTATTCAAACAAGGTGGCTGCATTCTTGAAACTGTTGACCAAAAAGAGAGAAGCGGCTTTTGAGTTTGTGAAATTGTACTTTGAACGGAGCGGTGGGAGGAAAACATAATGGGTCTGCAGATGGCAGGGATGGTTCAGACAATATGGCCTCCTCTTCAGTCTAGTTTTGTTTCATGGCGACATGTAAAAAATGACACCAATAATTTTAAAACAATCACAGTACAGACAGTTTATGAAGGATTTTTCAACAGTGGCCATGTGGGAAGTCAATTTTCGTTTGGGCCGTTAATCATAGCGTCAAACGAGCTGATCTGGGCTCAAATTTGTCTCAATCCAAACATCGTCTTCCCACTTTTAAGACACGACTCTCCCGTCACTGATGATCCCTGTTCTTTGTCTTTCAGTATGTGCAACGAGTTCTCCCAAATATTCCAGCTGTGCCAGTTTGTGATGGTAAGACACCAGACCGTTTCAAAAATCTGCCTCTGATGTTAAACAAATACCACAATCTATTCTCATTTGTGCTTCCTTCTTCTGTGCAGGAAAACTCCCAGAATGCCCCGCTGGTCCACGCCACGCTAGAGACTCTCCTCCGCTTCCTGAATTGGATCCCTTTGGGTTACATCTTCGAGACCAAACTCATCAGCACTCTGGTCTACAAGGTAAACCTGCTAATATTCGCCCGGTAAATCGAGACTTTTAGCCGCATCAGAATCAGATCTTTCAGACACTGATTTCTAAAACTGACATTTTTTATAGAAAATGAGTAGCAGCGCCGACTAACTGACTGATACAGACAAGGCCGTTAAACTGGCAGTTCAGCACCGACCTGTTTTTTAAATTTATTTATTTTTTTATTTGTATGTTTCAGTTCCTGAACGTGCCCATGTTTCGCAACGTGACGCTGAAATGTTTGACGGAGATCGCCGGAGTGAGCGTCAACCAGTACGAGGAGCAGTTTGTCAACCTGTTTACCCTCACCATGTGCCAGCTCAAACAGGTACACACACACACACACACACACACACACACACACGATCATTTTGAGTGGTGCTTAAGTTAATTGCACTCAGTAGAATTACACACAAGCACATTTACATGCGCCCACTCTGTTATCACACACACACACATTACACTGTCAGGCAGCGTTAGCAGTTTTCTCTTTGTTTATTGTTATTACAAATAGACACAAATACCACACCTGTGGGCCGAGTGAATGCAGACGAAAGCTTCAGGAGGACAATTCCCAAAACAAAAAGCATGAGTGGAACTCGTAGTAGAGTTAGTCAGTATTTTGTTTTTGAGTTTTGCGTCTCTCTTTGTTTGAATCACACATTCACAGCAATGTTTTGGTCCTATTGTCCTTCCTCAGCTCACTGTGTTTCGCAGATAGCTGACACAGGTGTGGTTACTAACTCCCTTGACACACCTATAGAGAATACACCTTTACAGACTGCCTGAGGATAAAAAGATGACAAGCAGTACAAAAAAAAATGCTGTCTAGTATTCATTAACTAATGGTTTTCTGAATCAAACATGTCATAACATCAGAATATCTTTACAAGACTGTGTACAGACAACCAGAAAATCATTTAATGTAATTTTCTATCAGGCTGACAAATCTTGCATTAGCAAAACAGCAAACTTCATTTATGTAATACTTTTCAAAACCCAAGATATAGGGTGCTTTACAGGAGGGAGGGAGAGAGAGAAAGAGGGAATACAAGAAAAGACAAGGATTCAAACTACACAAATGCACAATTATATGGTGGTAAAATCAAGAAAAGGTCAAATAAAACAAGATGCTTTCTAAAGATTTGAACTTATTTGGCGTCTATATGCTCAGGTTCTGTTCAAAATTACTTCTGTTCATACTGAGGATCAGGTACTCAACAAGCATTCGACCTGTCTTGAATTTAATAACTGATCGCCTGTCTTCCAACAACAAACAAATCATAATCTGCATTCACTCCACATGGTCTCAGTGTATTTACCTTCAGCATGTGCACAAACACTCCCTACCAGGACGTAAACACATCCACCTGCCTGCAGTCGTCATCAGTGTGACTGGAAGAGCAAAATAATCAATAAGGATCCACGTGCGACCACTCCATACAAATGTCTATGAGCTGTGAAAGAGTTTCTCCTCTACACGTCTCAGATTGTTGAATACGATTTTAATAGTTTTTAATGACCAGAAAAGCTAAAAATATCCAGTTTATAAACATCAGAAAATAAACAAGGTTTCTCTTGGTTCTCATCCCATTAATCTCATCTCAGACCTCTCAGATGTATCTTGTGACCCACTGAAGGGATCCAGACGATCAGGTTCGACAACGCTGATCCTGAGGACTGTTATCTATTATCTGTATATATGTAGTTGAAATAGTTCAAATCTTGAGTGCGAAAGTTTGTTCTTTACTTCGGAAACCGTATTTTGACCAAAAAAGAAAAGTTCAAATTTCACATCCCAGTTTTTTTCCAGAACCTTTAACCCCCCTCCCATGTCATGGTCTTCCTCACCAGATTGTGTTTATGGGGTTGCTTTGTTAGTTTTATGTGAAGTTATTATCTTGGGTGGTCTCAAGGCTCAGCGGTTAAAGACTGAACCTGTTTCCAGTAAATGCAATGTCCTCAAACAAAACACTATGGATGCAATTATGGCAAAACATTGAGACAAAATAAAGATTGAGTATAAATAAATAATGTTTTCGATCTTTGGTCAGATGCTGCCTTTGAACACTAACATCAGACTGGCCTACGCCAACGGGAAGGACGACGAGCAGAACTTCATCCAGAACCTCAGCCTGTTCCTCTGCACGTTCCTCAAAGAACACGGCCAGCTCATTGAGAAGAGACCCAACCTGCGAGAAACACTCATGGAGGTAGGAGGACGAAGCCGACCCCTTTGTGTTAAATCGGGGGGGTTCGTTGCAGAAGGGACAAGACATTTTCACGTTGAAATGTGAAGTTAAGTGATGGTGTCTGCTGGAGTAAACAAGCCTACAGCTCTCAGCCTGTGGCTTTGGGTCATTTCCGCCTCTGCTTCTGGGTTGTTGGAAAGAAAACTCCCCCTCGTATCCACCGAGGCCTTCTCCTGCCCCTCTCCTGTTTTCCCTTGTACTTGGTGTCTTGATCAGACATTTGGGGCCGATGACAGCAGGAAAGGCCACCTTTCATGTGGCTGCTTGTCCACTTGTGCACCTATTTACCTAGAGATAATTGTTCCAGGATGAGACTGAGATGTTGCTAGCAGGAGTCTGTAGTTTATGTTTAGTGTAGACTGTTCAGTTGGTTATTTTGCCTTAGTTTTAACCGAGTGATCCAGTAATCCAAGCTGGAAAATGTACCCAAGTCGCAAAATTAATGTGTAAGAACACTGCAGATGGGTATAGAGACTCAAGTGTTCAAAATTAAAGACACTTTGGAAAAAATTATTTGAGTATGAATTATAATAAAATAATAATAAAAAACATCAAGCTAAAAACTGAACCAAGATAAGACTGTACTTTAAATGCATACTGTGTGGTGATAGCACCTGGCAGCACCTAAAGTTTACAAGTAATGCCAAGCTTCTGTGTCTCATAACATCAGTTCAGAATAGACATTTATGTGTGTAAACCAGATATTTAGCTGATGTTTTGCACTGGTGTCCCAGCAGGAGAAACGACCCCAACAAGCAGCAGTGATTTAAATGTGTTGTTGTTCATCTTCGTAACAGAAGAAGGAAATTGCTTGAATTGTCCGAAAGGAAGCATTTTATGGTGACTTAACGTGCGCTGCAGCCTGGAGCCGCACAGCGAGACTGGAAACTTATCAGTGTTAGTGCTGTCATGTGACCTCACCACGCTTCGCCCGCCCTCAGGCCCTGCACTACATGCTGCTGGTGTCGGAGGTGGAAGAGACGGAGATCTTTAAGATATGTCTGGAGTACTGGAACCACCTGGCGGCTGAGCTCTACAGGGAGAGTCCCTTCTCCACCTCCAGCACCCCGCTGCTGTCCGACGTCCCGCCACGCAGACACCTCTACCTGCCGGTGCTCTCCCAGGTACCAGAAATGCAATCTGATGATGAAATCGGGTTGCTTATTTTGTACAACTGAACCAAAATATATTAAGTTTACTGTCGCCTAAGACCAAAAAGGAATCGATGCAATCATTTTAGAAGCTGGAACCAGAGATTATTCATCCGTTCTTTTTGTTTGTATTTAAAAATGCTTTAAAATGTCACTTTAACACTGTACTGAAACATCCAATTAGGAAGATTGGTCAGTTTTTTTCAGTCAGAGGCTGTTGCAGACTCTCACATTCAACTTATTCTTCCTCCTCCTCGTAGGTGCGTTTGTTGATGGTGAGCCGCATGGCCAAACCAGAGGAGGTGCTGGTGGTGGAGAACGACCAGGGCGAGGTGGTCCGGGAGTTTATGAAGGACACGGACGCCATTAACCTTTACAAGAACATGAGGGAGACTCTTGGTAAGTCCTCTAAATGTATTTTTGGACTGTCTACTCTTTATTGTCATTTATATTGCAGTCTACTTCATCCTATATTAACTCTCAAGTCTCTTACACTTGATTTGTTTACATTCCGTTCCAGTTTATTGTAAATTGCTTAACAGGATCAGGAAATCTCTGGTAAATTTGAACTCCGATGATAAGAAACCCATTTAAATTGGCTTCACACCTTTTTTAGGTTTAGTTTTCCCTACTGTTACACGTACGGATCATCATTTCCTTCCTCTGTATGAGAAGCAAACTGCTACCAGTCAGAGGAAGGAATTCATATTATACGCTATTAATTAATTGCAACTAAAACAATTAGAATCGCGTAGACATGACACAGAAAGTGACCTGACTCATCCGTCCCTCTTTGGCGCCCGCAGTGTATCTGACCCATCTGGACTACGCCGACACCGAACGCATCATGACGGAGAAGCTCCACAACCAGGTGAACGGCACCGAGTGGTCATGGAGGAACCTGAACATGCTCTGTTGGGCCATCGGCTCCATCAGCGGGGCGATGCACGAGGAGGACGAGAAGAGGTTCCTGGTCACTGTCATCAAGGTGGGACACACAAACGGCGTTGTGATATATTATATCAGCATGAAGCAGAATCCCTCGACAGGCATAAATTAGTTAGAACAACTACAAGTGGCAAAGGAAGCATTTGTTTAGTTAATTTGCGCCGGCTGAGTCCAGTTTAATCAATCTTAATTGCTTTCTCTGTAAATGTAGACCATTTCTCCCAACTAGTTATCGACACAGCAGTTAGATGTGCGTCGAGCTGTGACCGATGTTAACTGAAACTGTGTGTGTTATGTTCTCAGGACCTGCTCGGCTTGTGCGAGCAGAAAAGAGGGAAGGACAACAAGGCCATCATAGCGTCCAACATCATGTACATCGTGGGCCAGTATCCCCGCTTCCTGCGAGCCCACTGGAAGTTCCTCAAGACCGTCGTCAACAAGCTGTTTGAGTTCATGCACGGTGAGAAACCGGAAGAGACCAAATCTTCAACACAGATCAGAGTCAATCTTTTTGCCTAAATATCTCCTTTAAATGTCAGTGAATGAGGCTTATTGTGATTTTCTGTCCTCCCCTTTGTCACACAGAGACCCACGACGGCGTGCAGGACATGGCATGCGACACCTTCATCAAGATCGCCCAGAAGTGCCGGCGTCATTTTGTCCAGGTTCAGGTGGGCGAGGTGATGCCCTTCATCGACGAGATCCTCAACAACATCAACACCATCATCTGCGACCTGCAGCCGCAGCAGGTCGGTCCCGTCTCTGCACCTCCTGTCAGCATTGGCACAACTTTGAGTTTAAAAATGTTTCCTCGATGTTGATCAGACATGCACGACCAGCACTGGGTGATGGTCTCAGTCAGATAAACTTTACACGCCACCTCCGCAGGTCCACACGTTTTATGAGGCCGTCGGCTACATGATTGGAGCTCAGACAGACCAGGCGGTTCAGGAGCTCCTGATAGAGAAGTACATGCTGCTGCCTAACCAGGTGTGGGACAGCATCATCCAGCAGGCCACCAAGGTGAGAACAGCAGGAGGTCTGATCCATTATAACCCGCTGGTGTTTCAGCTCTCATTTATTTTAGCAGCCGGTAGCCTACCTTTGTTAAAGATTGCTGCTTGCGCTAAATTGCCGACTCTGCCGCAGAACGTGGACATCCTGAAGGACGCGGAGACGGTGCGTCAGCTGGGCAGCATCCTAAAGACAAACGTCAGAGCCTGTAAAGCTGTCGGTCACCCCTTTGTTGTCCAGCTGGGACGAATCTACCTGGATATGCTCAACGTCTACAAGTGCCTGAGTGAAAACATCTCCTCGGCTGTCCAGACCAACGGTTAGTGTGTGTGTGTGTGTGTGTGTGTGTGTGTGTGTGTGTGTGTGTGTGTGGGTTGGGGGGGCGACTGGGAGTGAATGCAATATCTCTGTAATCTTCTATGAAAACATGATGGAGGAGGCTCTTCTTGGGTCTAACAGGAGTGAAAAACAAAGCATGTACTCATGATTCATAGTAATGAAGGAGGATGAGATTCCCATCACTGCTGTGGCAACATAATTAAACCACCACGAAACCTGCAGCCTTTGTGAGCATATTTAAGACCAGCGCTCGGTAATATTATTAATAATAATAAATGAATAAATTAAAAAACTAGTCTGTGCTCTGTTGCCTGTGTCAGTGTCTTTTGATAGTACCACAAGGAGAAGTGTTCACATGAATATAATAAATAAGTTGATATGAAATGTAAACAGTGCAATATTTTCTTCAGCAAGTATTGATCAAATCATTTAAGCTTTACTTGCAGGTTTCATTTGTTTGTGTATTTGTCTTTTTTTTAACAAAAGACTCCCCCTTTTTTTTTCTTTTTCTTTTTTTTTTATTTTTTAAAGCAACTATAAACTAGATTTTACACTAACAAAGTACCAAATGACAATGTGAAAAGGGTCATCTGAATCTGCAGCGCCCCTCGGCTTTACGGAGCTTTATAGTGAGTTTCAGGTAGTTGTTTAGCTGTCCGGCCCGCACCTTTACTGCTTTCATAGTGTCGTTTAAAGCTCTAAAAACCGACAGTACACTACCTGCTCAGCACCAAACAGCAGACAGACAGAGTCAAAAACTTGCTGATGAAGACAGTGGAGCATTCAGCAGCTAAAGAGTGTGAATAGTTGACAAAGAATTACCCCAAAATGATCCATAATGTTGCTCCGTAACAGCTGGATGTGTAAATACACAACTGTTTAGGTTTAAATAACTGTCTTATCGTTATCACAGGTGAGATGGTGACCAAACAGCCTCTCATCAGGAGTATGCGGACGGTAAAAAGAGAGACGTTGAAGCTGATCTCAGGTTGGGTCAGTCGCTCCAACGACCCTCAGATGGTGAGCTGCCCCTCTTTTATTTTCCCCAATCAATTCTGTAACTCTGGAAGGTTTTTAAATATGTGTTTATGTTTCAATCTGTCTTAATTATCACTTCTTTTTAGCAGTGTTCCACACAAAGCACCCTCTGTATTCATGTAGAAGTGATGCGACAGCAAATGGAAAACTGCACTAACAATTTTGGACTCACGCCCAGTTCCTTCCTAAAAAATAATGGTCACTATGTTCAGAAAGCTACAATTAGAAAAAAACAATGTTTTCAGTACTGTGACCTGAACTCTTAAAATAACTGGGACCTAAACATGAACGAACAAAAAATCCAAACTACAAATGTCCCCCAAACACCTAAACCAGTTTCACTGTGTCCTATTGACACATACCAACTTGTAAATATGGGTTTTAACAAGGTTTTAATGAGACATGATCATGTTAAAGTCAAATTTCTGAGTAAATGTAGTAAATTGGCATAATATCTTATTCTTATTTTATACTGTGTAATGAGGGGTTTCTTCTTCTGGGCTCCATAGTAAATGGTAGTCATAGACGTTAGGCTGGTGGGTCTGTCAGTGTGTTCATGTCTTGTTCTGCCGTCCAGGTGGGAGAAAACTTTGTGCCCCCCCTGCTGGAGGCGGTGCTCATCGACTACCAGAGGAACGTCCCGGCTGCCCGGGAGCCCGAGGTCCTCAGCACCATGGCAACCATCGTCAACAAGCTGGGAGTCCACATCACGGGAGAAATCCCCAAGATCTTTGACGCCGTCTTCGAGTGCACTTTGAACATGATCAACAAGGTCTGTTTGAGTCGTGTTATCGTACCTGGTACGACGGGAAACCGCTTACAAAATACTAACAATCTGAAACAAAGTTACAGACTTTAACTCTTTGTTGTTTCCCATCAGGACTTTGAAGAATTCCCAGAACACAGAACACATTTCTTCTACCTCCTTCAAGCCGCCACCTCCCAGTGCTTCCCAGCCTTCCTGTCCATCGCCCCAGCCCAGTTCAAACTGATCCTCGACTCCATCATCTGGGCCTTCAAGCACACCATGAGGAATGTGGCTGACACAGGTCTGAACTTAGAGAGTTCACAGAAATATGCAGAACCTAGAAAAGTCATTAAATTCAAAAACTTGGATAAAGTTGAAATGAAAGTCATTCAAGTTTGAACCTGTAATAAACAAAACAAAAAGTTTATCTGATGGTAAAAGACATCGTACGTTCTTAAGTTGCTACTAGAACATTTTATCTTCAGCCGATGTTTTAGTTCGTCAAACGTCTTCCTGCCGTCTACAAACAAAAGACTTAGTCCTCATTTGATTCGGAAATCTCCGTTGAAACAGAATTATATCACAGACAACTGAAATGAGGTTAGTGTGTCAGAGCAGCGCAGACGTGTTGAAGCGGTTTTCTTATCACTGCTGGTCTAATGAGCGTCTCCTCATGTCCCACAGGCCTGCAGATCCTATACACTCTCCTGCAGAACGTGTCTGCAGAAGAGGCAGCAGCACAGAGCTTCTACCAGACGTACTTCTGCGACGTCCTGCAGCACATCTTCTCTGTGGTCACAGATACCTCTCACACTGCAGGTAAAGAGACCGGCCTGGTGACGTCTGGCTCTGTGGCGATATGCTCTATTTTAAAAAATACACAATATAATACATGTTCTGTATGATTCTTGTATAAAATGTACATTCTTAGTATACAATAGAATAGCCCAAAGCACATTCAACACACAAATGCCTCTCGCCCCTTTGCTTGCTTCCCATCTGCAGGTCTGACCATGCACGCCACCATCTTGGCCTACATGTTTAACCTGGTGGAGGAGGGGAAGGTCAGCGTTGCTCTGAGCGCCGCCAGTCCCGCCAACAACCAGGCCCACGTCCAGGAGTACATCGCCAACCTGCTGAAGACAGCCTTCCCCCACCTGCAAGAGTAAGTAGGCCTCGGCCCCGCCAGGTGACCCACAGCTGGGATTATATGAGCTGTGTGTGTTTGGTTAAGGTTGCCAGGTATTCTCTGCTTTTTCATGGAAAACACACAGGGATTACAATAGACCAGAATGCACTTCTGCCATTAAAACACGCTTTGAGTGAAGAGGGAAGAAGATAATACAAAGTTCATCATTTGTTGCACGGCTGTAACAGATGTGTTTTATTTTTTTAATACGTGCTGAGCTGTTCACAGACTGGTGGCTAATTGAACGTCTTGTCTTCAGTGCCCAGGTGAAGGTGTTTGTAACGGGTCTGTTCAGCCTGAATCAGGACATCCCAGCCTTCAAGGAGCACCTGAGGGACTTCCTCGTGCAGATCAAGGTGAGCGTCCAGAGGGAAATGGTAAACAACTGCACTGAAAGCAGACCAGGGAAGATGTAATTAATAAAAATGCTGTAAAATTAACGGCATATAAATCTGACTACATTTCACAAATCATTTATATTTATTTATGAGATATATATGCTTTCAACAGTCAGTCAGTATTTATTTATTTATTTATCTCTCAATATTCCTTTTTATTTTACATTGGTGATTAGTTAATTTTGGAAAATTGGCAGAGTAAAGTGATTTTTGGCCGTCAGCTGCAGCAGCGATTTCCAAAAGCTGCAGCAGCTGAATTCACTGACGGAGTCACTTTTACTTTACAATTTATGATCTATGTTAGACAACTTTTTACGCGCTGTGCTTGAATATTGTGCAAGAGAATTATATCATTGATAAATGAAAGGGTACAGCAAAGCAAAGAGGTGATACAGAAACATCAGGCACCACCAAATCATTCAATGTAAACAATGATTCTTGGCTTGGATCTGAATAAAAACTGCCAGTATAATGCTTTATTTAACTAAAGTGGCAACTCTTTGACTATATCACCCAACTGTATAAGCTCAGGGACTTCATTACTTTGACATTATTACATCATATACTGTAAAGTCTAATCTAATTTGGAAGCATTTGAAAGCTCCAACCTGCTTCAGAACTCAATTATTTAAACTTCTGAGACGACAGACTTTGTGCAAAGTTCAAGCAGTGCAGGGATCCCTTTGTGGGAAAATCTCTCAGTCCGTCCGGCTTGAATGTGAATCTGAGCCTCTGCTTGTGTGGTCCCCGCAGGAGTTTGCTGGCGAGGACACGACGGACCTGTTCCTGGAGGAGAGGGAGACGGCCCTGCGCCAAGCCCAGGAGGAGAAACACAAGCTCCAGATGTCAGTTCCCGGCATCCTCAACCCTCACGAGCTGCCGGAGGAGATGTGCGACTGAAGCGGCGGCGAACGGCGTGTACAAAACAGCTCTGAAGGGGGAAAGGTCAAAAGAGCAAAGGACGCTTCCTGTTGATAAATTGTTTTCTTTTCAAGTGTGTTTGTGTGCGACTGTGTGTGTTTGAAAAGAGAATGAGGGGCCAGAGGAAGGACCCCAGCACTCGGTTGTACGTCGACCAAATCAATGTCAATATGTAAATGAGAATCGTCCCCCTGACCTCCCTCAACCCTGGCGCGGATTATTCTTCTTTCTTTTTTTTTTCCTACAAACTTATTTTATACAAAGATGTTTTTTTTTTTTTTTTTTGTGTAACATGCCATCTTTTGTTAATTCTTTGCTAATTAAAGCTTTATGTTTGGCCATACGGCACTTATACACCTGCATGAAGTTAAAAGAATTCAAGGTTATTTTTAATCCCTCTTCACTCCCTCAAATTCACCTCCTCTCCTACTTGTTAATATGTAATATATAATGTTGAAACACTTGCGACGGTTAGTTGGCGGATTGCTCTGGTTTCTGAAGTGCCATGTGCATGGTGCCGGACGAATGTGACGCTCAAGGGGTAGACGTGTACTTCCTTGCTTCCTTTGTTGTCTCGTTTTGGTTTGTCTGTGTGTTTATTGTTTTGTTTTTTTCTTTTACTCTGGCTCTCCGAGTCGGAACCTCAGTTGGACCGCTCTGCGTTTGGATGAGAAGGAAGGCTGTGTGCATATCATCCTGTTTGTAAAGCTGTCTTAGTACTCTGAGAATATAAAGTTGGCTATTTTTACAAAAAAAAAAGTCTGTTTGACTCTGCTTCTTAACCAAAGCCCTGAAGGTTATTAAAAGACTTTCACTACTCAGCGTCCAGGACCTAAAGGGTTTTTGCAAATGACACATATTCCAAAAGGCTTTGGAAACATTTTATATAAAAAATGTTTAAATACTTTGACATTAAGCTTCTCTGTTGATAGATTTAGTTCCTAAACTGGGGGACAATGCAGGGGAGTGAAACTAAAGTTGAATAGACTTTCACAGCAGATATTTTAGCTTCGTCCCAGTAATTGTTGGAACAGAGACATCATTAAAGTTGGATCCACCTGTGCATGTTTCCCTTTTACAACCGAACAAAATGTCTACTGTAAAAAAAAAAGAGAAAAAAAGTCTTTAAATCTGATTCATTTAGGAACAAGTTGCTGCTCATTAAAATATATTAAATAACATGAGCGCATCAGTGCTACCTGTGCGTTTGGACACACACAGACGCTGTCCAAACAACCTACACATCACAATGTTCTGCTCTGTTAGTCTAGACTGAAGGAAACACTGCGAGTCGCCCGGTTATGATGTTGAATGGGTCTGAAGTTGGTAGCAGGCCTGTTGGCAAGTTAATGTCAGGTTCGGTTCCAGGGAGAGAAACTTTATTTTGGCAGGTTTAGATTTGTAGCCCACACACACACACACACACATACACAAAAACTTCATTGTGGGGTCCTGAGAAAGTTAGGACATCTGGGTCTGATGGGAAAATGTTTGAAAGTCGCCTCTCCCTGTGATGTAAAAGGCTGGGTCTGAAATGGAAGAGAAGTAATTGGAGAAAGAGGGATCTAACTGTTCAGTAAGTCTAATATAAGATTTATTCAATAATAAACATAATTTTATATGTTTGACTATGTTCAGTCAAAGAGTTACATGGAATTACAGGGAAATATAAATAACATGACAATGTAAAAACATTTTAATTCATATAATTATATAATATATATTATTCCAAGAACAATTCCTTGTAAGTGAAAAGCTTCTTGGCAATAAATCTCACTCTGATATAATTTATAAAATTAA
This sequence comes from Lateolabrax maculatus, assembly GCA_031216445.1. Classification (NCBI taxonomy): domain Eukaryota; kingdom Metazoa; phylum Chordata; class Actinopteri; order Acropomatiformes; family Lateolabracidae; genus Lateolabrax; species Lateolabrax maculatus. The sequence continues at coordinate 2,420,434 of CM062204.1, read as the reverse complement.
AAATATAGTATTCATATTTTTGTTTGTATATTTAAGCAGGGATCCACATTATTCAATGATATGTGTATTTGATGTGTCTGTGTTTAACCTTTAATTCAACGAATTACATGGAATTAAAGGCAAATAAAACCAGAGAAAATGTAAATAAAAGTTTAAGTACTGAAAAAGTATTGATTTGTCCAGGTTGTGTTGATGTGTATAATAGTCAAATTAGAACTGTAGTATTCACATCTTGAGGTATTAACATGAATGTCTGTGTGTAGATTATTTGCAGTTGCCCTTGACAAAGTAAAAGGATGTAAACATTACTTCACTCGGGAAGATATCGCGAGACTGCCGAGGAGAGACGAACGGGCGAAGGAGACAAGACGGAAAGTGCCGAACCGTCCCCCCTCGGTGTCGTCCCCCCACCCCCTCCCCTCCTTTTTCAACATGGCCGCTGTGTCTGCTCTCTCAAGTAACGCTCAGATTGGAGGCTGACTCGACTTGTACCTTCCCGTGCCTCTCAACTTTTGGTGTACACCAACTTCGCCTGGATGCCAAATCACGCGCTACACCTTTTTTTCTGTGTCTCCCCCGGTCTCCCTCAGTGGAATAACCTTCACCAATCACTCCCTCCACTGGGCCTTTTTCCTCACCCCAAAAACAACCAACTGCCAGCCAACAACAGTTTCCAGCGCGATGGTTTGAGTAGGAGCACTTAGTTTTTCTCCTCTTCATGAACGATGTGTGAAAACTGCGCCGAGCTGGTGGAGGTTTTAAACGAAAGTAAGTGAACAAACCGTTTTATTTACGCTGAACTAGCCGTTAGCTCCGCTGCCCATTGACGCTCAATGGGAGCGTGTTAGCCGAGGGGGGCTAACCGAATATAACTTTGTGTGTTTTTTCTCTCCGACCTCCTCCCCGCCCGCGGGACACACACACGGACACACACACGCTTGTGCACATATTTTTATTTTTTTTTCTGCAGTCGGTGTCAGTCGTGTCACGCCGCGATATCAACCGCAAATGCCATTTTCCTCCTTTTCCAAAACAGGCAGTCAGTTTTTTTTTTTTTTTTTTTTCTCCGGGGCCTGTCTGTCAAACACTCACAGCCGCTAGCTCCCCCAAATACCCCCGGAGCCCCGCCGACCTCCGCCGCTCACACACGACTCCAAACTCTCCGGAGCTTTTCTGCAGGGAAGGAAGCAGCTCGGGAGAGAAACGAGGCTTGTGCGGATTTTTCTGTGTGTTCTCCCCGTGTGTGTGTGTGTGTGTGTGTGTGTGTGTGGAAGTTAGCGGGGCTAGCGGGGCTGACTTTGTTTGATGTGTTTGTCAGGTCAGTCCGCTAGATGTCCACCCCATTGTTTTGCGGATGGACACACACACACAAACACACACACACACACACACACACACAGCTCAAAATGGCCTGCTAACTGTCAATAACTCGCTCTCGGCTGCCGTCGCTGACACGAACACGGTGATGTGCATCGTTGCGTGTTTTTAAACGTTAAGTCGAAGCAAGCACAGAAATATTAATGGCTGCACCGAGGCGCATATTGTGGCTCATCGTTAATCCTCGGTAGCTCTGTGTGTGTGTGTGTGTGTGTGTGTGTGTGTGTTTTATTCGGCCGATGTCTTCCGCACACGAGCCTCGTTCCCCCGTTAAATCATCTGTGATCTCGCCACACGACGTCCCGGTTCCGTGCCCGGTGCCACCGTCTCCTGCAGCCGGTGAACGGAAATACAAGGTGGCCTTCTATAGCTGGAAGTTAGCCGCGATCCCGGCGGGCTAACCGGGCCTTGCTGCACTTCAGGGGAGGGTGTAAGACACGGAACAAAGCCTTTTGTGTTGTTACACTCTTTTAAAAAGGATTTATCTGTGTTTTTCCCGTGCACGTCGGTCCTCGTTGTGTGTCATGAACTTGTGTGTGAGGTGAAAGCTCCTGCAGGAATCCGCTGTGAGGAGACAACCCTGCACCTGACTGCAGCCTCACTGACTCACATTTTAAAATGCCAGTTGTGGACACCTGTTTTTTTTTTTTTTTTTTTTTTGGAAACAATGTCATCCTCATTGCACAGTATAAGGCTTAAAAGTATGTGGACACCCAAACATTACACACACACACACACAGGTGAAGGTTGAACTTGTCATTTCACTATGGGCATTATTCCTCCGTTATAATAGCTTCTTCTCTTCTGGGAGGACTTTCTGCAAGATTTTAGAGTTTGGCTGCAAGGATTTGCTCCCATTATCAGGCTTTCATACAGGAGATGCCTTAAACGTGCGTTGGACCTTTTTTTTTTTTTTTTTTTTTATATAGACATGATGCTGCAGTCAGATCCCATATCTGGTTGTCATTATTAGCAGAGGCTCCAGCCTGCAGTCGTTCTCTACACAATAACACAGAATTACATTAAATTATGACCAAGAAAAAGGGAGTCCGTTAAATGACTTTTAAAGGTCGATATGATTAATTTTCCATTCTTAATAACTGCGGTTGGCTGGTCACTGAAGCCAGGCAGCTGTTCTGGTCCAACTAGGTTATTCGCAAGGTCGGTCACTGATGTTGACCTTCCAGTTCATCCCAAAATTGTTGGATGAGGTTGAGGTCATGGCGGTCTTCCACACCAACACTGGGAAAACTGTTCTTTTATGGAGCTGGCTTTGTGCATTGTTGCGTTTAAACAGGAAAGGACCAAAAACAAACAGCTGACACAAAGTTAGAAGCACATTGTTGTGTAAAATATCATTGTGCTGTTGCATTAAGACTTCCCTTCATTGGAACTGAGGGGCCCAGAGACCAAATGATAAAACAACAACAAGCGATAAAACATGATTGTTGAAGTTGTGTGGTACTCAGTGTTTAGATGTGTGGTGTTTTTGTACAGACCATGGCAATATGTGGGAGGGGGAAAAAAAACAGTTTTTGTAATATCGATGTGTGTAGAAACCATCTGTATCCAAATATTTTTGGGAAACTCCACATGTGGTTGTGCTGTGTTCATCAAGTATCATGTGTCACATGGTGATAGAAAGTCAAACAGTAGCTTTCATTTTCCCCTGCACTCTTAGGTTTGCCATAAGTCACTCTGTGGAAAAGTCTTAGTTAAGTCTGACAGACAAAAGTGTGTGTCACACCTCACAATTAGAGCTCAGTATCATTTGATGATTTCCAATCCCTGTGCAGATATAACGCCTGACTTTCAGTGCCAAAACAATACTTTTGGGTTTTTAATGGATTTGGCTCAATACCTTTGCACAATATAAGAACAATCTACATTGCGTTTACAGTGGTGGCTACACAGATAAGAGTATACATATAATGTGTTTTTGTGTGTGACTCTGTCTGAGGCTTTCAGGTTGTGTGTTGAGTTAAAGTTGGCTCTGTCGTTGCCGAAACACTACACACACACACACACACACACACACACACACACACACACACACACAACTGTATTTGTGTGTTTATGGGACAGGACGAGGCCTGCTGGGCATTTACAGCTTCACTGATAGGAACTGGTGTTGTGGAGGGTTGGGACGGGGGTCCTACCGCAGAGCGCTGTCAGCTGTGACAGCTCTGTCTACAAGACTGGCAGGTCCATGTGTTCTGTCTGTAGGTGACCCGTGACCTCTGATTTGCTGCAGCAGCATGTGTCTCTGTGTGTGTGTGTGTGTGTGTGTGTGTGTGTGTGTGTGTGTGTGTGTGTGTGTGTGTAAGAGACAGAATTCCCTTTTACAACGGGGGGGGGTTTGACTGGTGTTTCCTAACACTCGGCTGATCCACGTGGTTTCCAAAAATGTGCGGATTTGCTGTTTTATGTGTGTAAATCAAATATCTTTGGGTTTTGGACTGTTTGTCACCCAAAACAAACAATTTTGACGATTACGATGGAAATTTGTTTGTGTTTTCTGACATTTTCTAAATGAATTGCAGAACAGAAATAATCTCAGTTTGCTGCCCAAGTCAAGTTCAGGTTGTTTTGTTGTGTAAACCTTTGGGCTCAGGTTGGGTTTTTATAATTCATTACAAAATGTCTCTATCTTAATGTACCAGTCTTCTGCATCCATGACTGTTGTAAGCAGACTGTCTAAGAGACAGAGGGTGTGATATTAGTCGGGTGAGATAATGGTCAGTAATGGATGAAAGAAAGACAAAATGTAGTTTGGGGTTAGATTCTTTCAGGCAGGGTTTGGCTCTCAGTTAAAGGCTCATGCAGAACTGTAGTTCAGCTACACTGAAACCCTAAATATTCAATCACACTAAATGTGAGATGACATGAGGTTTGCTTCTTAGCTTCACTAATGCAAGTCTAAAAAGGAAAAGGTGTGTTTCTCAAATGTGCTTATGAGGTCTGATTGAGAGGAAACGTCTTCTCCTGTGAAAGGATTGTTTTAATTCTGAACAGATGAAGCTTGGAGCAGATAACATGTCAACCTTGAGATACCAACTGTGTCATATTGTGTAAACTGTTGCCAGAGCTATGTGGTGATCATTTACTTATTGTTGATGGACGGTAAAGCCGACGTTGCCATGTGAGTGGCGTAGCACTAACCACCTGCAGGCACTCCTACACTACCTGCGTCTGGCTTTATTTCTCTGCATCCACAGTAAAACAGAAAATGAAGGACAATCTGATATCAAATTGCACTAAACTGGACATTTGAAGAAAAAACGTTCCTTTGGTTAAACAGTGAGAGGATGTTTCAGAGGCCTTTTAACCCTGAAAATAATAAAATCATAATAAAATAATTTGTCGCCGACACATTTACAGAATATTGCAGGGATACAAGACGCTGACAAACACTGACTGACACTGATGTTTGGAAGTTTTGCCTCATGCTTATGGACTCAACATTACCAAGAGTTCACCCTTATGCTTTTGCCTTATTGCAAAATAATAATTTAATAATGATAATTATTTTATTTGCGTTGCACTTTTCCAGCTGGGAGCACAAAGGGCTTTCCATCAGATCAATACACGATATATGTAAGCAATATAATAAATACAGACATGCAAATCGTGATTTTTAAAATCCCTTTTAACTTATTAAAGCTGTTTTCATGTACTTTGCATTAAACGTCTGATTGACACAGCAGACAACTTGCAAACATCCAAGTGCAGATTTTGTTTGCTGCAACATTGGTGCATCAGTCCAGTCTTGTAACACTTGCAGTATTACATTGAAATATCACAAAGTCTGTATCTCAGCTGGAATTCTTTAATTGTCCTGCAGCACAAGTTCACAGGCTTCTGTCAGAGAGCATCTCTGACAGAGATTTGTCGTTCTGAGCGTTTCAGATCTTCTTCACAGTCGACAGCTGTTGGCTCTCAGAAACCCATTTTGGTTGAACTGTACTTCTTATAGCGTCACAGCTGGAACATTTATATTTAAACGCCTCCAGCCTGGCTGAACGTTACAGTCGCTGCTGAGCTGAGGAGTGTGATCACACGGTGCAGGTGTCCTCCCCCTCTTTGTATTTATATCCATGGTGAGCCGCAGCCGTAAACTGGGTTTAATGTTGGCACCCGTGTGTGCTTGTTCCCAAAGTGATGATGTTCATCAAAGCGGTGGAAACGACATCCGTCAGCGCGGGAAGCGGGAAAACGGCCAAATCTGAAAGGTCGATATCCCAAAGCGCCACAGTGTGGAAGTCAGTCCGGGTCCCGAATCCTCGGAGGAGCCTCTGTTCACACGCAGAGCTGAAAGCGTTTTGCTTCAGTTTCAGCGAGGAGAACTTGCTGCACGGCCAACATGGCTGATTGAGCGCTATTGTTGCTGTTTTTTTTGTTTTCTGTCCGTGAAATTCAGGTCAGCGATTCAGTGGAGACACTTGATTCCTCTGAACTGGGGGCGACTGATAAGGATCTTTGAAAGCCAATACAATAACAGTAACTTTAGACTGACGCTGTAGACGTCTGGTGCCAATATTTAATGTCTTTTGTACCAGGCAGCCTCCAAATTAGAGCCTATCGGATACCTGTTGAGGCCAATATCAGTATTTTATTTTTTATATATTTTATAGCAATTTTAGTACTAACACTTCACTGAAGTCAACATGCAGCCCTCAAACGAGCCAAAGTGTCTTTGAGAAATAAACTCATCGTACTCCAGTGGAATCCTTTCTTCAGTCTCTTCTCGCCTCCTAAAGTCAAGACAGGGAATTAGTAAATAAAGTTAAAGGATATAAATCTGTCAGCAATAGTGGAGATGATACAGCAACACCCTGAACACAAACAGTAAAAAAGAGTTATCAAAAAAAAAGGACAGGTAAACAAAAGAGCAGGGACCGAGATATAGATGTACATCATTTTTAAGCCTTTCTGTTCATTTTTGACACATACTTCAGTTGCTTAAATAAGTTGGCAACATTATAAATGAACACACTGAAAGAGGGAGTCCTGCTTTCCTCTCACAAGAGTGAATATGATATTTACCCCAACAAGGTTATAAGTATCTGAAATGTTTGCATCCAACTTGTCCATAAAATAAATGATGATATTGTAAGTTAGACAGCGTCCTCGTTGCAGTGAAGGTGATCATTTCTCCCTATTTTTACATACGTGTATGTTTCATTTACTATTTACTTCCATTGTTTAAGAGTGGGAGCTGCCTTTTTATACCAGTTTTAACTTAGTAGAATTATAAAGAGGTGCATGTCTCTTCTTATCACAATGTCTTCTGTTTTTTAAACGACATTTGATGTGTTTTGTGAACTTCATGACTTTTATGTCTCTGTGGGTTAAGATGTAGAAAATCTTTTCACATGGCCAAACATTTCCATGAATCATTAGCATTCATGTACCCACACGATCTCTGATGCACACATACGTATAATGTCTTCTGTGGGAGTTTCATCACGTCTCATTTTGGACTTGGGTTTGAAAGATGTGCACACTTACCAGGTTGTGGTGATCTCTCAAATCTGGATATTAAAGACCTGTGACATGGTTGAAGTGATGTACTGAGGCAGGATATCGGGTTGAAGAATAAACGTTGCTATTGAAGTTGACAGTAACAGTAAATCTAACATGACAGAACATTTTGAATCGTAATCCTCACTGGCAATTCAATTATGATGAATTATCCTGTCTGTCACATCCTGTCTAACACATGTAAGTTAACTGATATATATGTGAATAATGGTCAATAATGTCAGCCTGCCTAGTAACTGTTCAGTGTGAAACTGGAAAAAAAAAACTACTTGACAAATCAATGGTCAATCGCTGTAACTTTGAACTGAGTTTGGTTACCTGAACGTGACAGTTGACCAGAAAGTTTCGCTTTTCTTTGGAGAATAAAATGTTAATGTAACATATTTTTCAATCAGATTTTGAACGCGTACGTAGCTGTTGTGTGATGGGTGTTTTCTCTTGTTTCTCCTCAGTATCGGATGCAGACAGCAGCGAAGGAGGCTTCCAGCTGAAGAAGGAACATGCCCTGCGAGTGCTGGGCTACATCAGCTCCTGGACGCAGAGGTCAGCGCCGCTTCCTCTGAAATCTGACACGAATCAGCTGATGAAATGAGCATAATCAGGCTCAAAGAGAAACAAGTCCTGACGTTGCTTTTGTTGGTCCTGTGCGTTTTTGAAAGTTTAAGGTTCCTCCGAACTGCGATAAGCACCCGCAGCTCTTTGCTTCCCCAGTGTCACAAACATTAAAACATTTAGAAAATAGCAAATCTAATTTTATACAAGCGGGAAAAGTGATGTAAAGCAGGGAGTAACTTCTGGAAATGTGGACTAACTCCAGTCATACTGGCTTCTTAGAACTGGGTTAATCTGGTCAGTGGGAATTAATGGCTCATTATGAGCTTCAGCTACAGTCCAACTACCCTCGAGCAAGGCATCAAATAATCGAATCTTAAGCCTGGTGACGCTCTGCCATCCATCACGTGGATTATTAAATATCTCAAAAGTTCTTTTAAAAAAAAATGTTAGCCTCTAATCTGCTGTGACAGTCGAGGTCATCAGACGACATGAAACATCTGAGTAACGACGCCTCTCGTTTAGTTTTGGTCTGTTTTCATTCATCCAGCTGGAATGTTTCTACAGTCGTTGTATGGGGGAGACTTGAGGTTGCTGACCTAAACATTCAAAATCTGCTGACACATTTGTTTAAATGTTACAACGAAGCAGTCCTTCTTTTGGCCTGCTGTGCTTTATTTGTACATGTGTAATGCAGTGTGCTTCCGTCTTTGTTGAAAGTAAGAGGAAATTGCTGGTGACCCGTCCTGTACTTTGACTTAAGTGATGGGTAAGAGGCACACTGGGACGTGGCATAACATCGGTGTTTTCCTTCCAGAGTGTGACAAGAAACTTAAAACTCGGCTTTGCCTTTTATGTTTATGTATTGCCATCTTACATGTCAAGTGTTTTATTTTTTTCAAAAACATTTATGCTCTTTGGAACATTAAGCTGAGTCAGAGTTTGTTGGAAGTGTTGGAGTCTGACATTCTTTACACAAAGTTGCAGTTCACTGAGAAAATGGGAACAGGATATACGCAGGATTGAATGCTACTGTTGCAGTGTGTGAAAACCAAAGCAGAGACCTGCCTTCAGTAGGACGTCCTGAAGGATATGAATACAAAGTAAATAGGCAGAAAATCCCACATGCATATTGAAAGGCTGCATTTATGTAGTGCTGTATAATTTACCACACACACACACACACACACACACTGATGGGCATGATGGTACCATCAGCAGTAAGGTTGTCATGATGCCAGGATGTTAAACTTAGATAAAATACTTTTATAATGTTTCGGTGCCTGCTGGCCATTAGAAAGAATGCAGGTTTAAAGCACGGCCTTAATATGCTAAACTTTAAGCCTTAATATAATTTAAATGGGTGAATTGTATAAAAATTCACCCCCTGTACAGTTGTCATGAACGGGAAAATTATGTATAGAGACCAAAACTGTTTTTTGTACCAGGCTGTAAACGTGCTTATTTCTGCTGTGAAGTTGGGCTTTTTAGCATGGGAGTCTATGGGGACTGACTCACTTTTGGAGCCTGAATTGGCCTTTCGAGGAACTGCAGTTTTTGGCACTTCGGTGTTGGCTTCATGTTTCCGCCCCGGAGGTCGCCGCTCGTCTGACACCCAGTCGCATACAGCTGCCTGCTTGTGCCTCTACCACCAGTCACGTGGGTTTGTTGCAGGAGAGAATACCGTAACAGCCACAGGTTGAGGACCAGTTGATTTTCTTCCCAGATGTTTCGTCTGTGTAGCCTTGGGTTTGAAATCTTATTCTAGGTCTGTTTTTGTTTTGTTTTTTCAAAAAAGCGTAGATACTTTTGACAATCGTAATCAGGAGCCATTCAGGGTCCAGTGTGTTGCCCAAGAACCCTTTGACGTGTGGACAAGAGGAGCCCGTGTTTATATTCAAGACCTAATGTTGCAGATAAAAAAGCCCCTGGCAGTAAAGAAAATAATCTCTTCTTGATGGTTTTTGAGGTTTATTCATTAGCAGATGTAAAGACAACATGTGTAAAAGTGTCGGGAGTCTCTGTGATGCAGTTAATCACACCACATATCATGTATGTTATGTTTGTGTTCTTCTGAAATGACAATAGACACTAAATGAATCAGCAACAATTTTAATAATCCATTAAAGTAATCTCTCAAAATAAGGTTTAACATGTGTAGGTTCCAGCCTCTTCAGGGTGAGGACTTGCAGCTCAGTGTTATCTGAACCGAGTCTCTTTGGGTTTTTAACAGTTTTTTCAGGCAAAAGCAATTTGAAGTCATCACTTTGGACTTGGGAAACTTGCGATATGCATTGTTTTTTTTTTTTTGGTTTTTTTTTACGTTTTATAGACTAAACAGTTAATTCATGAAACTAATAAATAACTAGTTATACTAATACTACTAAATAAATACTGAGAATAATCAGAAGTTTCAACCGCTCACTTTGAGTATAGCTAAAGTAAATTGAATGATTCAATACTGTAAATTTTACATGTCAGATTTTCATTGTTCTTTGAACTAGTGCACTTTATTTCTCTCCTTCATTTGATATTTTTACGACTATGAATTTTGCAAAAATAACAAAAAAATGGCACAAATGGCATCGCAGTTTTATAGAAATGCTGCAGGTGTTTTGGTCATTTGTAGCTCAATAAATACAAGGGCTGGATATCGTTTAAATAATAAGATACCAGCCCCAATGCCAGTACCATTAAAGTGACACCATCAATAGAATGAAAGCATTCAGTTGCGTGTAAAGCCACAACTCCTAATACATTTTGAAAGTGTTCAAATCATTAAAATAATTATTAAATAACTATATAAATTGGTCAATACCTTTTTTTAAAGGTATTGAGTACCAATACTCAGCCCTTATAATTACTGTTCCTGTCCGCTGTGAGATCCTGAAGTGAGTGGCGTGAGAATGAAGCTCTGTAGCGATGTTGATTGGCTCTTTTAATGCTTTGTGTGTCTTCTGCGTTGTCTTCAGACAATGCCTCTGCTGCTTCAAGGAGTACAAGCACCTGGAGGTCTTCAATCAGCTGGTCTACGCCCTCATCAACCTGGTCATCGCTCAGATCAGCAGCCTGAGAGACCGCCTCTGCAGCGTCCAGGACCACACTCATAAAGGAGGCGTGTCCGGGTCAGAGGGTGTGGGGTCCGAATGGAGCGCCGGCGAGAATGCACCGGGGCCCCTCCCCCAGCCGTCCTCACCGGGCGAGGACGAACCTGTGAACGTGGAGAGAGACTCTGCCGAAGAGGACGCCGACACCCCCGACTTGAACCAGAATAAGACCCAGGGTCAGGGGGCCAGTCAGCCGTGTGAAGGCCAGATGGAAGCGCTGGGGCCTGGGGAGGGCAGCAGTGGGGCTGGGGGCGGTGATGGCGGCATCGGTGCAAACGGTAGCAGTGATAACCAGGACCCGTTCAGCTCCTGGAGCACAGAAGAGAGGGAGAAACTGCTGTTGTGTGCCGCCAAGATCTTCCAGATCCAGTTTCCCCTCTACACAGCCTACAAACACAACACACACCCCACCATAGAGGTAAGGACACGTCCCACATCACCACGCCCACAGATCACAGCCTGACAAGTGCTCGAATTTGCAAGCTCATACTGACACTGATATATGAGAGTAAAAGAAATCATAAAAGAACAAACATTTTTTCCTTCAGTGCTTTAATAAGCAAATATAAGGGGATTAAGACATGAACTGATACATTTTACTGTGTAAAAATAAACTCATTAGTGTTCTGTGATGGACAAACTATGTAATTGAGACACGTTTTTTTTTTTTTTTTAACCAAATTCTACTTAATCATAGTCACTGCCCTGGTGCAGTGACTTCCTGATGTTGTCACAGGCAAACTGTTTTAACTCCAGGAAGTCACTGTGCCAGACTTGAAAATCAATGGTATTGATTTCCTCATCCACCTATTAAGTGTATTTCCCAAAATGTTGAACTATATCTTTAAGGCAAAATGTTTTATTTTTATCAATACAAAGACAATAATAATTAAAGACCGGTATCTGTCAGACTCCCTCTAGTCCAGATGGATCAGTCTGTTTCTTTAAACTTCATTAATTCAGAAACCTCTGAATTAATGAACTGAACAGAGCTCAGCCTTCACACATACAAGCCTTGTAATTACTGCGTTTTATGATGATACAACTTTTCTTGTCACGTACATCCTCTAAGACCCTGACACTTCTGTCTCCGTTTCTTTTTTCAGGACATATCTGCTCACGAAAGCAACATCCTCGGCTCCTTCTGCGACATGAACGTAAGCAAATCTACCTTATTGTTATTTCACTGAGTCCAGTGCTGCTTCCTGTCAATCACCTGACACCTACAGCAGGAAATAATCCCTCAGAACACGTGCTGCCTAATAATGTCACCGCTGCAAAAAACACAGCGAGATTAGTTCCTGTCGTCGTGCTCGTTGTGCCTCTGTCATTTATTATATCCCGAAGCTGTTTTATTGGGAAGTCAGTTGTATTTTGCGACATATTTGACTGTATAGTTGTGTACTTCTTATTATTGATCCAAACTTCAGCGTGTCGTGAGTAGCTCTGCCTTTAAAAACAAACACATCCTCTAAATTCTAACACTGTTATTCGAAGGCTGTTCTGAAATCCATTTTTGCATTTCACTTATGGGGAAGTTCTTAGTGTCTCCTGACCTGAGAGGTTATCAGAAACCTGATACCCAGGCAGCCGAGGATCCAAATATAACCGTAGTCTGATGTGAGGTTTCATGTTGCTATGATCTGCTCTGTGTCGAGTGGCGCAGCTTGAATCCATTTGGTCCCGCGGACTACTTTTTTAATTTTGGTGTAAATCGCCTTCAGATCAGTACAAATGTAATAATAATAAAAGGCTTGTGTCACTTATAATAAAACTTAAAATAAAGGAATAAGAACATAATTACTCGGTGGTGGATGTTTCCTTGGAGTAAGGTAGTTCTTGTGTTCAGTAATGACTCACAGAGGCAGGAAGTTTATATCAGAAAGGCCTGATATCATAGTTTTTCGAACTGACTACAGTTCTCTGTTTAGCTAAGTATTGTCCACATTTCCTGCCCTCCTTGGTTGTTTTGTCAAATCAACGCCCACGTTATTACAGTGTGCTGAGCCTCATAAAACCCATGGTAACAGGGTTTCATTGGTCTGTGCTCCCGCTCTTTGTGTTCTGAGATAAAAAATGTAACACAGTCAGAATCAATCTAATAACAATGTTTCTGGAAAGGAATGCAGTACCTCTGAACTGTGTCACATGAGCTCATGTGTGCATTGTAGTTTGCAGATGGGGGTTAGGGCTCGCACACTGGGGGAAGAATAGTAAAATGGTGCATGGTGAGTTGCCGTTTATTGGATATGGTTCGGTTTCCTGCAGATGAATTCATTGTTCCCCCGAGAGCAGTAATGTGTCCCCGGATAATCTGCTAGCTCGATGGCTTTTACCTTCCCACCGTAATAAAGTTTTCATTTAGCTCAGGGGATGGATGTCAGAACAGGCTGTATAAAAGTTGAGCTGCACTACTAAGAAAAACTACCAGCTGTCACTGTTTTTACTGGTCAAAATAACTGATATACAACATAGAAATAACTGATGTGTACTCATTAACATGACTTCATTTTGTGTTTTAGAGTTGAGCACCAAAACTTGGCACCACACCCGTCTAAGACACTCATGTTGTTTGAGTCAGAAAGAAATTTAAGTGTAAAAAGTAAACTGCTAAATAGACATTAATGTTAAATAACCAGATTGTTAAAAGGAGAGGTTCACCTGGATTTTATGTTTATATGCATCCAAACATTTTTGTGTTTCCTATCGTAAAAACACAAAGAAAAGGGAAGGGAAATGCAGACGAGCTCTTGATAATGCATCGTGACTTCATGAGATGTGCCTGATGTTTGTTGGCCAGGACGTGGAGGTGCCGCTGCATCTGCTCCGCTACGTCTGTCTGTTCTGCGGGAAGCACGGCCTCTCCCTGATGAAGGAGTGCTTCGAGTCGGGCACCCCGGAGAGCCTCCCCTTCCCCATCGCCCACGCCTTCATCACCATTGTCTCCAACGTGAGTCCACTAACCCCGAACACCCTTAATGCTGGCTGTCATTTTAAAAGCCACGGTTTGGGAGAACTCTTTCTTGCCATGACTAATATCTGAAACTCAACTGAGAGTAACATTTTAATCAGTGAATCATATCAAAATTAAAGATTGAGATATCCATTTTTGCATCTGGCAACTGAGATACTTGTAGTTTTAAAGAAATGCAGATTATGTGCTGTGTGTTTCCTGTGTTGATGCAAGTTTGACGTTCAGTGCTTCGTGTTATGCTTTTGGTTTTGCCCACAGATCCGAATATGGTTGCACATTCCTGCGGTCATGCAGCACATCATACCGTTCCGCACCTACGTAATACGGTGAGTTTACCCGGAACAGATGTCATGATGTTATAACTGAGGCCGCAGTTTGCTTCTGCACAACAGGAAGTTTCCCTCAGCCACACGCAGGGGAATTTTGCTTGTTCCTGATGAATTTGTTTGCTGTGGCAAAAGCCCTTTTATGCTAAAGGTATTTTATACAACAAACTACAGCCTGCACATTTATACATACACACAACAATCAGCCACTCCTGGGAACCAAATAATCAACTAACCCATAAGAAAAAACACCTGAGAGGAGAAAAGAAATCTATTATTTGATCCGGTAAGGTGAATTTCCCTGAACTTAAACAATATTCAGTGGGTAATAGGGAATTTATCTCCTATGCACCTTCCTGTACACAGATGTGCAAAGATCACCTCTTCTGCCCTGTGTTTGCTGGTAAAATAAATTGAATTAGGAAATCCAGCAGCCTCTACAGTCATGGATCAGCTGTTGTGACAAAGAGTAAAAATAACGAACGTTTCCCGAGTTTAGCTCAGAGCTCCTGCACACAGCCGCAGGCCTGTCTGAGTCCCTGGTTTGTATATGACTGAGTAGCTGCCATTTTGTTGAACACCTTGCTTCCCTTTCAGCACAGCATCCAACAGCTCCTCCGCCCAAACCAGGCTGCAAGAAATGGGGCTTCCGCAGAGGATTGGCGGTGACTTTTTGATTAAATCGAAACAGACCAAACATGAGATTTGACTACTGGGTCTTAATCAGTAACCTTTTTTCAACCCTGTGTTACTCTACACTGTTGAATATTCCAGTTTTACGTACTGCACCTTTTTAAATGCTTTGGAGAACCCTGTCAGCGTCAGTGTCTAGGTGCGTCTCCCCCGAGACGTTTGCTGCCATTTGAAGTGACGAAACCAGACGTGGTCGATCATGTCTCCGAGCTCTCCCCCCCGTTCCCCCTCCCCTCCGTCTCTCTCTCTCACTCAGTCAGCCGGTGCACCTCGCTCATTCGTGCTCTCTCCCCCAAATACCAGAGTGCCACACATGTGTTGCTAGGAAGAGCTTTCGTCGCCATGGCAACAGTTGCCAGGCCTCCAGCGAAAACCTCTCCTCACATGACCCCAGAGGAGGCAGAGCGCTGGCAGGCTCGGTCATGTGACGCAGGCAGGCCGACTCTTCTGTCTCACTGAGCAGAGACTCGCAGTGGTCGAATGAAATTATTACTGTAATAAGAAAAACGATTAAAGGGGCATTCCCCGATTTTATTATAACACCCTCTTCCCTCAAATTATCCATCCAGCTGTTAATGTTGTCAACAAGGAGCAACCGTTGTCTCTTAAGCTCTTACATTCGCTTCAGTTTCATCGACACTGAGAAAGACGAGGAGATTCTTTGTCGTCCAGGACTCTAAAGGGCAACACACACCAGCAGCACACGATGCACGACAAAAATGCACGAGCACGCTTGTTTAGAGTAACAAGATGAGGGATTAGGACTTCCAACGTGGACTTGTAGCCGAGTAAATCTGTGCATGATAACACAGAACACAAAATGACATATTATATAAGAAATGCTGAAGCTTTACAAGTGCATAGACGCACTAAAATAGAAATTTGGTTCAGGCATTTGTGGTCCCCTCGGGATGAATTCTTTGCTATGCACAGCTATTGACTCTTAGTTTTGTTAGATATTTAAGTGCTACCTCCTTAAACACTTCATTTTGCACCAAAAAGAGGTTTGAGCTTCAGTGCACAGCCCTGTTGTTGATATCTTTCATAAAGAGTGGCTTCAAGCACAGTTTTTATTACATTTGTGTTGCGCTGTGTCACAACATGACAGGTCTCGTTAAACTTTGGGAGCCAGTGCAGCTGAGTTAATGTTCACCACACCGTTTCTATCTCTGCTTCCCTTTGCCTGGCCTCAAGTGTAGTTGGTTTTGCTTTGTGGGTCTACTTTCATGTTAAAGGAAAAAAATGGTTGCTGGCTACATGAAAGTAAAAAAATCATAAAACAGATTTGGGAAATGTGTGTTTTTCAAAGCTGCAGTCCAATAAGACTAATTGGACAATTCAAATTCAAAATTTCATGGATATTTTTTTGCCACTCGTAGATTTTGGGAATGTTTTTGGGGTTCAGTTCAGTATAGGTCTTTGTTGTTTGTCCTTAAAATCCCTTTTATATCAGTTTGATCAGCCAAACATCAGCCCTCTTAGCATCAACTGCAGCCTCCCGACTCATCAGAGAAGATCTGAAAACCACAAACCCAACTATCCCAGCCTCAGAGTGAAGGCCGGGTGAGTCAGCAGCACTCTGCTGTTGATCACATATCTCAGAGTACGCCCACGCAGGGCTGGAAAAGGAGTGTCGTTCAAAACGAATCTCAGAGCTACTAACAAGTTTTTCAAATGTTTGAATAGTTGAAGTGAAGAGGGTTGCAGCGTTTCTGCTACAAAGGATGTAGTGAAAACATTGGATTGATGGAGAGCACATATTCTCATCATATTGCGAGGTCATCCTCCTAATGTACGTGGAAATGGTCACAAATCAACTAAATTATTCTGCAATTTTTACACTGCTAATAATAATTAGGAAACCCACATAAATTAGATAAGTCAAAGGTATAACAACTGTCAGACTGGATGAAATAAACACTGAATCTGATTGTAACGGTTCTTCATTCTGTCCAAACATTACAGGGTTCCCACGGATCCTTAAAAAGTCTTGAAAGGCATAAATTCATTCATCTAAAAATAAGGCCTTAATTTGCATTAAAATGTCTTTCAAAAGTCTTTAAAATGCAAAGACATGGGAAGTAGGATATTCTGAAGCATCTCAGGTCATCTAGTTGCTCAGCCAAACCACGGAAACCATGCATGTACGATGCGAGGATCACGTCCAGTCCAGATATTTGGGAACGCAGTTCAATTAGAAAATAGTAAAATTGGTTTCATTGTGTTTCATTCTGAAAAAGTCTTTAAAAATTAACGTGCTTTAAGCTGTAGGAACCTGCATTATCATTGAGAGCAGTTGGTTTAAGTTATTTCAATGAATTTAGTTAATAATTCTTTAACAAGCGAGCTCATTAAACTTTGGCTGCCGTCCGCAGGTATCTGTGTAAGCTGTCGGACCAGGAGCTGCGGCAGAGCGCGGCACGCAACATGGCCGACCTGATGTGGAGCACGGTGAAGGAGCCGCTGGACAGCGCACTGTGCTTCGACAAGGAGAGCCTGGACCTCGCCTTCAAATACTTCATGTCCCCCACGCTCACCATGAGGCTGGCAGGACTCAGCCAAATCACAGTGAGTCACGGACCGAGTCACTCACCGTCTCTCAGACTCCACTGTTCCCCGTCAGGAGAGTTTAAAATGATGACGTATTCATGATCTGAAAGTCTCTGTTTTGCCAGAGTCTCACACCCATGTTAGCAAACCTAAATCAAGATTTCTAAAAAGTCCCTCAAAGACCCCAGATGCAATTTAAAGTTCGGAAGGTTTTGGTATTGCACTGAGGGGAAGTAACCGTTGTGTCTTCGCTCATCGTGATGTATTTGTGTCCGTGTGTCCACAGAACCAACTGCACACCTTCAACGACGTCTGCAACAACGAGTCACTGGTGTCCGACACAGAAACGTAAGTTAGTTTGAAGGGATCGGACGCCTGTGTCCACGAAGGTGCCAATACATCCATATAGAAAAGTAATTAGGTCTGTTTTAATTAATTGATAGTGTAATTTTATTGATATCTACAAAAGCAACTGTGCAACAGTCTTTGGAACATCAGAGATGTAATTTTTTAGGCTAGCAATCACTTATTTAGGACAGTGTTAGTTTTCTCTTATACACATCCATACAGTCCGTATGCACCATGTCACAGCACACACATCCAACACAAATGATGAGTGGAAGTTTTCTGTTCTATTTATCGGGCTCTGGTTTCTTTACTAAATGTCCCTGAACACTGACTCGTCCTTCCAGGTCCATAGCGAAGGAACTAGCTGACTGGCTGATCCACAACAATGTGGTGGAGCACATATTCGGACCAAATTTGCACATTGAGGTGAGACCTTTTCGATCCAGTGATGTGAACTGACAGCAAATGTACACAAGCATGTTGCGTTTTTAACCAAATCCAACACATTTTTATCTAACACATCGTTATATTGTGTTTAAATGTAATGTACATTTGTCTCAAGGATTTATATTCCTTCTGGGACTCTTTTTTTCACTTAAACACTGCAACACTGGAGACCGGAGGTCAATTTATCTTCTCCAAGCACAGCCAATCTCAAGTGTGTGTGTGTGTGTGTGTGTGTTTTCCAGATCATTAAACAGTGCCAAGTGATCCTGAACTTCTTGGCTGCAGAGGGCCGACTCAGCACACAGCATGTGGACTGTATCTGGGCTGCGGCTCAGGTAAAACAGCACAGATTTACACCTGACTGTACACAGCTTAATTCCACTCCATTAACCTGTTTGTTCCCCTGTGGAACAGCACGAAGGAGCCAACAGTCCTTATCACTATATCAGTGCTATCAAGGCGATGAGCCACAGATTAAAACAGTGTTGGCGGGTTGGACTATTCAGAGTTATTTTTACAATTATCAGCAGATTATGTAGGTTTGAGCATTTTTATGTCTGTGAGGAGGAATAAAGGAACATTTTCCAGCTTGAATGTCCACTGAATATTAACACGGATAAAGTTTTTTTTTGTCCACAATCTTTATTTTTTCATTAGAATATAAAGGAAGATTTTAAATTGTATTCTGTTATACAGACCATATTTAAGTACAAAAACATCTCTGTACCAGTAAAATGAGGAGCTCATATGATGAAATGATTAACTCTGCTTTCTGTTTGGCGTTTTAGCTGAAACACTGTAGCCGTTACATCCACGACCTTTTCCCTTCGCTCATCAAAAACCTGGACCCAGTGCCTCTCCGCCACGTCCTCAACCTGGTGTCAGGCCTGCACCCCAGCGCCCACACCGAGCAGGTACACTCGAGCATTGTGGTTTTCACCAGGCTGTTTGTATTTTAAGGTGTTGATTTCTGCGATAAACGCTCATGCCTCTCCCTCCCTCCCTCCCTCCTCAGACATTGTACCTGGCCTCCATGCTGATCAAGGCTCTGTGGAACAACGCCCTGGCAGCCAAGGCCCAGCTCTCCAAGCAGAGCTCCTTCGCCTCCCTGCTTAACACCAACATCCCCATGGGCAACAAGAAAGGTCAGTCTGGATTTATGCACGGCTCCAGGCAATTAAGGGTGATGAATGGAAATGTAAGAGCTACATTCACAATGTCTCAGCAATGACTTTGGCAGCGGTGCAAGAAGTACTCAGATATTTTACTAAATAAGTAAAAGTTGCAGCACCACAGTGTACAAAATATTCAATATTTTACTCAAGCAAAAGAACAGAAGATTTAGCATCAAAATATACTTAAAGTACTAAAAGTAAAATTATTCATTATGCAGAACAGTCCATTTCAGATTAATTTTATATATGTTATAAACATTATATTATTGGATTATAATTATTGATGCATTCATGTGTGCATCATCAGTTGCTTTATATTTTATACTACTAAGTACCTTTTGAATTTCCCTCCGGGGATCAATGAAGTCTAATCTTAACCTGTAATAATACCTCAGCATTTATTTGTTGATTGTAATTTATATTATTAATCTCAATCTGCAGAGTAACTAGATGGATTTACAATATTTGGTAACTTTAGTTTATATGATGGCTAAAGTTATCAAATAAATGTAGTGGAGTAATAAAGTACAACATTTCCCTCTGAAATTTAGTGGAGTAGAAGTATAAAATGTAAGACAAGTCCTCCTCAGATAGACCAGTGTTCCTCCGTCGATGTTTGTGTGGCAGGTTGGGTTTCCTCCCGAGAGGAAGTTCTCATTCTGGTTCCTGGTTCTCAGTCAGTCTTCTTGTCTTGGTCTCAGGTTCACCTGCCGCCAGCCCGGACAGCAGCGACAACAGCGACACTCAACACAGTGGAGGCAGCGACATGGAGATGGACGACCAGATGATGACTGGCAGCAAGAGGAGCCAGCAGAGACTGTCCGACACAGAGGTGCGCACGCACACACACACACATATATGGAACTTGAAATATTTGAAATGCAGGTCTGAAATTTTAAACCATGAAAAGAGCTGTTTTGTGGCCTCTAAAAACTGGCAAGTTCAGAAAATATAACAGTTTGTTCATCCAGTTCAGCTGTTATTCCACTAAGGAAATAAAAAGGAAGAAGAAATAAATCAAGTTGTTTTCATCCCAAAGATACATTTCTGGTGGAGATTGACATATTTGGGATCTTCAGAAACTTTGCAGACTGAATTTTGGGGGAAATGTGCTGCACATGATATTCAGAATGTTTCCATTCGGTCAAACGTTGCAGCCATAAAAACATTGAGACTTAACTCAGTGTAAACTTAATCATCATCTGTGATATTATACTGTGTTGATTTTCCCCTAAATTTAAAGATGAGTGTGAGTATGAGTGTGATATGTAAGAGGTTAAAGAGCGTCACATCCTGGCTGGGCCGCGATTCAAGAAAAAGCGTCACCACTGTGCAGCTGCAAAAAATGACTCCGGTCCACCATTAGACATGTTTTACGTATGATGGATTTGAACCAGTGCCCCCCCCCCCCCCGCCTGACCGCCTGCCACATTGAAGTGATTAACGTAATCGTGTTGTTTCCCAGGAGTCGATGCAGGGCAGCTCCGATGAGACGGCCAACAGCGTGGAGGAAGGCAGCAGCGGGCCGGGCAGCAGCAGCGGACGTAGCGAGGCCTCCAGCAACGAGGCCGCCTCCAGCCGAGCCAGCCAGTCCGCCGGGAGCCCCGGCAGCGAGATGCACTCTGACGACATGGCGGACAGCGAGGCCTTAAAGGAGGAGGAGGAGGATGACGAAGAAGAAGATGACGAGGAGGACGACGACGATGATGAGGAGGATGACGAGGAGGGGAACCGGTCGGCCGCCGAAGGCGGGCAGCAGAAGGAGCCCAGGGAGCAGACGGAGTCGAGGAAGAGGAAGGCTGGGGAGGCGCTCGGCGAGGGGCCGAGCCAGGGGGCGGGGCCCAGTGGCTCAGGGGGCGGAGCGAAGTCCAAGGTTCTTCCCTTCAACCCAGAGACTTCTGCTGTCATGGTTACAGCGTCAACATCGTTGGAGGGCCGGATGAGGATGCTGGATGCCTGTTCTGCGTCGTCGTCCGCTCGGCCCGAGGGGACGGAGCCCCAGCAGCAGCAGCAGCAGCAGCAGCAGCAGCAGCCACCAGACATCGGGCCCTCGCAGATGGTTCAGGGGCCCCAGGAGCCTCAGTGCCTGCCACGGCCAGGAGACTTCCTGGGAGAGGCCATGGGCAATGAGCTCTTTAACTGCCGGCGCTTCATTGGCCCCCAGCACCACCATCATCACCATCATCACCACCACCACCATCATGAAGGGTAAGGCCACCAATCTGCAGGAAACACAGTCTGAAGGCAGTTAGAGGCTACGGTGCGCATGACAAGCTGAACAAAATGAACAATATACTAGTTGTTTAACTGAGTTTTAGCACTGTTCTGCAATAATAACACCTCCCTCCCTCCCTCCCTCTCTCAGCCCCATGGTGGAGGACATGCTGAGCGCCGACGACGTGAGCTGCAGCAGCTCCCAGGTCAGCGCCAAGTCAGAGAAGAACATGGCCGACTTTGACGGCGAGGAGTCGGGCTGCGAGGAGGAGCTGGTCCAGATAAACTCCCACGCCGAGCTCAGCTCCCACCTCCAGCAGCACCTCCCCAACCTGGCCTCCATCTACCACGAGCACCTGGTGCAAGGTGAACAATCAGATTATTTTGAACCAAAACAATATGTTATTTTCACTGTAAGTTTTGGTGTTAAATCCTTTAAAGACTAAATAAATGTCAACCACAGAAGATAAATTTGTGAGCGCTCTGATCTCTGCAGGTCCGGCCGTCCATAAGCACCAGTACTCCAGCAGCCACGCCGTGACTGACATCAACCTAGACAACGTTTGTAAGAAGGGCAACACTCTGCTGTGGGACCTGGTGCAGGACGAGGACGCGGTACGACTACAAACCCAGCTCTCTCCAGCTTCTCTTCATAGTCCATATAGTTCTCACATGTTTATAGATAGTACTTTGGGCTGTGGAGAAAAATA
This sequence comes from Lateolabrax maculatus, assembly GCA_031216445.1. Lineage (NCBI taxonomy): Eukaryota > Metazoa > Chordata > Actinopteri > Acropomatiformes > Lateolabracidae > Lateolabrax > Lateolabrax maculatus. The sequence continues at coordinate 2,398,417 of CM062204.1, read as the reverse complement.
AACGGAGATGATCCTTTTAAGATGTTTATACAACAGTTTTAATTGTCTTTAATGAGCCTTGCTTCACTTTGGTCATAGCTGAATTATTTAAATGCATGCAATTATAACTTTTCTCATTAGAAGATTCATCAAAATGATCACAGTGTTTCCCAGAAGCAATATGAAAAAAAAAATGATAAAGACACAAATAACAAAACTAATACCTCCAGTAAAAGCAGGCCTTAATACGAAGCTATCCAGTCCATCAGAGATGAATAAGCTGCAACATTCAGTTCTCTTTGTTACAAACAGGCTTGTTGTAAATTTGTCCGTGTGTGTTTCTAGATTCATCTGTCTGAGGGGCTGATTAATGAAGCAGAGAAGCTGTTGTGTTCGCTCGTCTGTTGGTTCACCGACAGACAGATACGAATGCGTTTCATCGAGGGTTGCCTCGACAACTTGGCCCACCACAGGTAAGAGTGACAATTCAGGGTTTCCACTGGATTAAATCCCTTACACAAACAACTCTTTCAATGTTCAATTTCTTTCTTTTCTTTTATCCTTGTTTTTGACCCTCATCTTTTCACCTTCCCTCAGGTCTGTTGTGGTTTCGTTGCGTCTACTGCCCAAGCTTTTTGGCACTTTTCAGCAGTTTGGCTCCAGCTACGACACTCACTGGATCACCATGTAAGCAGCGTTCTTAGCTTCAGCATCGTGGCAACCATTAATATACCTTCAGATTAATCTGTTGAACTGACTTCTACTACTCAGTAAAATGGCTAAATAAATTTAAAATGAAATGAAGAGGGAACAGTTTGGTCCAGAGTGTGGGTCTGATGTGTCTGTCCGTTCTGCCAGGTGGGCTGAGAAGGAGCTGCACATGATGAAGCTGTTCTTCGACAACCTGCAGCACTACATCCAGGAAGTCCGCGAACACCGGCACAAGTTTGCACTGTAAGTCTGCCACGTTAAATACAGTAAAAACCACATCACTTCTCAGAGAAAAGCAGCACATTTATTTGTATGGCAATTGTATGGATTTCAGTAAAATCATATGTTTTATATTGACATTGACATTTTATTGTGATGTGTCGTTGCAGGTACAGCCATAGTGCGGAGGTCCAGGTCCGTCTGCAGTTCCTCACCTGCGTCTTCTCCACACTGGGATCTCCAGACCACTTCAGTAAGACCCAGCTGCTTTTATTTTGCAGAGCAACACTTTAGTTTGGATTTAAAAAAAGGGGGGGGGATTTATAGTACATTTAAGAAAACAAGATTCCACCTTAGAAGATAGTTAACACATTGATCAACATGAGCTTATAAATGGTTATGTTGGTATTAAAGGTTTAGTTCATCCAAATCGTAAAACAGAATGTGATTTTGTCACCTAGAACTTGCTGTATCGAGTTTTGATAAATTTTTGCTGCCACGCCACACAGTGGAGATCAATGGCGTTTCAGCTGAGGTGCTCAAAACATTAAAAACACTTTCAACAACACTGCCAAGCACATGTGCACGTTAATAAAAATATTAAGCAGCAATGTGAAGTGGATGTGAATTTTAGTCAGTTGGCTTAAATGTGTAACAGGTCTGCAGTTGTTTTGCTTGGCATTTCCAACACCGGCGTGTTTCCGTAAGAGAAGCATTTCTCACAGTAGTTTGGAAATGAACTCTGAATGAGTGTTTGGTTTCTCTTTGAGCCTTTGGGGAACGACGCTAAAATAGACCTTCATTATGCAACCTGAGCTTCCCCAGCGAGAACAATGCCGCCTGTGTGCGAGAGAGAATGACGCAACACTGATGAGGAGAAAATATAACCCATTTCTTGTAGTATTTTACCAGATTTGGCCCAGTTTGATTGCCCTCAGCGATCATTCAGATCATTCATCTAAATTTAGCTCCTGTGACTCAACAGATTTCCTCAAACACTGACTGCAAGAATCCAAAAGTAAGATGATGAAGAGTCAGAACCCTAGTTTCTGTCAATAGCTTGTTCAGTCAAGACCAGAAAAGTCTGGAAATTTGATATCAATTATCCTGGAAAGTTGGAATATCAGGGAAGTTAACGAATGTGTGACTGTACAGCAGGGTGTGTTTTCACCTTGACTGAAATCTGAAGGCCTCTTGTACCTGTTTACTCTTACAGAAAACCAACAACACGCGGTACCAGGGGCTGATGTGATGTTCAAGCTCTCAGATTTATAGAGTCTTTGAGTGTAATACAAAGTTTCATAAATTATTATTTTATGGTTCACTATAGAGTTACACAGAGAAACCCTGGTTTGCTTTAGCTGCACAGTGGTTCCCAACCTTTTTGACTTGTGGCCCCTTTATAATTAAGCAAAGTGTCCTTGTAGAGTCACAGATTATGTGGACATACATTTTGAGGAGTGAGTTTTCCTTCCCAGATTATTTAATTTTATGGAATTGGAAAGTGTTTCACAAGAAAATCAAACACAGAGGGGAAAAAAAAGTGTTACAAAGATTTTTTTTGTCATTATTAACTTTTATATGTATCTCGGGACCCGTTTTAAGATCCGAAGCCATGTTGGTCACCACTACAGTACCTTAATGATTAAAGCTGGAGATATGCGAGAGGAAAAGCAGGAAGGGATGTGTTTTTCACACCAGTCTGTGTTAAGTAAAGAAGATGTTTTAATCTGTCCTCACATTTGATTGAGCTCCTGTATGTAATGATGTGAGTGTGTTTGTGTGTCTCCGTTTCTCAGGACTCAGTCTGGAGCAGGTGGACATCCTGTGGCACTGCCTGGTGGAGGACGCCGAGTGCTACGACGACGCGCTGCACTGGTTCCTCAATCAGGTCCGCAGCAAGGACCAGCATGCTATGGGCATGGAGACCTACAAACATCTGTTCCTGGAAAAGGTACGGGCGTGATTTAGTTACAGTTACGGGGTTTCCTCTGGTATGATCAGGTTTTTCGAGTTATGTGTTGCGCATGTAAACACCAGATCCTGGTTTCAGAGCATTCTTTTTTGGTACAGAACATAGTGGCTGAGATGGTGAGACTTAATGACAGCTCAAAAACCTGGATACTTTTAGAATCATGTTTACATGAATAACCAGGTTTCTCATGTTCCACGTAAACATCATATCCTGAATAAGACCAAAACGGGGATACTAAAATTACATGTAAACCCCTCACAAACTCAGTTTTTGCTACGAGATTTATGCCTGGAAAACCTCCACTGAGAAATGATTGAGCCTGTTTGGATAAATGTCATAGAAAAGTAACTACTGATAAAACATTATAAATATAAATTGAATCATGGTTTGGTAACTGCATGAGTCATTTCTTTCCTCAGACGCATTTAGAAACGTATTTGATGGGTAATCCCTCCATCCGTTTTCTAAACCGTTCTTCTTAGTCAGCCTGGAATATTTCCCAGTATGTATTAGAGGACAGTTCAGCAGCACGTTGTGTTTCTTGAAATACGGACAGACCAGTGAACGGTGTGTTAGACAAATCAACTGTCAGAAGTAGAGCTGTCAATCATCTATTGTAAAGCCTACTTCAAATCTAGTTTCTCCTCAGGAAATCCGTCCATGATCATGTTCAGGTGTCAACGAGAGAAGTAAAAACGACTCAACTTACACATGAGACAGTTTACAGCGTTCAGCAGTTTGTTTCATGCATTTATTCCACTGGATGTTTTAGAAACACACAAATGAGCCCTGGGCAGCTGTGTGTTGATGTTTGTGTGTGTGTGTGTGTGTGTGTGTGTGTGTGTCCAGATGCCCCAGCTGAAGCCAGAGACTATCAGCATGACCGGCCTCAACCTCTTTCAGCACCTCTGTAACCTGGCCCGCCTCGCCACCAGCGCGCTGGACAACGCCTCCAGCTGCGAGGTAAACACACTGAACCTCTGAGTCAATCCTTCATATTTCAAAACACCATTTTAAAAACAACAAATACATATATTAATGCATAATGCTGACACGTTACAAGTACTCATCTTGCCTTTAGTTAAGTCAGGGCAGACAGTTAATTCACAAACGTGTGTGTGTGTGTGTGTGACGTGTGTGTGTGTGTGTGTGTGTGTGTGTGTGTGTGTCTCCAGCTGTGCGGGATGGACCAGCTGTGGGGGATCGCTCTGAGAGCTCAGTCAGCTGACATCAGCCGGGCCGCGATCCAGTACATCAACTCCTACTACATCAACGGTTTGTTTACCTCCCACCATCCCACACACACAGTTTACAGACTTTGATGCAAATATACTGACATTCCCATTCAAAAGCCAAGTGACAGACAGTTTTTACATGAAAACATGATACATGAAACCAAAAATTAAGTGTTCAGTGTCTATACAAACCATCTTTGGATCATATTTTATAGCTTGAATGTGGATTTATTGATTTTTTTTCACTTAACACATTTTTTATGTCAAAGTGAAAAGATGTTTAAAGATTAATTTCAGCTTTAGCAGTTTAAAATGTCAGTTTTGGTCCTGCATCATGTCTTTGTCACATCCCCAGCTGGTAAGACAGGTCTGGAGAAGGAGCAGGAGTTCATCAGGAAGTGCATGGAGAGTCTGTTGATGGCCTCAGCCAACCTGGAGAAGGACGCCCACTCCAGCCTGACCAGCATCGAGAGGGGGCTGCTCATGCTCAAAACACACCTGGAGGCCTTTCGACGCAGGTACGTGCACCACAAGTGTTTACACGATGAGCTCGGATGCATCGTCTTACAAATCAGTTAACATTAATATAAATACTGATATTTTAATGTACACCTTTCCCATCCCCGTCAGGTTTGCGTACCACCTGCGCCAGTGGCAGATCGAGGGGACGGGAATCAGCAGCCACCTGAAGGCTCTGAGCGACAAACAGTCTCTGCCGCTCAGGATCGTCTGTCAGCCCGCCGGCCTTCCTGACAAGGTGACACATTTACATTTGTGTAATTAAAGTCCTTTTTATGTGGTTTTATATAATCTTTTACGAACTATTCTGAACGTTTAAGTTTTTGTTTGTTTAAAAAATTTAGACAGTCCGTGTGGAAAACAGTGTCAGCTCAGAGGTAGATGGTTGATATACTTCTAGCTTTGATTTTTTTCATTGGACATTTTTCAAGCCTTAAGTTTTTGAAATCTTAATGGTAAATATCAGCCTGTTTTCTCAGTAGGCTCCACCTTAATGTGTTTCTGCAGATGACGATCGAGATGTACCCCAGCGACCAGGTGGCCGACCTGCGAGCTGAGGTGACCCACTGGTACGAGAACCTGCAGAAGGAGCAGATGAACCAGCAGGCTCAGCTGCAGGAGTTCGGCCAGAGCGGCCGGCAGCCGGGAGACTTCCCAGGTCGGCTCCTTCAAATCCTCCCCTTGTTATTGTTTCCCTTGTTTGATGCTGTTTTTAAAAGTCTTTGTGAGCTGTTGTGTGAAGTCAGTCTTGTCTCCTGCAGGTGGTTTGATGGGACCAGTGAGGATGATCTCCTCTGGCCACGAGCTGACCACGGACTACGATGAGAAGACGCTGCATGAGCTGGGCTTCAAAGACATGCAGGTGACTGCCTGGTTTCTTTTCTTATGTTTGTAAATACCAAAAAATTCCTTTCCTTTCCTTTTTGTCAACCCAAAAGTCTGCATTTATTTTTTTATTATTTCTAATCACCTGTTGAAATTTCTTGTAGTAGTTCTGACTGTTGACGAATCATCGCCGCATCACATTTGTCTGTTTGATCCCAGATGGTGTTTGTGTCTCTGGGAGCTCCGCGGAGGGAGAGGAAGGGGGAAGGCATCCAGCTGCCGGCCTCCTGCCTGCCTCCTCCCCAGAAGGAGCACATCCCCATGCTGCTCCTCCTCCAGGAGCCGCACCTCACCACGCTGTTCGACCTGCTGGAGATGCTGGCCTGCTTCAAACCGCCCAGCCCCAACACAGAGAAGGTCCACGAAAACCCTGAGGTGGGTGTGACTGATGGAGGAAACTCTAACCTAACCTTAGCACGTCACACTTGACGTATTCATGTATGCATTTTTATAACAATAAAATAAGAAGATAGTGCGTGTGTGTGTGTCCATGCAGAGTGCGCGGTGTGAGGAGCTTCACCTCCACGCAGAGAATCTGTCTCGCCGGGTTTGGGAGCTTCTGATGCTGCTACCTACATGCCCCAAGATGCTGCAGGCCTTCCAGAACATCTCAGACGACACGGTCAGTCACCACACTCACCAACCCACCTTCACGAGTCAATGGCAGAGTAACAGAATGACAAGTTCTGGTGTCAGTCAGTCAGAATCAAAGAGCAAAGGTTTATTTCTAGAGCCAAACATTCACATCCGCATCCAAGAAGTGGGCATAGAGGAGAGGAAACGCAGACGTCCGCGATTTTCTTTCAAAGTCTGAATAAGTGTGTGTGTGTGTGTGTGTGTGTGTGTGTGTAGAATGGGGAAGGTTTGTGCTGGAAGGAGCTGCTGAGGATTAAAAGTCCCCACAAGCTGCTCTACGCGCTGGAGATCATCGAGGCTCTGGGCAAACCCAACCGACGCATCCACCGAGAGTCCACTGTGAGAAAAACGCATTTTTATTAAAAAAAATTATCACATACACTATTTAATGTCAGGTTCTGGAGTTTTCTTTATATTTTTAAATGTGAAGGCAGAATTGAGCAGTAAAGACGAGAAAGATAAAACTAAACATCATAAATTGAAAGTACTGTAATCATTTTTATTTAGTTATTTTAATTATTGTTTTATTCTGATCTATTTCGTGCACCTTTATATGCAAACATATGTTTTATGTACATGAACAACATCAACACAAACTTATAAAAACACACTGTGTGTGCTGAACAACAGAGTTCATATTCAAAGCTCTTAGCAAGTCAATCATTGATACATAAATCGTACTCTGTGTGTGCGTTTGTGTTTCCAGGGCAGCTACAGCGATCTGTATCCAGACTCTGACGACTCCAGTGAGGATCAGATAGAAAACAGCAAGAACACCTGGAGCTGCAAGGTACAACACATCGTCTGTGACAGAAAAACTGCACTGATCTGTGGTTTAGACGATGAGCACCTTCATTTTCCCCCTTTTTTCTCTTTCTGACTTTCACTGTCATTAAATTTTAACTGTTTAAAGTAAAGATGTGGAATAAAAAGGGAAAACCGTGAACAGTAAATTTGAAACCATGATACTTAGATTGAGTCTTTTTCCTTCTCCTGCAGTTTGTTTCATCTGGAGGTCTGCAGCTGCTCCTGGAAATCTTCAACTCGGGCATCCTGGAGCCAAAAGACCAGGAGTCCTGGACTGTGGTGAGAGAGACTAGGTCTTGGTGAAGGGTTAGAGTTTAATTTCCATAATCTAGGAAATGGAAGGAGTAGTTTGAGTCTTTGTGTGTGGTTTTTACTTTGTTCTCCATCTGCCTCCTCTGCAGTGGCTGCTGGACTGCCTGGCCTGCCTGTTGAAGTTGATCTGCCAGTTCGCGGTGGACCCCGCAGACCTGGACCTGGCCTACCACGACGTCTTCTCCTGGTCCGGCCTCGCTGACAGCCAACGCAAACGGGCGTGGCCGGGCAAATCCCGCAAGTCCACGGTAGAGCACGGGAAGGGCCTGCACATCCCGCGTCTGACTGAGGTACATCTTCCATAGTGAAAAAACAAGCAGCTGATTGTTGAAGCAGCAGCGATTTACCTTCAACACTCTGGGATTTAACTGTCCGCTGATCTGTGTGTTGGTTTGCAGGTGTTCCTCAGCCTCGTACAGGGTACCAACCTCATCCAGCGTTTGATCAACGTGGCCTACACCTATGACAACCTCGCACACCGGTGACAAAATACCCGAGTACAAAGCTGTCATTTAAATACTAAACATATAAAATATAATTTACATGTTGTCTTTTCGTTCAACAGAGTTCTTAAGGCTCAGTCTGACCACAGGTCTCGCCATGAAGGTGAGAACATTTGGCATCCATGATGTATATTTTCACACATGATGATCAATGATAAAACTCTGAAGGGAAACCTAAAGCATGAACTGTCTCAACATCTCTCACCTCAAAACAATACAAATAAAAACAAGGACCTGAGGAAGAAAAAGAAAACAATGTATTGACAGAGATGTTTTCTCTTTTCACAAGTGACTCACTACTCCATGTGGCTGCTGGTGAGCTGGGCTCACTGCTCCTCCACAGTGAAGTCCAGTCTGGCCGACAGCGACCACCTTCATGACTGGCTGAAGAAACTTACTCTGCTGGTGCCCGAGGTGAGCCAGTCCAAACACCCACAGGTCCCTCACAAGTTTACAGTGCAAGTAACCAAGTAAATAAAGTAACCAAGTCAACCTATGTACTTAAAGTTCATTAATTAACACCTTATATGTAATTCCCTTAATCCATACAAGAACTAAACTGTAAAAACAAAGGTTGTGATTACGTGTTATGTAACGTGCTCATTCAGGAGCTTCAGAGGAGCTGGTAGGTGCCAGGTTATCTGCTCCCTTCTTGGAGCTCACCTAAGCTTCCTGGCTGCTGGATCAGACAGATACGAGGTGGTGTCGCAAGAAAGCAAATAAACAAAATGTCGAACTATTCTTTTAAATGAGGCGTTTTATTTATGTCTAGGGAGCGCTTGATTTGACGCACAAGAGCAGGTGCTCTGCGTCCAAGCTGTCAATGTGACACCTGAAGAGTTCAACTAATTGTGAAAGCCTGGTAGGAATACCAAACCACGTCATACTTATATTTATATTTATATTTATATTTACGTGTGTTCTTAACTGGTATGAACACCACAGAAGAACACAAGTTAAAATCTAGGAATTGAGAGTGAAATCTTCACTCTTGAAACAGAAAAACAGTTGTAGAAGTTTAATCTGTTTGTTGTCTGACATGTTGTTGTTGTCGTTGTTGTCGTCTTCAGCCGGCTGTGAGACACGAGGCGTGTAACGGCCTCTACAAGCTCTCTCTCTCCGGTTTGGAGGGAGGAGAGTCCATCAACAGATCCTTCCTGCTGCTCGCTGCCTCAACGCTCCTCAAGTTCCTGCCCGACGCACAGGCCCTCAAACCACTGAGGGTGCGTCTGACACACACACACACACACACACACACACACACATACACACACACACACACACACACACACACACACACACACACACACGCTCGAGCTGACTCGTGCACATACACAGGAAGCCCCTCTGCAAGCTACACTCTGTGTCAGAAGTCCTCCGGGACGATGATCTGACTCAATTTGAGCTTTGCTACAGTGAAACCAGTTTGTTTCCGTGCGGCGTCGTCCCTCCGGTGGGATTAATGCTGGAGACACCGGGACACACTCTGAATACAAGCGTCCTGCTGAGTTTTCTTGTAAAAGTTCTTTTTCCTTGAGGCCAAACAAATGTGTTGACTTTCCTTCCTCCATAAGACATTTTAAATCCTGTATTGTTTATATCCATGTTTACCAGCCTGCAGACTTCTTCCTCCCTAATCTCTATACACAAATCTGCGTATGAAAGCACAATCTGTAGGCAGGAACCAGGATTCTGGTATCTGATGTGATCGGGCATCTCGTCTGATGACGATTTAGCTTTTTATGAGCTTTATTTTTCGTTAACATGTGCTCTTTGCTTTCTTTGAGTTTAATGGTCTTGTGTGTTTGCAGGTGGAGGACTATGAAGAGGAGCCTCTGCTAAGGACGGGCTGTAAGGAATACTTCTGGCTGCTCTGCAAACTCATCGACAACATCCACGTTAAAGACGCCAGCCAGGTGGGAACCTCACGCCCCAGTACCGATGATCGTATTGATCTGTAGTCAGTTGATAGATTCGGTTTACTGAGCGGTCGGTAGTATTGTCCTGATGTTTTATTGAACGGTTGCTAGTATTGGTCTGTTTGAACTCACAGAAGGTCTCTCCCTCTCTGTCGCTGGCCGGCTCGATGCAGACCACGCTGCTGGACCTGGACGCCCTCGCCCGCCACCTCGCTGACTGCATCAGGAGGTCAGACAGTCAAATACTCAGTACAGAAGTTTCACATACAGTTGTTTCACCAACCCGCCATGACCTCACCGTTGTTCTCTCTGTCCTCCAGCCGCGAGATCCTGGACCAGCAGGACGGGACGATCGAGGACGACGGGCTGACCGGCCTCCTGCGTCTCGCCACCAGCGTCCTCAAACACAAGCCCCCCTTCAAGTTCTCCCGCGAGGGTCAGGAGTTCCTGCGGGACGTCCACAACCTCCTCTTCCTCCTGCCCAGCCTGGCCGACCGCGCTCAGCCCAAATGCAAGTCCCACGCCGCCCGGGCCGCCGCCTACGACCTGCTGGTGGAGACGGTGAAGGGCTCGGTGGAGAACTACCGGTTGCTCCACAACTGGGTCATGTCACAGCACATGCAAGGTGAGGACGCTGGTCAGTTTGTTAGTAGGCAGACCAGACAGATCTGGTAAATCTGAGGTTTCCATCATGTTTGCTTCTGGATGTTTTTTGTTTTTTTTATATGACAGACAGGGATTTTGTTGAAAAGTTATGGAAGAACATCAGGGCATTATGATTTCGGCCAGCCGATTGTTTGTTTAGTTTTTTATTCTCCACGAACACATTACTGCACAGTAACTACTACCCATCCCACGAAGGCTAAACTGAACACACACATTGTGCTGTGTAACAGATCAGCTTACATGTTTACATGTAGGTCAAAGTTCATAAATTTCAAGGGAGATGCAACATAATTCAATTTATTTTTTTACCACATTTTTATGTTTTTCTAATTTAACGTTATTTATTCAGTGAAATTAACTTTAAATTTACTCATTAAATAATCTCTTCTCAGTTATTTTGTTGCAACCCTATTTGACCCCAAGTCTGTGATGCATCAGATACACAACATTAGACCATCGGTCATGTATTCACAGTGTGTATTCAGAAACCAAAACCTTGTGGATTTTAAAGTCAGTTATATTACTGACAATTACCTCAATTAAATGCACTTCAGGCTTGAAGTTGTGTTTCTGCCCACCTTATGAATGTGAGTCCAATATCCACTTGCTTATTATACCAGGAAACTCGCCTGCAAGCTACACTCTGTGTCAGAAGTCCTCTGGGACGATGATCTGGCTCAATTTGAGTTTTGCTACAGTGAATCCAGTCTAGTTCTTTGAGACATTGTCCCTCCGATGGGATTAATGCCGGAGAGACTGGGACAGCCTATACAGCAAGTGAACTATAGAGGAAATGGGCTTTAAAACTACAACAGTGAGTTAAAAATGGGTTCAGCACTGCAAACAACGTCCTTCACGTTTCACAAACATTACCGGTTTCTTCTGATACTCTCCCTCTAGCCTCTCACGCCCCGTACAAGTGGGACTACTGGCCCCACGACGACGTTCGGGCCGAGTGCCGCTTCGTGGGTCTGACTAACCTGGGAGCCACCTGTTATCTGGCCTCCACCATCCAGCAGCTCTACATGATCCCCGAAGCCCGACAGGCCGTCTTCACTGCCAAGGTCAGTACCTGCAAGACAAACTGAGGGCAGAGCGCATCATGAAAGCATCTATCAGAGTGTAGATTCTCATCCTATGTGTGTTTGTGTGTGTGTCTGTAGTACGCTGAGGATATCAAACACAAGACCACACTGCTGGAACTGCAGAAGATGTTCACATATCTCATGGTGAGTTTTACATTTATACTTCTCAATCAGAGGATGATTGAGAAGTATAAATGCTTTGTATTTTAAATAAAAAGAAATTAAAAAGACCAAATAGAATTGAGGTCCGTAAAAGAAAACCCACCAAAAATGTCTTGTAGATCTGTGAAAGAGCAGCCTGATGTCAAACATTTCTACATTAAAACATGAAAATGTTGAATGTTGAAAATGTTGAATGTAAAATTCAAAGTGTTATACAGATGTGCAGACGGCCCAAAGATAACTCAAACATGGAAGAAATTAAAAAGAAATGTTAAAATCAAAAGCACTATTTTTGATGTTCGTCCAAACACTTCGTCCGTTCAGGAGAGCGAGAGGAAAGCGTACAACCCCCGGCCATTCTGTAAAACCTACACGATGGACAAGCAGCCTCTCAACACCGGGGAGCAGAAGGACATGACGGAGTTCTTCACCGACCTCATCACCAAGATCGAGGAGATGTCCCAGGAGCTGGTAATTGCACACGAGTCGGACCAAAAACGGCGTCTCGCCAAGACACAGAAGCATATTGTTCATTTTTTTTATTTCACACATAGTCTCTGCAGAAGTTTTGGACACATTTTTATTTTACAACTTGGAAAATATAGCGAACTTATTTGTAAACGCTCCTAATCTTTCTGAATTCAATACTGTAGGAATAAAAACTGATCCCAGAAGTACCCAGTATTGACATGAATTAGATATTTAAATCACTAGAAGGAATTAAATGTTTCAGAGAGTTAAAGCAATTAAATCACTTATGTAAAAAAGAATAAAGAAACGTTACAAGAAGAAACAGCATAAATGAGTTAGGTTTCCATATTTAACATCTTGACAATTCACAAAAATGTTTATCAACCACTTTTATCAAGTCGTCTTATTTGTCTGTTTCACAGAAAAACACAGTGAAGACTCTGTTTGGAGGCGTCATCACCAACAACGTGGTCTCTCTGGTGAGTTTGAGGAGATTCATGTGATTTGAAATTATGAAATGATGAATGATTGAACTTAAAAATTAGGTTATTTTTCCAAAATTGGGTTATTTTGATATCAGATATTCTGAGAAGAAGAAGAAGCCATCAAGCTCTTAACACACCTTTTAGATTAGCTTTTACTTAAATTATTGTGGTCTGTCCTGTTTTAATACCTGCTTTAATTATTTTGTGCATTTTATTTGTATCATTATTCTTTGCCCCATTTTATTTCTGACTCTTTTCATTACTTATAAAAACAATTATTTTATAATACTTTATTATATATATATAATACGCTAATAAAGGATTTTGGCAATTCAGGTAGTAGTAATTTAGTAGTAGTATAATTCAAGATTCAAGGTTTTGAGTGACGCTTTGTTGTTGTGTGTGTGTCCTGCAGGACTGTGACCACGTCAGTCAGACTGCAGAGGAGTTTTACACAGTCAGATGTCAAGTGGCGGATATGAAGAACATCTACGTAAGTAAACAAAACACATCAGTATCAGCCAGCGGTGGAACAGAACTAAGTACATTTACTCAAGTACAAGTTCGAGGTACTCGTACTTCTCTGGAGTATTTCCATTTTATCCAACATTTTATGACACATGAATGCAGCAGGAATATTAATCCAGAAACATCAGAGATAATAAAACACTGACTGGAACTCTTTATTGCAGCAGGAACACTCATACTTTAACTACTTTATCTATTTTCACAGTGTTGTATTAGTACTTTTACTTAAGTAAATTATCTGAATGCTTCTTCCACTGCTGGTATCAGCTCTGAAAAACCTTTTATATATTTAGCAAAGTCTGCTCCCACTTCTTAACCGTTTCTGTCGTCTTTATTCAGGAATCTCTGGACGAGGTGACCATCAAGGACACTCTGGAGGGCGACAACATGTACACCTGCTCCCAGTGCGGCAAGAAGGTCCGCGCAGAGAAAAGGTCAGAATGAATCTATATATGTGTTATTCTGGTTAGTTAAAGTACCATGTATAAACAGCTGCTGGATACATTTTCACTGTTTAACCCTGTGTGATCCTTCGTCTCTGCTCCCACAGAGCGTGTTTCAAAAAGCTGCCACGGATCCTGAGCTTCAACACCATGAGATACACCTTCAACATGGTGACGATGATGAAGGAGAAGGTCAACACACACTTCTCCTTCCCGCTGCGCCTCGACATGACGCCCTACACCGAGGACTTCCTCATGGGCAAAGGAGAGCGCAAAGAGGGTTCGTCCGAACATCGCAAAACACAGAATACACTCAAATATCAAGAGAACAAAAAGCTACTGAAAGTTTGTGTTTCGGTGACGTCGTGCGGGAAAACACGGGAACATTTGTGGTGAATTCCTGGTATGGATATAAATCGAATGAGTTCCTGAGGAATGTCTGTCACATGCTGCAGGTTTTCGGGAAGAGGGCGAGGCAAAAGTCACGGAAAGCTACGAGTATGACCTCATCGGCGTCACAGTGCACACGGGCACGGCGGACGGCGGCCATTACTACAGCTTCATCAGAGACATCGTCAACCCACACGCCTACAAGAACAACAAGTGGTGAGGGCAGAAGGGTGTTCAAGGGGAAACAATGATTCCAGGGTTCCCCACGGGTCCTTGAAATCCTTAAAAATGTGTGAGTTTGAGAAGAAGAAGGCCTTGAAAGTTTTTTTTAAAGTGGACGTAAATAAACGGCCATTTGTGTATTTTGTGCAAGAATAAAAATGGAAGTTCTTTTGATATTTGTATGACTTAATGTTCGTAAATAGGCTACGTTTCGCTGTCTGCACGTGTTTCTCCCACAGTTGCGTGATTGTTTCACGCGCCACCTGCCTCGAGAAAGTGCGACGACCACGTTTGTCCATGAGCGACAGAAGTTTTTCACACATTCAAGCTTCTCTCTCTTTTTAATCGTTGGTCTGTGAGATTCTGTAAAGCCCGCTAGTTCTCATTATAAAAGTTCTCTGTGTCTCAAACTGTGGCATGTTGGGTCCTTGAATTGGAGGGAATTGGGCCTGGAAACGTTAATGAAGGTGTGGGAACCCTGGATGAGTTTTATGGACTTTATTACCCACAAATCAGTGAGTGTGATTCAGATTCAGGGCTACTCAAGCATGAAGTCAGATTTAAAAACATCATGTCTTGCAGGTACCTGTTCAACGACGCGGAGGTGAAGCCCTTCGACTCGGCCCAGCTGGCCTCCGAGTGTTTCGGCGGAGAAATGACGGTACGAGCTGCAGTCACAGGAAAATAAAACATTAATCAATACGATATTAATTCATCTGTCACTTTGGATTTCTCTAAAATGACTTTTTCTTTCAGACTAAAACCTACGACTCCGTCACAGACAAGTTCATGGATTTCTCTTTTGAGAAGGTGAAGATGATTTCCAGGCTGTGTTTTTAATCTAATTCTGTTTTTCATTAATGGTGCAGAAGGTAATAATGAAGTATTGATTGAACTTGCAGACACACAGTGCCTACATGCTCTTCTATAAGAGAGTGGAGCTGGAGGAGGAGAACGGGAAGGACTTCAGTTTTGACGTCTCTCCTGATCTGCTGGAGGTACTGTGGGTCTACTTTTTCAAGTTTAAATGACGCAAGTACATTTATATTCACGTTTTAATCTTAAATTTCCACATCTGTCTCTCTTTCAGTGGATTTGGCATGACAACATGCAGTTTCTCCAGGATAAAAATATATTTGAACACACCTACTTTGGGTGGGTATAAAATCTATAACTTAGTTATTTCAACAGAATTCACTTTATACATTTGACGACCTGCAGTCGATCTTTATAATCACTACTCACTTTCCATGATTGCTTATATATTTTTATTTTTCTCCCCAGTTTCATGTGGCAGCTCTGCAGCAGCATCCCCAGCACTCTGCCAGACCCTAAAGCCGTCTCCCTCATGACTGCTAAGGTGAGGAATATTACAGGTTCAAGCATTTTTTTACTTTACTGTCAATTAAAAGGAAGGTTCTGGGTAGATAAACATGGCTTTATTAACTGAGGAAAACTTAATAAGTCGATCGCCAGGAAATAATTAAATGATAATGAAAATAATAGTTACTTGCAGCCGTAGATAGATTGAATGTAAATATTTCTGCCCACCTTACTGACCCCTGTGCTATTTTAAAGGGATAGTTCGCCAATTTTCAACCGGCTTTGTATCATCACAATGTTGGTTGTATATGCAAATCAACAATGTGTACTTTTCCTCCATGAAGTCGGCCGGTGTTGTGGATTTACCGCAGGCAACACGGAGGAAAATTAAACATTACTCATTTGCATATACTACCAACATTGTGATGATACAAAGCCGGCTGGAAATTGGCAAAGGATCCCTTGAATGTGAAACTGCTGCGTCACTTTGTGTGCACGTTAAAAACATCCGAAGACCGACATGCTTGTTTCACAACTTTCAAATTTCACCCCGATGGCCAGGCGAGTTGTAGAAAGCTAAATAAATCTTAAAAGTTTTGTCAAAGTGCCTTTTATGTATTTCTTCTGAAGTTCAGTTATTTTCTTCACTGTAAATGTTTCTTTTCTCTGCAGCTTAGCACATCGTTTGTCCTCGAGACTTTCATCCACTCCAAGGAGAAGGTAATGCACACTCAGCTTATTGTAGGACGCATCATTTCTAACAGCTGGAGACAAACTGACTGATGTGTTTCCCTCCTGCTCTGTCACCTCCAGCCCACCATGCTGCAGTGGATTGAACTCCTGACCAAACAGTTCAACAACAGCCAGGCGGCCTGCGAGGTTCGATCACAGCTTTAACTGTTATTTTACCTCAGCGTTGAAGTTTTTTTTTTTTGTTGTTGTTGTTGTTGTTTTGGTGCAGCTCATATGTTCTGTGTAGATGTTTCTGTTGATTTTACCCAAGGAAGGAGGGATGTAGGATGCAGTGTAGAAACTTAGTTTTTTTTAACATTTTTGTTTCAGTGGTTTTTGGATCGGATGGCTGACGACAACTGGTGGCCGATGCAGATCCTCATAAAGTGCCCCAATCAAATCGTCAGACAAGTGAGTTATTTATCTGATTTCACTTCACTGGAATCCCCTTTTTTTTCCTGTTTCCTTTTTCTTTTCCTCTCCCCTCTTCCTGTTGACCTACTTATTTTATCTCACAGACATTCAATGATTGTTTTTTTAACGATTAAAGTGGTTAAAGTTCCATCTTCATATTGTCTCATGTCACAAACGCTCAGTTCTGCCTCTTGTCTTCCAGATGTTCCAGAGGTTGTGTATTCATGTCATCCAGAGGCTGCGTCCGGTTCACGCTCACCTCTACCTGCAGCCCGGCATGGAGGACGGGTATGTCCCACCTGCTGTTCTGTGTTTTACTCTCATTTTTGTTGTTAATCCTGAAGAAAATCAAATCCCAGAAATATCACTGCTTGATGTTTAGATCTAAAATTATTGTTCTTTGCACTAAAAAAATATTTTAAGGGAGAGTCCAAAAAAGAAAATCTCCATTATTGTTTTTATATTCTAAGAAAGTTCTTTACACCAGATCTTCCAAACATTGTTAGTTTCATGTTTGATGTGTCAGTGCTCTTATTCTCTTATTTAAATAAAACTCTTACAGCTTCCCTTCCTCAGCCCAAAGAAGTACATTTGAACATTTCTTCATGTTGATCATCCAAAATAACACGTCAAATTCAAAGATAAATGAAAAGTCAGTGTATTTGTGCCATTTGAGATGTGCGGCACAAACAGACAGTGTTGTGTTTGTGGTATTGGATGGCGACAGAGATCCAAACAGGAGCCGCGTGTCGCTCAGTGCGTAGTTCACTCTGGTCTCTGAGAAAGATTTGCGGCTCCACATGACTGACAGATCGGAAAATGGCGGCAGTTTAAGGTTAAGATGTGTCCGACAGGATCGACGACTGAACGTAAACCGCCCGTATCATGCACTCTAAAAACATTTTTCCCTCCACCTTTCTCCCGTGTTTCAGCTCCGACGACATGGACGGTCCGGTGGAGGACATCGGCAGCCGGTCCTGCGTCACCCGCTTCGTCAAGACCCTCCTGTCCATCATGGAGCACGGCGTCAAGCCCCACAGCAAACACCTGACTGAGTACTTCGCCTTTCTCTACGAGTTCGCCAAGATGGGAGAGGAGGAGGTCGGTCTGAGCTTTTACACCCAGTTTAATCTTTTGTTTTGTCTGAAAGATGTTTCTCCTCTCGACCAAAAGCTTTATCAGTTTTACTGGCGGGAAACACAAAAGCTTTTTCTTCCTACTTTTATTTTTTTTGTTTTATTTTGAAAGTAAGATTCGGTTATTTCTACATGTAATGTGGATTTTAGTTTTTAAGCAGTTATTGTTAAAACTTAATGAATCTTTCAAGTCATTTGTCTTTTTTGTGTCTCCAGAGTCAGTTCTTGTTGTCACTACAAGCCATTTCCATCATGGTGCATTTCTACATGGGAACCAAAGGACCTGAGAATGTAAGTTTACACACTGTTTACTTCATTCATGTTTATAAAGATTTCTATCTGAATGGCACTTTCTTTTATTTATTTCTTGTGAATGAAAAATTATATATTCTGAAGGTTTTTAATGAGGAGATGGTTCATATTATTCATAACCTGATTTATATAACTTTTAATTAAAAACATGGCAAAAATGTATTTATTTTTTATTTTTGGAGTGATGAAAAGAGATATCCAAAACTCAAAACAAAATGAAGCAAGGATTTTGAACCGTGGCTTTATCAAAATAATGTTCAGAGTTCTGCTGTGGAAAATGTATTTAATTTAGCGCATATTTAGTTAGATAATGCATAATTTGCATATTTAAACATAACATTTCAGAAAACTTGTAATACAAAAAAGAAATGTCTTAATATAAGTAATTAATTGGGGAAGTTTCACAGTGATATCGATTAGTTAAAATAAAAATCCTATTCACCTGTAGTGTCTCGCCTTAATATTTAGTGATTGAAGACATGTAGAGTAACTGATGAGCGTCCTCCCTCAGCCTCAGGTGGAGGTGCTGTCAGAGGAGGAGGGAGAGGAGGAGGACGAGGAGGAAGACATCTTGTCTCTGGCGGAGGAGAAGTATCGTCCCGCAGCTCTGGAGAAGATGATCGCCCTCATCGCCCTGCTGGTGGAGCAGTCCCGCTCCGAGAGGTACGACAACAGGAAACGGGGGCGAGCGCCGTCATGCTCGACATCAGAGTTTGAGGACTCACACGACTCTTTGTTCTGCCCTCCAGACATCTGACGCTGTCCCAGAGCGACATGGCGGCGCTGACCGGAGGGAAAGGTTTCCCCTTCCTCTTCCAGCACATCAGAGACGGCATCAACATCAGGCAGACCTGCAACCTCATCTTCAGCCTCTGTCGCTATAACAACCGCCTGGCCGAGCATGTAGGTTTATCACAAGCTTTATGAGGAAATATAAGTTTGGGTGATCTGTTCCAGATAGAGTGAGAGTCTGAATGTAGACAGTGTTTTGGAAATTTAAAACATAAACAACTTTAAATGTCAGATTTTAATGTCAAGTCCTCAGAATTTAAGAGTGAGGGCATATTACAGGCAACAGTTTACTGCCCTTGGTTTTGATTTTTGATGACAAACAGCAGTACAGATAACCTAACATATAATTCTCCTGACAGATTGTGTCGATGCTCTTCACCTCCATTGCGAAGCTGACCCCTGAGGTAAGCAGGACGGACTTTTCTTATTATGTAGCTCCTCTGTGGAATCACGATACTGTGGCAGTCGCTCCCAGTCTGACTCTGGACGATCTAAAATATGAGCGTATAAGAAGTACCTCTGCATTTCTAATTCTTTGTCTTCGCTCCATCAGGCTGCCAATCCTTTCTTCAAGCTGCTGACGATGCTGATGGAGTTTGCGGGTGGACCACCGGGGATGCCCTCCTTCGCCTCCTACATCCTCCAGAGGATCTGGGAGGTAAAAATACGTCACGGACACAGAAATCGTATTTTACTGTTTTACGTATTAACAAAGTTATAATTAAATGTAATTAAAAAATCTGTGTTTTTTTTCTTTAACCAGTGAAATCAGGATCATCTGTTCGGCTTTAGCGTATTAATACTTGAGTACAATAATGGATCAAGTTTAGTTTAGTGTATTTATCCAGGAAAATAGTTTTAGCACCTCAAGTTTATTTTAGCAACTTTCTACTTGAGAGAAAAGATCTTTTTAGCGTCTCGTAGGATAAAAGGTGTCTTTTTACTGGAGCGACGTGGCCAAAGTGGCTGCTTAAAACAATAAGAAATACATAGCCACTGACAAAGACACATTTATAAAGAGCCCATGCAGCTCATTAAAGATAAGAGGGATAAAATAAAATAAAAGGCACTAAACAATTTGCTTTCCTGTTTTTTAAATGTCTACAATGCTGTGAGGCATTTGTTGACTATGATGTTTAGGAGGTTTATTTTTCTGGCCTCTGCGTCTTTAGTTTTGTTGTCTGCGTCTTCATGTATGTTTGCGTCCTTCCTGTCAGGTGATCGAGTACAACCCGTCTCAGTGTCTGGACTGGCTGGCTGTTCAGACTCCCAGGAACAAGCTGGCCCACAGCTGGGTCCTGCAGAACATGGAGAACTGGGTGGAGCGCTTCCTGCTGGCCCACAACTACCCCAGAGTCCGCACCTGTAAGATCAAAATCTAACGCTGCTGTGTTTAGTTTAGTTTTGTCAGACTTTAAAGGGCCTGTGGGTGCAGTGTGCCATTAATGAACCAAGTCCAGCCACTCATGTGGACGTTAGAAAATAAAGAAATCTCTAATAAATATGAGCTAGTACATTAGAAGAAATGATTGCAGGTGCACCATGGTGTATTTTACAGGGACACCAGACGTGTGTTATTCATTTTCTGACTCTATATATATATATATATATATATATATATATATATACCTTTATTTTAGCCCGTAGAGGAGATGAAAAGAGATAAAATCTAATAACATAAACAGATGTTTACATACCAAAGATGAAATCAACCATCACGTTGCCCGAATACAGCCTGTTCTTACTTCATTGATTTTCAGCGTTTCCATTTCCATGTGTGTTTTGGTTGATTAGGATAGGAGCTCTGTGATTTAATCAATAATTATTCATCTGAATTCAAAGAACAAGATGGTCTGTCAGTGTAGAAAACTGCAGAACATCTTCACCCCGAGCAGAAGCAACTTGATTAGAAAATGAGACGGGAGCCGTTACAAATGACAGGAAACAGAACTCTAACAGCAGCCGTGTCTCCTTCCTCCAGCGGCGGCGTACCTCCTCGTCTCCCTCATCCCCAGCAACTCTTTCCGCCAGATGTTCCGCTCCACGCGCTCCCTCCACCTGCCGACCCGGGAGCTGCCGCTGTCGCCCGACACCACCGTGGTCCTCCACCAGGTCTACAACCTGCTGCTGGGGCTGCTGGGACGAGCCAAGCTGTACGTGGACGCCAGCGTTCACGGCACCACCAAGCTGGTGCAGTACTTCAGCTTCATGACCTACTGCCTCATCTCCAAGACGGAGAAACTCATGTTCTCCGGATACTTCATGGACCTCTGGAACCTCTTCCAGGTACATTCATTCTCCACATCCGAACCCACAGATGCTCTGAAAGGGTCTTTTTCTTTTCTATATGTCGACTTGTCTTTGCTGCTACATTTTCCCACTGAAGATCACTTAAATTCCTCGACATGTTATATTATTTAGAATCCTGCTTTGCCAGTTTCAGCACCACCTCAGATTGGATATTTAAAGAAACTATTTAATTATGTTTCTTTCCAACATTTCTGATGCGATTAAATCAAAATGTTATTTATCTACGTACCTGTCCTGCAGCGGAAGGAAAGGTACATGGATGTCTGATCTTCAGCAGCAGATGGAGTTTGTCATCGTGACATTTCTTTGTCTGGAGCACTTGAAGGACTTTTGGTGTCTTTTGGCTTAAATGCTGATGTATTATTTCCTTTTAGGACTCAAAAATGATAAATTGTAGTAGCCCAGTGAATTCATAACAAATGTGACAGTCTTGAGACGGTGATAACAAGAATATAGTGATGGAAAAGGTATTAAAACCCTCAGAGCTCCACTAATCAATAGTTTTTATATTAAAAATGGAATAAATGACCGAATGATGAACAACTCTGCTCTTAACAGCACACTAACTGTAACAGTTTGAGTCTCATCTTCTTCGTCTCCAGCAGCTGATTCCATCAAACAAACTGTAAAAACCCACTGAACACGAGCTGCTCAGCACCAGACAGACGCTGCAAATTAAATGTTGGACATAAACACAACTAAAGAGATATAAAAACACATTATGAGCGTCAACTTTATAATCAATAACATATCAGGGCCGTGTGTCTGTGTTCTTCTTCCATATAAGTATGATTTAACATCTATTCACCAGTTTAAGCCGTTTATTGGCATTTTAATAAATGTTTATGTACTGCTTAATGTTCACAACACACAATAATGTAGTTGGAAGCAGATATAAAGACGTTTTTAAGTGTTTATTAATGTATTAGTCAACAACTGTAACTCCTTCTCTCCCATTAGTGGAGCCTGGTGTTTAAACAGATAATAAATGAACAATAATGTAATAATATAAAATGTCTTCACAGGAGAATTTGTGATCATTGATAAATACAGTAGATTAATTAACACTTTTATCAGGTTATTAGTACATTATACTTGTTCGCTGCAGCTCTACCATGAACAGTAGTTTCTCGTCTGAAGCCTTCGTCGTGTTGTCTTCCTCTCCGTCTTCAGCCCAAACTGTCCGAGCCGGCCATCGCCACCAACCACAACAAGCAGGCGCTGCTGTCCTTCTGGTACAACATGTGCGTGGATTGCCCGGAGAACGTCCGCCTGGTGGTGCAGAACCCTGTGGTGACCAAGAACATCGCCTTCAACTACATCCTGGCCGACCACGACGACCAGGAGGTGGTGCTCTTCAACCGCGGCATGCTGCCCGCCTACTACGGCATCCTGCGCATGTGCTGCGAGCAGTCGCCCGCCTTCACCCGCCAGCTCGCCTCGCACCAGAACATCCAGTGGGCCTTCAAGAACCTCACGCCACACGCCAGCCAGTATCCAGGGGTGGGTGGAGAGGCCGTTTTCAGATCGGTTTCTATGATAGATGTGTTGATTGATTATTTCTGTCTTATTTCCTGTGTGTGGTTTAGATTTTAAATTCTTGGTGATGCACGTTAAATGGTTTCAGCTCAGTTATCACGCGCATTCTTCAGAATAACATTTTAATGTTGTGTTTCTTCCAAAATCCTGTCTGTGTCAGTTGTTTTTTATTTATTAAGTGTTAACTTGTTTTCACGGCAGGTCAACAACAGAGGAACATTAACCAAGAACAAAACAGAAACAGATCAAATCTGTCTGAAAACAGTTTTTTTTTTTTTTATTAGATTTCTTTGTTTTTAATTACAAAAATGTCCACATAATAAAAACATTGTGGATTGGATTGTGCTCTACACTTACATATCAGATAGCACAGTAAAACAGGACATGGGAGGCATAAAGATTTTTATAAAACATGTTTTGAAAGCCTGATATGGAGGAAGACGATGTTTCCAAAAGGAGTTTTGATACTGAAGATTGTCCATCTGGATGATGTGGTGTGATAAACAGGAGAGAAAATTTTCCATATTCTAAGTTGCAAATCCATATTATAATGATAAATTTGTTGTGTGTGTGCGTGCGCAGGCGGTGGAGGAGCTGTTCAACCTGATGCAGCTGTTCGTGGCTCAGCGAGCCGACATGAGAGAAGAAGAGCTGGAGGACGTCAAACAGTTCAAGAAAACCACCATCAGCTGCTACCTGCGCTGCCTGGACGGTCGCTCCTGCTGGACCACGCTCATCAGGTCAGGACACACACACTCTCACACACACACTCACACTCTCTCACACACACACACACACACACACACACACACACACAGCTTTTATTGTGTGACTAACTCCTGGTTTCGTGGCTCCTCTCAGTGCCTTCCGGGTTCTGCTGGAGAACGACGAGGACCGACTGCTGGTGGTCTTCAACAGGGGACTCATCCTCATGACCGAGGTGCGATCAGGATCAGCTGACGTTCAATTGAAACAAGCAAATTAACAAGACATGCAACTAGAGCACACACAACAAAAGAGACATTCAGAAAGAAATTTGGAGGATAATTTAAAACTTTTGCACTTTTGAAAATGTGTCTCTGAACGTCTCAAAAGTTTGAGTTAAGCTGAATGATTGGAAGCATGTTGAAGTGAACGCAGGGGCCACTGGTCCTTAAAGTCTTAAATTCACATTTACTAATGTAATGCCTTAAACAGTAATTAAAAGTTCTAAATTCTTAAATATTTATCCATTGATGATGATAATAAAAAAATAATAATAATTAACCTTTAATTATAATTTTAAACTGACAATATATCTCTTAACTCAGAAGAGTACATCTGTATTTTCACATTTGATGTTTATTTTTATTGTAAAATTGGCCTTAAATTGAATTAAAAGGTGGCATTAAAAATTCTTAAATTTAACTAACAAGTGTCCAGTTGTTGCTCTAGTAACATCAGGATGCTCTCTGTCGTCTGCAGTCCTTCAACACGCTGCACATGATGTACCACGAGGCGACGGCATGTCACGTCACCGGAGACCTGGTGGAGCTGCTCTCCATCTTCCTGTCCGTCCTCAAAGCCACCCGGCCATACCTGCAGCGCAAAGGTCGGACACCGCCTCCCCCGAGAAGAGCCGTGCAGTTTAGACAGAAGGGTTAAAGATGCCGAGGACTAAAAATAAAAATGTTTCTCCCGTCTTGTCGTCCAGATGTGAAGCAGGCTCTGATCCAGTGGCAGGAGAGGATCGACTTCGCCCACAAGCTGCTCACGCTGCTCAACTCCTACAGCCCGCCGGAGCTCCGCAACGCCTGCCTGGGTAACGAAGAAGTCAAGCTTTTACACACGCTCTGTTCCTTCTTTGGACATTTTTGCAGAGAAAAACATAAATAAAAGTAAATGAAATGACTCTCCTCTGTGTTTGGTTCCTGCAGACGTGCTGAAGGAGCTCGTTCTGCTGAGTCCACACGACTTCCTGCACACTCTGGTCCCCTTCCTGCAGCACAACCACTGCACCTACCACCACAGCAACATCCCCAGTGAGCCGCCTCCTCCTCCTCCTCCTCCTCCTCCGTCACATCTCTTAAATCACCTCTTTAAAACCTTCGTGTTGGTTACGACCGTGTGTTTCTGCCCACAGTGTCTTTCGGCCCCTACCTGCCCTGCAGAGAGAACATCAAGCTGATGGGAGCCAAGAACAACATCCGACCCCCGAGGCCGGAGCTCAACATGTGCCTGCTGCCCTCCATGGTGGAGAGCAGCAAGGTGCGTTCGCCTGCGTCACATGACCTGCCATTCGGTCACTAATCAATCAGTCGTTTTTCCCAAAAAAATAAAGCCAAAAAAAGCTTTTCCCGAAGAAAATAATAATTGTTTGTTCCTTTTAAAATGATACATTTGAACTGCCTCAGAACTTATTAAAATCTTAAGTTTTGCTCTTTAAACACTGCAGCAGCTTGATGTTTGTAGTAAACTCTGTCTCTGTGTGTGTGTGTGTCTCAGGGTAAAGACGAGGTGTACGACCGGATGCTGCTGGATTACTTCCTGTCCTACCACCAGTTCATCCACCTGCTGTGTCGCGTCGCCATCAACTGCGAGAAATTCACCGACACACTCGTCAAACTGAGTACGTGTGATCTGTGAATTTAAAAATAACCCTTTCATTAAAAACACATCTATTTTTATATATTTCTATATATATACATATAAACACTCTGTCTCTCAGGTGTGTTGATCGCGTATGAAGGACTTCCTCTTCACCTCTCTCTCTTCCCCAAACTGTGGACGGAGCTTTGTCAGTCACAGGTGAGTCGTGTTTTTAAAATTCAGATTCTTTATCGCAAAAATCGGAACGATTAAACCCTTTTTTTGTTGTTGTTGTTGCCGCCGCTGTTTCAGTCCGTTCTGGCTAAAACGTGCGTGAAGCTGCTGTGCGAGGATCCGGCCTTCAGCGAGTACATCAAGTGCATCCTGATGGACGAGAGGACGTTTCTCAACAACAACGTGGCGTACTCCTTCCTCACCTGCTTCCTGCACAAGGTACAAAACTTTTTCCCTCCGGCTGCTCCGGTTTCCTCCCACAGTCTGGAAGCAGAATTGCCTTTCTGGGTAGATTTTTAATGTGATCTTATCTGTGGGAACATTTGTCTGCATGAGGGGAAACATTTTCAGCTTCAGACCCAACAAAGAAATTTGGTGTCTTCCTCAAAAATACATGAATTTGCCTGAACTCCTGATAAAGAACACAAAAAAACCTTGAGTTTAAAGTGTATATGATACTATGATACTGTTTTAATATCATCATGACAGATGATTGATGATTTACCCAATTAAAAACGACCCATTTAGGGTTGTGACCCTGAGTTTGGGTTTACATGATGGCGCTGTAGCAACCATTTGTGTGTGTGTGTGTGTGTGTGTGTGTGTGTGTGTAGGTGCAGGTGCTGTCCGGTCCCAGCTGCTCCAACCTGATTGGCGTCCTGGTGACGAACCTGCTGAGCGAACAGAGCAGCCTGCAGCCTGAACTGGCCGCTCACCGCCTGGAGCTCAGCAAGACCAGCGGCCTGCTCAACGCCGTACGCACACGCAGAACAATCAGCACGTTTCATCGCCTGTTTTGTAAACTGAAAACTCATCTTTTTTCTTTTTTGTCCCTTCTCCTCACTCCGTCAGGACCTGAGGGCGTTGGTGCTGCTGCTGTCCGTCCAGCCGCCTCAGGCCGTCGACCCGGCGCTCTGCCCCGCCCTGCAGGAGCTGCTGGGCCGCTGTCGTGTTTGTGTCCAACAGCGAAACGCTCTGGAGCTCGAGGCCAAGGACCACAAGGCCAAAGGTACAACACACACACACACACACACACACACACACACACACACACACACACACAGGAATACAAATCCAGAGACAGTTTCAGGCTCAGTTTTCAAGCAGCAGGAAGGTCGCCGGTTTGATTCCCTTCTCCTTGGTTGATAATGTAAAGTGTCCTTTAACAGAATTCAGTCCTGTTGACGTCCTTCAAAACAATCTTCAGCATGAAATGTTTCCTTGTTTTGTTTTAATGCATCTTTTTGGAAACACTTAAAGGGTCAGTTCACTCAAACGATTGTGAATGAAAAACACAGCAAGCAAAGGCTGTGAATTATCCAGAGAAACCAGCACATTTTCCTGTTAAATTCACTTTAAATGTGTATTTTCAGAGCTGTGAGCTGCACAAAATAAAATCCAATAACCTTCTTTATTTAAAGATGGAGGCAAAAATCTGCTCGGATAAAAACAAAACAACCAAAATGTTGTTTTTTTTATGTAATTTAGGTGAAATGAACATTTACTCTTCACACCAGATATGGACATTTAGACTCTGATGATGATGATGATGATGATGATGGGATTCTGTGTGTGTGTGTGTGTGTGTGTGTGTGTGTGTGTGTGTGTGTCAGCTGAGGATGAAGGGGCGACCCCGGTGAAGCGGCGGAGGGTGAGCAGTGACGACGACAGAGCCGCCGATGCAGCGCCGCCGCTCTGCGTGGCCTCCACCTCTTCCTCCTCCTCCTCTTCCTCCTCGGCGGTCCCGCCCTGCGGCGAGACGAAGCCCGACCACCAGGAGGCGCTGACACCCACCAGCACCTCTGACACGGAGACCCGAGACTCCTCCTCGCTGATCGACCCGGGCACAGAGCAGGACCCGCCCTCTCCCGACCCCGCCCCCACCTCCTCCGGAAACCTGGACTCCCCCAAAGAGGAGAAGATGGAGGCCTCTTCGTCGTCGTCCTCCTCGTTCTCATCCTCCTCCTCCTCCCTGCTGCAGGAGGCGGGGGAGGGGTTCGCGCAGGGGGAGGAGCCCGAGCAGCCGCGACACGTGGCGGCAGGTGAGGAGGAGGAGGCGGAGCAGAGGGAGGGGAGGAGGGGTGAGGCGATGTCTGCCGCATCAGAGGAGGTGAAGGAAGACAAGGAGGCGGGCTCTAAGAACAGCGGCAGCTCGGCCACGCCCCTCTCTGAGGAAGCCGCCGCCTTCCCATCAGCCCTTGCGCTGGCGGGGGAGGGGCCAGAGGGCTGCAGTGGCCACGCCCCCTCCTCACAGGTGTTTCCGGGCGCCGGCCCCCAACCCGACATGCTGGACATGCTGTACAGGACGGTGGAAGCCACCATCGCCATAGTTACCAAACTGTCCGTTAAGGGCCCGCCCTCTTCATGACATCATCAACTCACAGCCGCCATGAGATCTTTAACTAAAACCTTTTTTTTTTTCTCTCTCTCTTTGAAAATCTGACTTCTGCTCAGAGGAAAAAAACGTTTCGCGGTTTCTTCTTCTTCTTCTTCTTCTTCTTCCTCCTCTTCTTCTTCTGCTGTTTGTGTGCTGCTGTTCGTTGCCTTCTGCTGATGTTCAGTCGGTCGGTTTTTTCCAGCTTCAGCGGGTCCCGCCGTGTCGTTTCGCTCTTTAAAACTCCGACGCCGTGCGCAACCGAACCCTCGTTTGACAAATAAAGAAGAAAAAACAGAAAAAGTCATACAAGCTATAGCACATTTTCAAAGGGCAAAAAAAAAAGTTTGTTTTGTTGTTTTTGTGTGTTTTATACTGATTTGAATTTGTTTTGGAAAGTGATTTTATTTGCTGTAACGGGGAAAGGTTTACAGAACTTTTGTCTCCTCTGTATGTAATTTAATTTTATTGCATTTTTACTGTGTATAAAAATGGTCGTCCTCTGTGCCAGTTTTGTACTTTATGAACGAGGCAAAAGAAAGTTGCCTTGACTTTTTCTGTGGTTTAATTATCCAGAAACTAAGTTTACCTGTAAATTAAGAGAACCACAAGAAACTTGATTCTGTAAAGAATCCTCTCTAGTCATTGCCTGAAGGTGTATATGAAAACTATATAAATATATATATAAATATCTTTATATATATATGAATATATAAAAAGCGGTGCTTTATTTGACTGTGGTTGTAATAAAGCCCCCATGTTGGACCAGCTGGAGCTTTTATTTTCTTTAGTGAAGTACATTCCATAATCTATTGTTTATTTTCGCTTCTTCTGCTGTGTTCTGATTTTCTTCTGATTTTATTTTAATAGAGAATAAATTAATAAAACAGTTTTAATATGAAGAATTATGAACTGAAATCCATGTGGAGCTGTGAGGTTTTTTTTCTTGCCCCTCTGCTCAGTTTGCATCGTTGCTGAAAAGTAAAAGTTTAAAATGTTTCCAGGCTGCCGAGCGACGTCACCGGAGAGGTACGGGAAGCCAAGTGGACCAAAACTCCCGGTGAGTGTAAAGAGCATCATTTGTTTTATATCCTCAAGCTGCTTATCCCAGAATCGTTACTAACCAGCCGCACAGCGAGTCTTCCAGCAGATTCTTTTATTGCATTTTAATGTGAAAATGTGCAGAAATCCTCGTCTGTCGGAGCTCAGGGACGTCGTTCTGCACAACCTGGTTATTTAAAGTTTTGTGTGTGAAAGATTAAAACCCTTCTGTCCACCTGGAAATGTAAAAAAAGCAACTTTACATGAACAAATATACAGCATCTGCCTACAAGCTACTATAGATACTTAATATACATATACATATATATATATATATATATATATATATATACAATATATATGTATATAATACAAGTGTCATTTTAACATGTAAAACAGGTCAAAGTAGACGAAGGGAAAATAAACTGCTCAGTTTCTCATCACAAAGTTGATTTAAAACCCTCCCAACTTTAGGACAATATAATTACTAAACTATCAGTTTAATAGATGTTTTGTTCTTCGAAAACGAAATGAAAATTATTTTCCAGGAAATCCTTACGTTTGTTTTCTGCACAGTTTTTATTTGCAAATATTAAAGAGTCCAAAGTACAATTCAAATGCATTTTTTTACAGATTAACCTCCACACAGACACACAAAGGAAGGTTTTCTTTGGAAGTTTGATGTATTAATGTTACTGCAGAGCTGCATTTAATATTTACATTAAAGGAAAGAGGATAACGAGTAAAGCTGTGTGTTAAAACTGAGCACAGTGACATCTGAACATTTGATTTCTATTAAATTCTAAACATGAAAGATCGGCTCAGTTTCTTTATGGCTGCGGTTTTACAGACAAAAAGATTCCCTGAACTGAACAATAATAATACTCAATAGATTGATCAGCAGCACAAATGTGTTTGTTCCAAAATATTATTCGTTGTATTAAAGAAAAAAATCTGGCTCTGAAGCAGAGAAGAAGCATTTTACCTGCTTCCAAACTAAATCTATAACAGTTTTAAAAATGTTATTCATGATTTGTGTCATTCTGTCTTTCAGGCAACACGAGCCGAAATGATTTGCAAAGACGGATGTTTTGAAGGCAGCAGCTGAGTTTAGTTATTAAAACAGTTTAAAGAAAAAAATCAGCTGCTGTGGCGTCTGCCTGTATGGAGGCTGCAGCATGCCACTGGAATAATTTAATCTAGACTTTTATACCGTTTAATTGTAATTATTATATTTGCAATGTAGTTACGCATTTATGATATAAGAAAGAATAATAATGACATTTTACCAGAAACATTCAACAGCAATTTATAATAAATGTTTAAAATGTTTTTAAAATAAAGACACATCTGAGTTTCAGCAGCTGCATCAGGGTAATAAATAAATTATCATTTTATCGTCTAAAAAAAATAAAAATTACAGAAACTACTTTGTCGCATCGATCCAGAAAAACGTGTCTTACCTTAAATGTATTAACTGGATATAATTAAACAGAGAAAAAAAGTCAGATTTATTTTATTGGCACTCTGCAGACTCCATACAGTCGGACTGAAAGCTACTCGTTCAGATCAGAGAGAAGAAGTTCGGCTCTCGTTTCCGTCCGTCTGTCCGTCGTCACTCTCGTGGTCACTCTGTCCGTGGTCACTCTCGTGGTCACTCTGTCCGTAGTCACTCTCGTGGTCACTCTGTCCATCATCCGTCTGACTGTCCTCCTTAAATCTCACAGTCTGTCTGTTCGTCTTTTCTGGCAAATGATTGTCTCCGTCCGTCCTCTGCAGCTCGTTCTCCAGCCTCCCGGTCTCAACCTGTAACACGAACTGTAACCGGAGAACATTTACTCAAGTATTTTCTATTTAATGGTCTTTGAGTTAATATTTGTACTTTTTACTACATCTGTCTGACCGCTTTAGTTACGTTACAGATCAGTTTTCCTCATGAAAAGTTGACTTTAAGAGATACGAGGTTCTCACAGGACGGCGACGCTACAAACACGTGATGATCTTATAGACCATGATGCATTGCTGCAGATTAAACTACCCAACAGGATATAAAGGAGTTAAAATGAGCTCAACCTGAAACATCTACAGCAGTAAAATGCAACAGACACATGAATGCAGCAGGAATATTAATCCAGAAACATCAGGTTCAGTTATATTTGTTACTTTTAGGATCTGAATACTTCTTCCACTGCTGCAGCTTGTTTATTTGACGTATTATAACTTTTACCTGTTCAGGGATTCCATGAGACTTCGGAGACCTGTTCCTGAAACATAACGAGGATTTAGAAAATTAAAAACAGGCTTAAAGAACTTGGTTAAGATGACACAACAGCTTCTGGGCTTTTCTGAATGTTTGACATGTTTAGAATAATCCTGGTCGCCTGTAAAAATAAAAAGGCATTAAGAGACGTTAAGACAAGGACCGGCCACATTAACAGACTGGTGTGATGTAAAAATCAACATTTGCTTTGAGAATGAAGACAGACATATTTGATGAATGTTGGCGAGGATGAATTGAGTTTATCAGCCCATAAAGATCAGATTTCAGCTCTACTGTAACCTTCTGGTTCTCTGCTGCACTCTGTTTTGTTTCTGCCTGGTTTAAAACACAAGTGTACAATATAAGAAGCTTTGAACCTGTTGACTTTCTACTCAAATAAAAAAAGAAATTAAAAACAGGCTTGAAATGAAGATGCGTGAGTTTCAGAGGACTCACGTGTGACCGTCATCCGATTGGCTGACGATTAAACTCAGTTTGTCTTCCTCCGGATGTTTCTGCGTCTTGAACCTGAGAGTTAAACACATGTTGATATTTAACTTCCTTCATCCTGAGAGCGACGCTGATATTTAAACTTAACGCCACTCTTACATATCCAATCACAATTTCATATATAATCATTTGTTATTCTATCGTTCTTTGTATCTTTCCATTTTAAACAATTTAATTATGAAATTTCTTATATATTTCCTATATTTCCTTTTTTTTGTGATGCAATTATTTTAGAAAAACAGAATATTCACCATTCTTTTTTTTAGAGTCTGAAACAAAAAAAGTATTTTTTTGTTAAAAAAAAAACAGAAAAGTTGAGGCAAAACACTGCAGGCGAAAAGGGTCAAACTTTCCCAGTTGATTATTTACATCAAGACAATTATTTTTTTTGTATTACAAGTTTTCTGAAATGTTTTGTTTAAATATGCAAATGAGTCATTATGTGACTAAATATGCACAATTTAGCATACATTTCACAGAAATCTGAACATTATTGGATAAAGACGCAGTTCAAACTTCTTGTTTCGTTTCGTTGACATATTAGAGCCAAAAGGTTTTTACAGAAGGAATTCTGGATATCTCTTTTTATTGATCCATAAAATACTGTCGACAGCCATTATGGATTTCCATTTTCCATGTTTTTAGGAATAAAATGTGTTTTATAAATCAGGCTATGAAGGATATACGAACAAAACCTTCAGAATGTAGACGGGAATAAAACTTGAAAGTTTGGCTCAGTGACATTATTGTAAACCGCTTTTTACAGACACAATATCTCAGCCTGTAATTTATATTTTAACACATATCAGCGATGGAAATTAATTCAAAACTTTGACCATAAAATTCTGATTTTAATCTCAAACTTGACATTTAATCCCAAATATTTATCTGTAAATAATCACTTGATGAGTCAGTCAACAAAGTTAAACCTGCGTTATCTGATTTCCTCGGTTGCAGCGTTAGAGCCTCACCTGATGATCAAGGCCACGGCAACAATCAATCCCAGCATGCTCAGGGCCAACATGGCGCCAAGAGCGATGACCACGGCCTGGTCGGGGGCGGGGCTTTGGGGCTTCAGCTCCACGTCAAAGTGAAGACCCTCCCCGAACACTTTGGTGAGCTCGGTGGTCACAGCAGCTGATTGGCTCTGCAGCTTCCTGGAGGATGAGTCGGAAGAGATCAGGCGACGGAGAACAGCACCGACGTGATTGGTCGGATCTTAAACGTGTCGCATGGCGGTGAAAAATGTATTTCGACAGGTGAACTTTTGGGACCAAATAAAAAAATCAGACTCTTACTTTGTGACCTCCTCGTGGGAAACGACGTCCCCTCGGTCTACGCTGATGAAGCTGACCAGAGTCTTCGCGGCCGCCCTCGGCGACCTGGACCCCGAGGCGCCCCCGTTGGAGCTGGACACCTGGATGACGTTCACGGTCCAGCCCAGAGCCGCCCCCAAAGACCTGCGAGGAGACAGTCAGCTACAGCAATGTGACGGATAAATATGGCAAACACTGAAGGCGTCTTACTTCTCCAGCTCGGGGACTTTCTTCTCCACAGCGTTGGCGGGCTGGTTGAGCGAGATGACCACCAAGTCGCTGCTGCTCGCACTCCCCTGGACCGCCACCTGGGGGCACAACAGCACGTCGTGGGGCGGAGGAATGTTTGTTTTGTCTTTTCTATGCGATTCAATGAAGATTTGTTTTATAAATTTAAAGTCCTGAGAGCATTAAAGTACTGATGAATAATTAAACACAATCGAATACAGACATTAAAATCAGTCATTTACACCTTTTTTACAGGTTTCTTAGGGACTGTAGAAGAAGAATTATTTGGTTTACATTAATTTTGGCATTTGTTAATTCCACTTTTAATGTTTGGTGTTACTTTGTTATTTATGGTGAAAAAAACTTATTTCATTTATTAATGCTGTTATATTATTTTGAAATATTACATTTTTTAAGGGGAAGGACCAGAGAAAATAATCTTGTCTAACCTCATTATGGATTAAATGGTTTTAATGCGCTGCTCAAATTTTTCATGAAAATCAGAATAAGATGATTTTTTGTTGAATTACATGAATGTATATGGAAAGTAAATAAAGCAAAATGAACTTATAATAAACCTGGAAACAAAATCTCATTATACTGACCTGAAGATAAGGACACAGATGTTTTAATGTTCTCAGAACAGAAACAATAAACTTGTTTTACAGGATAAACTGTACGTGTAGACGCCTCCTTCGTCTTATTGTGAGATTTGTGAGAACAGAGAAATAGTTTCTTTTATCCGTGTTTCTGGAACGCTGAAACATTCCCGCCTGTTTTGACTCGGACTCTTTTTGTGAACCTCTTCCTGCTGTCCTCCACGCTCACCTCCAGCTTGGCCGTGGCGTGAAGTCCTCGGGGGTCCGTGGCCTTCACCTGCACCTTCACCGTACTCTCGGCCAGACCCACGGCCGACACCACGTACACCAGACCCGAGGCCGGATCCACGTCGAAGTACGGACTCCCTGCAGACAGACTGTAGACCAGCTGACCCTCTTCGCCGACGTCCGGGTCTGAAGCCTGCGGGGGAAAATATCGACAGATGACTGTTGGCTCTGTTGTTTCATGTTACTGAACATTTTCCATCTGAGGTGATTCTTGCCACTTTTATAACATCACGACGACGGAGCTGGCTGCTTCCCAACAGGAAGTAAAGTTCATTAGTTTCCTAATGTCAGCTCGTGTGTTTTTACATGCTCATTTTATTAGGTTTAAATCTAGATTCCTTAAATCTAAAATACAAATATTAAGTTAGTTAATTATTGCAAATGTATCACTACCTGTATTGGTAGCACCACAAAACTACCACCTGCTTGACAACCGGCCAATCCTCCGTCACACCCCGAATCACTGTAGCAACGATCACCATAGCAACCACCTTAAGATG
Organism: Lateolabrax maculatus; assembly: GCA_031216445.1. Lineage (NCBI taxonomy): Eukaryota > Metazoa > Chordata > Actinopteri > Acropomatiformes > Lateolabracidae > Lateolabrax > Lateolabrax maculatus. Next base: position 2,363,789 of record CM062204.1, on the reverse strand, counting down.
CCCTAGCAATCATCTGGAGACGCCAAGCAACCACCCATCAAAGCCTGAAGCAGCCACGCTCTCTGCTGGACAAACTTCACACTTGTTCTTTCAGAAAGTATTTTATGTAGTTCGAAAGCTTCAACTACAACATCTCAACACAAAAACACTGCGGTACTGTGACTGTATTGGTTTTAAATACAATTTTGGTCCTGAGTAAAGAGGTTTTGGTTAGAATGGTTACATAATAATATATAATGGTTTTATTTCACCACTGTACCTGTGAGCCCAGGCCAATCAGAAACCAGAGCTGCAGCAGCTGAATTCATCCACAATTTACCCAAAAGTTTAATATAAATTCATTCAATTTGCTGAATTCCTCCGTCGAGTGTTATTGGTGGTACTCTGGGACATACTTACCTTCGTCTGAGCAGTTTCTCTCTGCGTCACTGACACATTAACTATATTAACCATCTACTAATACTAATTATTGCTCACAGAGGGTTTCACTGCTGTTTATCAAGCCACACAGAGGAGCTGCATGTAGCCTGACGCTCTGCAGCTTTATTACTGTCGGCGTTTGGAAACTGGTGAAGCCGGGTGTGTTTACCTTGACACGGATGACGGGGGTTTTATACGGGGCGATGCTGAACACGGAGGCTTTAAGAACCTCGGAGGGAAACTGCGGAGGCTCGTTTACGTCCTCCACCTGAACTCTGACCTGAGAGAGAGAGAGAATAAACAGAATAATACAAAAAAACTCCACCTCCACCAGTAAACTCCTGTTTTTACATTAATGCATGAGTGTTAATAGTCTAATGATATAATATATAATAGAACAACAGCCACAGGGGACATTTGGGACAAACACACAACTTAACGTATTCAGTGTAAAGCCGAATTTACAAGGTCTGAATCATGAAGAACATAAACGTTGTTTCACAAACTTTATAAAGTTTCCCCTAATTCAGCAACTCAGAAAACTGATTTTTTAAAAGGAGTCTGGGGGCTTTCTCCCTGGATGACAAAGGACTATATAGTGGTCACTGTTTAAAGTATTTGTAAAATTTGACACATTTACCGACAGTAAAACGTAAAGACTTTAACTCCTGTGGCTGGTGCAAAAACAACGAATTTTGCACAAACTGCCTGACTCACTTTTTTTAATTTATTTTTTTAAATAAATAAATAATCAGGGGTTATTGATCAATTATAAAAAACCCTCATTCTCTTAAAGGAACGGAACGTACCATCGCAACGGCTGACGTAGGGGGGGTCCTTGTGTCCACCGCCTCCACGTCCAGGATGTACCACTCCTGCTTCTCTTTGTCCAGCTGCGCTCTGGTCAGGATGGCTCCGCTGGCGTTGATGGAGAACAGGTCGGTGTGTGTTTTCAGGGCGTAGGCGACGTCGTAGAGGTTACTCCCCGAGGAGGCCCAGACCGCCCCCACCGTCGACCCCTTCGGACGGTCCTCGGGCAGGCTGAAGTTGTAGGAGGAGCTCCTGAAGGCCACGCCCTCCACCAGACTGACGACCCTCAGCTCGACCACGACCCGGGCTGCGTCAAAACACACGCACACTTATCAAACCGGCTGCCCGCCCCGCTCTCCGACTTTAGGTGGAATGTCGTAATAACGTGAAAAAACTTTTCATGTTATGATGCGATACTGATCAGGTTTTTTTTTTTCCAGAAGGCTGAGACACAAGTTACCAACAACCACAATTCAATATTCAATAAATGTTACGACAGAAATATCTTAAAATATGTGATTTTTTTATTAGTCGTGTTATAACTAATATAATCTAAGGTAAAGATGTAAGTTTGGGTAAAGTTATTTACATCTGTCCGTCCATTAAAGTATTTCAGTACAAAAACACAGTGGTGGAAAGTAACAAAGTACATTTACTCAAGCACTGTGTGTAAGAATGATTTTGAGGTAACTGTACTTTTACTTTTGTTATTTTTATACTTCTACTTCCGACAGCTACAGTTACTTTACAGATTTGTGATCAGCTTCTATAATAGGCTGAATTATAAATGAAACTAGACTTAAACAGTAAATAAAGCAGTTAAAATGAGCTCCACCTGCCGCAGCGACAACATTTAAATGCTGCTTACGTATTAATGCATCAGTAATGATAATATTATAATACTGTAAAATAATACACCCAGAAAAGAGCCATAAAGTATCATTTGCTGATATAATACTTTTTCCTGAAGTGAATTCAGGACTTTTCTTATCTTCACTACCACTTCAATAATAAACAATGAAAGAAATGATGTGACAGCCTGACCTGTGGAGTTCAGGGGGGGGCGGCCGTGGTCTTCGGCCATGGCCGTCAGCACCAGCGTGGTGTCCTCCGTGACGTCGGCGAGGTCAGAGGTCAAGGTCACGGCCCCGGTCTCACTGTTTAAGGCCAAATATGGAGAATTTCCTCCACAGAAACTACAGAGCAGAGAGAGAAAACATCTATAAAAAAGCTATTAATGAAACAATGAGCCTCATGCAGGAACATTTCCTTGTTGTTATCCTAAACCGCTCCCACCTTTTACCTGTGAGGTTTTCTCGTACGAATTCAACAAACTCTCTTATCTGCACAAACCTGAGCTACAGAAAATCCCTCGTGAGATTTGATTGTTTAAGGTATCAGGAGACCTCGTCTGCTCCGTTTGTGGGAAAGTTTCATTCACAAAAATGTTCCCAAAGAGTAAAAAGAGACTTTTACACAGCAGAGTTTCAGGTCCTGCAGCTGGGAATTATCAGACATAAAGAAAACAATAATCAGTAAGCAGTGTTCGAGGACCTGAAGTTCTGAAGAGTCTTCCTGCTGAAATGTAGAAGTTGTTGTGCCAAAATAGCCTATAAAAATAATTAAATCTAACAAAACTAAATTGGCAGCTGTGACGCTGATATGATGAACAGAATATTCAGCATTGAGTTTCTCTTAGATATTAATTTTAATTTAGTTCATTTTGTTGTCGCATTTAAACTCCAAATTCATGGGCTGGACCGCTGGTGGATTAAGGAAGAGAAAACCAGTGGTTTTAAATCACTCGTACGTGGAGGAATGACGTGATAAAGATTCAGTTACTCATCAACTGATGGATGATCAGCAGGAGGATTTCACCAGGATGTCTTCAAAAAATATCAATTCTGAGTCTTTGAAATTTGCCAGATCAGAAGTTGAATTTGAAATATGTGCTGGTGGCAGCGGGCGGCGTCCTGAGCTGGACCGACCTGTAGGTGATGAGCGAGTTGTTCCCGCTGTCCCTGTCGGTGGCGCTCAGCGTCAGCAGCAGCTTCCCCTCCTCGGCGTCTTTCAGCAGGACGCTGCCCACGAAGCTGCTGGAGCTGAACTCGGGTCTGTTGTCGTTGACGTCGGTGACGCTCACTGTGATGGTGGTGACGTTCTGCAGGAGTCGGTTAACAACATCAGTTTGGATTCTTTGATTATATTTAATTACAACTGAATTACTCTTCTTCTGTGGTTCCTTTACTGTGTTGGTTAACCTTGTTATTGCCTGACATGCTGTGGATCTACATGTACTCTCAACGTTCATTTTCTTCTTCTCATATCACTAATCTTTCTGTCTTTTCAAAATGTGGGGTTTTTTTTGCAGGTTTATGTGCAGAACTATCAAAGTGAAAAATGGAAAGTACAAAAACTATTAATTTAGGCGTTTTTCAGCTTTGTAGTATGAGTGATTAGTTCATTTCATGTTTAATTTCCTCAAATTTTGGGTGTAAGGCGGTCTTTTAGTGCTTTACAGCATAATCTATGATATTTTACAATGCAGAACATATACATCATGCAAAACTTTTCTTTCACAGAGTATTCTGAAAAGATGTGTAAATGACTGTTGCATAACCACATGTGGTGTTTCCATTATTAAAACATTATTTTGTCACTTACCTGTAACCTTCCTAAACCATCAGGGAAATGGAACCAATAAATAAAAGGACACCTGAGGAAGTTGAAATGTCCGTCCCTCACCTCTCTCTGGGGGCTTCCTCTGTCTGCGGCCTTCACCACCAGCTCGTACGTGTCCCTGCTCTCCCGATCCAGAGCGCCGACGACCAGCAGCGTCCCATCCTGCAACACAACACATGAGCTCAGAGCCGCAGCGCCGGAAACGTTTCCCACACTCTTCCTCTCCCCGGGCCTCACCTCTCTGAACCTGAAGAGCGGGTGAGGGGAGGCCAGGGTGAGGGTCACCTCCCCGTTGGGGCCGAGGTCGGCGTCCGTGGGCACGATGGTGTAAACTTCCCCCGGTTTTTCCTCCGAGTAGTGGCCCTCGGGGATCCGCAGGGGGTCCGGGATCGGCGGGAACTGCGGGGCGTTGTCGTTGTAGTCCAGGACGGTGATGTTGAGCTGAGCTGTGGCTCTCAGACCGTCAGAGACCTGGTCCACCGCCACCACCTGAACCCCAACGCACAACGACAGGCTTTTCATTCATTTAGCTCCCTCCAATGATCTTTTTATGGAACTTTTTTTTTTTATCTGTTGTCCTGAACCTTTTTTACAAGTTAGTTTCTCTTTTAGAAAATGTCACAACACAAGCACAAAAGATGACTCACAGATGTGTTTTGTGTTCTACTAATAAATGTGTTTTAGTTTGCAAATAAATGTTTTACAAAATAAAATTGAAATTTCATGAAGTTGATGAACAGATTCTGTCTATGTACAATACAGACAAATTATTACATTTTCAAACGATACTGTGAAGGTGGTTAATATCAAAATATGCAACAAATAAGTGTAAGTGTGTCAGATAATTATTTTGTCTGGTGCCCTTGCAGATGTAAACTGCTGTGTGTTTTGGAATAAGATAAACTAAGTCATGTTTGTACCTGTAATATGTAGCTGTCCTTCATCTCTCTGTCCAAGCTGACGTCCCTCCTCAGTGAGACCACACCTTGTTTGTTAATGTCAAAGGTATTGTTGTTGTAGAGGAAGAAACCGTTGGAGAATCCACCCTGAAGAAGGACGATAAAGGTCGACGTGTTTTAAATAATTAATCATGAGTCATCAGAAATCAGAAATGACTACGATTATAAAGCAGGTGCCAAGGTCCAAACTGTACGAGGGACATTAAAGCTCATCTCATCTGTTTTTTAATCAAGCAATAGTTGTGCAAATTACGGGATGTATTTCCTCTAACACAGACAGTATCAGTCCTGTGTGAACTGGTATAGGAATCAATCATTTAGACTTGCATGTTTATTATTTTTACCCTCCGAGGTCGAGAGTTTTAATAATTTAAGAATGCTTTGGTAACATTTAGGGGTAATTATTTAACAAATACAAGCATTACATTTCAATTGTATTTGAACACAATTAATGTGATTTGGTTGATTTGATTCAAATAAATACTTCTCATCCTGTCAGGAGAAGTTAATTCCTCATATTAAAGGTCACCATGTAATTCTAGTCCAGTGCAAAACTTAACTGAAGTTAGTGACACGTAAGATTAAATGTGACCTGTGAAGTTTTCCAACAAATGTTATACATTTGTCACCAATGTTACGTACATTTTAAAAAGTTATTCATTAGTTTTTTGGTGATGTGTGTTGTTTTGTATTTAGTTGGCAAATTCTTGTTCGCCTATTTAGGAAAAACAAGCATTACTCATTGATAACTAAAAACCATATTTTCAAAGCACACGTGAGAACACAGCTACACACAAAGAATCTGATCGTATGGAGGAAAGGATATAATAAGTCAATAACTCACCTCATCCCTGTCAGTGACCTCCAGGGTCAGGATGGACGCACCGCTGGCCAGGTTCTCAGGGACGGCCACGTCGTAGCTTTCCTTACTGAACTCAGGTGGGTTGTTGTTCACGTCCTTCACCTTCACCACCACAGAGCTGTTCCCAACCAGAGAGGGAGTCCCCCCGTCAGAGGCCTGAACCATCAGACTGTAGCCCTTCACCTCGCTGTAGTCCAGAGGCCGGGCCAGCCGCAGAGCCCCGCTGGAAGGGTCCACCTCGAAAACAGCCGGGTCTGATGAGGGGCTTTGCTGGAAAATACTGTAAGTGACTCTCCCATTTGATTCCTCATCGGGGTCTACAGCTGATAAGGTGAGCAAGCTCGTACCCACTGACTCCGTCTCTAAGACTTCAACCTGATACTCGGCCTTAGAGAACTCGGGGACGTTATCGTTGATGTCGGACACTTGGACCAGCAGGGAGGCTGTGGCCGACCTCACTGGACGACCCTGATCTTCAGCCACCACCAGCAGGTTGTACTCGGGCTTAGTTTCCCTATCAAGTGCACCAGCCACAGTCACCATCCCCGACATACGATCAATAGCGAACCTCCCCTCCCCTCCTCTCAGAGAGTATCTGATCTCCTCGTTGAAGCCGCTGTCTTTGTCTGTAGCCGGGACATCAGTGACATTGGATCCTACCTCTGCGTCCTCCGGGACTGATTTTGTGACAGAACTGGAGGTGAAAACAGGACTGTTGTCATTGACATCAGTGACTTGAACGTTCACGACTGCATGGTCGCTGATTAAACCGTCAGTGATGGAGATCTCAACGGAGTAGTTGTGTGGGGCCTCGTCGTAGTCGAGCTTCACCTTAGTGGTCAAGTCACCACTTTGAGAGATGGCAAACTTGTCGGCTTCTGTGTCAACTCCAAGAATCGGAGGATTCTCAGCATCTACTGAGAAGAAGCTAACCTGAGTACATACAGATGAGGAGCAGGATGTTAAAATGATTTTACCAACCACTTACTGTGAATTTGTGGAGAATCAAAAGGTAATTATCTCCACTTTCTCATCAACAGTAAGAACAGGTGGTTGGTACATTTGGATATGGACATGGACGTTCATAACAACTTACTGAGAAACTTACCTTAAGAATCACAACACCTGGGTCCTGCTCTTCTTCTACAGTGCCATGGTACACTTTGTGTAAAAACTGAGGTTTTGAGTCACCAGGAGCGACAATGTTCACCTGTGCTGAGGAGGAGCGGGATACAATGCCCCCTGGAGGAGAGGTGGAGAAAAATATCTTAAGGACTTATAATACTGAGTGTGATAAAGCTTTTTTTACCATCTGTCTCTGTAGTTTCAGGTAGGGACATGCTTCTATCACATTTATGTAGCTGCAGATGCACCTCTATTAGTGTAGGGCTGGTACGTTTACAGGGCTATTCACACTGCACCAAGGCCTCAGTATGCTTCAAACGAACCAGGTTGTACAAACACGTCTAAAGTCAAAATGTTTATACCTGTTCCAACTGATCATAGCCTCCTGATTTATCTCCTTTAACTTTTTGTATTTTGTGTGTCTTTGTAGTCTCGATGGGATGGATCATGCAAATGGGAGACAGTCTCTCCTCAAAGGCAATCATGGTGTTTCACTCTGTCAATAATCACAAATCGCACCTCCACACACCTGACCGATTACAGTGTCGTGTGATCGTTGGATTGTCTGTTTCGGAACATTACATAAATTGTCGGACAACAGCTTCCGCTGATTCCATCAGTGGGACGGGGGTTTCCTGCCACTGTTCGCCAATACAACAACCACTTCCTTGGAAGCAGAAAAAGGTCTTTAGTGTTCAGTTTCACACCCAGGTCTATGGACAAAATCATACACATTTGTTTTATCACTGTGTAAAGCACTTTTCATCTGCTGCAGCAAAAACTACGAAACAGAGTCCAGCTAGTCCCGGGCCCCCTATGGTCCAGTGTTTAGGTTACCCAGGGTAAAGAAATGGAAATGGACAAAGCCTTTTTGAAAGATTCAATTAAGTACGGTAGAGTTGGAGCGAATAAAGGAGTGTGTCTGAGATCACCAATCTGTATAAGGGTGTGACAACTATTTTATGATCACAGAGCATTAGATACTGCCAAAGGTGAAGTGCTTGATGTGACTCTACTGATTGAGGTAAGGTTGTTGAAAGTTTCAGTCCACAGAGAGCAGTCCAATAAAAATATTCTGTAGTACAAGTACAGATACTGAACCTAATTTGAAATATATTGATATATTTACTGTAGAACTGGATTAATGCTTAGTGCCATACACATTCCATATTATCATACTCATGGCTTAAAAAGCTGGGATTTAGTGTTGATCGGCTCCAATAATATAACAGGCTGAATCATTACAATCAAGACAAGAGAAATACTGTTCAGATCTACCATCTCTGGCTGTTACATAGAGAGGGAACTCCAAAATCCTGTTTTCCTCCAGGGGAATGATTTTAGCCAGCGAGATGTTTCCAGTGTTTTCTTCGATTGAGAAGTAGCCCTCATTGTTCCCAAAGTCAATAGAATATTTGATCTGGCCATTTGCATCAGCATCTGGATCTTCTGCCTTAACCTTTGAGTTAAAATATAGAAATAATCAATTTAATAGAACTAATTTGTCAACTAAAATTGTCAACATAAACAAATGACGACAGAAAAAACAAAAGCAATATCTTAACTATAACAATGTTATAATGTGTTTTAATAGGATAATAATGCAATAATGAGCTCAGCAGACACTTGTCATCCTAATCAATGAACTATGTGGACGTTTAGTAATGACATGACTCATGAAGTTTTTTAAGTGGTAAAAAGTCAGAATTCAGGGTTAGTTAAAGAAGAGTGTCATCAGCATAGCAGTGGAGGGCAGATGGAGCACCACATAATGTACTGAAATGTACTGCCTGAAATTGAAACTTGAGGAACTCTGAAGTTAATTTCAGCTGCAAACGATGACAACTTTCAAATGTTAAAAGGGGGTTGTATTAAAATAATATAATTTCTGACTGGTAGATAAAATAATGCACCTTAAAGAAATGTGGTGACAACATTGACTTAAATACGTAATCAGGAAGATTTTGCAAGATTTGTTTATGTAATGTTGAAGAGAACTGATTTAATCACTGACCTGGACCAGCAACATCCCCACTGTTTGGTCTGCAGACACCTTCCCCTCGTACTTGTCACTGGTGAATGCAGGACTGTTGTCATTCTCATCCAGAAGAGTTAGACTGACGTGTGCCAGTGAAACATTGTTGGGTGGCTTCATCTCCCTTGCTTCAATCTTTTAATGAACGGAAAAAACAGCATGTGAGTTAATCTTACAATGTAAACATCACGTCCTGATACAACAATGTCTGTTGCATACAATTTTAAAATAGTCATAGTCCTTTTAATAGTTTGTTAGTAAATGGTCTAATTTGTCCATCAGGGCACAGGACGTTGAGCATCTACTTCCTTTCTCATTTTAAGTCACCCTGCATAAGAGCAGCAGGCACCAGTGTTAAAAAAAAATACATATTTAAGTGTAAAATGGAAAACAGGATTCAAAATACTGTAAATGAATGCAAAAATCTGGTGGTATTTTTAGTTTTTGTAAAAATTAACACTGAATGTCCTAAAACTATTAAAAACTCATCAGTGAGCCTCCCTGTTGCTCTTGGTGACATGTTCCTTCATCACCATGAACACACACACTGTAGTTTATTCTGACCCACACACAAACCCTGCCCTGAACACTCACTAGAGCACCAAATATGGATTCATCCGTCGCTAAAAATAGTTCCCAACAAATTAGCCCCAGCACTATTCCCTGCTGTTTGGGTTTGCTAAAAAGTTTTTATATTTTTTATTAAACTATATATTTGTGACTTGTTTTTAAAGATATATGTGTTCAGTAGGAACCAAAAAGCTGAATGTAGTTTACCTGAAATGTGATGCTTTCCGTCTTCTCTCTGTCCAGAGCTGTGGAGTTCTTCACTCTGACCGTCCCATCAGAATCGATAGAGAAAGGAGCAGATTCTGGAAGGATCCGCAAACTCCCCACAAATCCTCCCTGGGAAAGAGGATTGTGGAAGAGATTACTTAGTAATTATTACTTAATTTCCGAGTGTGGTTTTACTGTAAGTAAAATGTACCTGGTCCAGGTCGGTGACGGTGACTTTGAACACAACAGCACCATCGGGAGAATTTTCCAGAAGTGTTACAGAGTAGTCCGGCTGGTCAAACTCTGGAAGATTATCATTCACATCCTCAACAGTGACAGACACCGTGGCATCAGCCGTCTTCAGACTGTTGTCTGTCTGGGCCGCCTGCACAGAGAAAACATCACAGATAATCATCGATTAGGAGTCATCCGCCTTCTGTTGTACACTGTACATGAACTGTTTCACTCGATCTGTAAAGACCCAGATTAAGGCCATGTGTTAACGTGCTGTGTGAATGCACATTCTTACATTGCGTCAATATGTGTGTATGATTTCACATTATCTTTAACATTTGGAGATAATTTGGCTAGATGTTGTGGCATAAGGGGGCAGTTGCATCGGCATTTATGACAGAATTCAATCCATTTGAATGATATAAGACTTCTGTTGTCCCTCCGTTACCCTCCACCAACAGTCATAGACTAAAATGTCATTACCTTGATGCTGACGGAGATCACGCTGCTGTCCATCTCCTCTCTGTCTATGGCAGTCACCACAGACAGAACTCCACTGCTGGGGTCGATGTTGAAGTTTCCCTGGTACTTGATTGGGGACACTAAACGAGCAAAGACCATGTTAGATATTTGGTGAAGATCTGAGCTGAATTAAAAGCTTTAATTTTTTTGTTGGTCACCTGCACTGATGCTGTAAGTTACAGTCCTGTTGATCCCAATGTCTCCGTCCTGAGCCTTTATCGCCTCTGGCTCAATGGTCCGGAAAGGCCCATCCTGAAATACATAATACACAAGGGGTTAGTAATGAAAAGCAACACTTCTACCTAAAATTCCCAGTCAAAATGAAAGAAAACAGATAAAAATATAACTATTTCATGCTCGGAGACACATTGCGTTTGAGAGAAATGTTGCAGTATTTAGTTTGAGAGACTCACCTGGTTCTCTGGAATAAAAGCCTGGTACACGGTGTGGCTGAAATAGGGATTCAAGTTATCAAAGTCCTCCACGTTGATCAGCACGGTGGCTGTGTCACTCAAACCCCCGTTATCCTGCAGGGATCAACGGCACAGACAACGCAGGTTCAACCAGGTGGTCGTGTCGTCGTGGCTCTGATTAATTCTGTATGAGTCAATATTTTCACTCACCTGTGCCGTCACGGTGAAGATGTACTTTTGGACTAGATTGTAGTTCAAAGGTCTCTTCAAAATAAAAGCCCCTGAGTTGGTCACCTGAAAGTCCTCTGAAGCTGGTGCCTTATGACAGAAAGTTATCATCACATTTCCATACAGAATGTTTTATTGTTGTTGTAAGAATCCATTACTGTTAATTACTGTTATCAGCTGATCAGCTTGTTTATTAATTGATAGGCACAAATACAACGTGACAAACTGAATTAACAGTTGTTTTAATTGAATATAAACATTTTTTTGAACTTTTTTGATTTAATCTTCTGAATTTATTAAAAAAGATTTTTTAATAATTATTAAAAAGATGAAGTTGCGTGTTTTACCATTATCTCCAATCATGCAATCCAAATGTTAAAACTAAAATAAACATCTTTAGTTAATTTCCAAACATTAATTTAGTGGGTGATGGAAAGTGTATTTGTGGCGTTTTCTTTGAGATGCTGCCTTTGTGTCGTCTGTACATTTGCATGTGCTTTCTTAAACTGTGGTTTCTTCAGCTCTACAGCCACCAGAGTAACTATCGGACAGGCTTGCACAAGAAGCTCATTTTCACAGTTATATCTTAATATAAATATAAATATCTTAATTTATTATTGTAATGATTTGGATTTGACAGGATTTAAAAAAAAACTCATAACGTTTAAAGTTCTTAGTAACTACTCTTAGTATCAGTGTAAATGGAAAACATTCATTAAAGCATCACCAGATATAGGAAGATCTTCTTACAATGGAATATGTCAGTCTGTTGTTGTCTGTGGTGCTGTCTCCGTCCTCCGCGGTCACTCGAAGAACCTCGCTGTCCACATTTTCTGTCTGAAAGAGGAAAAGGCTGAGTGACGCACAACCGCAAATACAAATAAAAGTACATACGCAGCTTGTAATTTTAGGAGCGAAACGTACTGTTTGATAATACGAAAGAGGAAACATAAATCTAACCTGTCTCACTTGTCCAACTGTTTAAACTGAGCAGCTAAACAGGTTTATGTTAGAATGAAATAACAGCCCTTTCCTTATCATACTTCCTTATAATACTATGACTAAATAGCTTTACACTGCAATACAAAAACAATGTTGTTTCTTTATTTCCATGTCTTCTACATGGATCATCAGCTGATGAGGATGCTGACATACCTCCAACACAAAACTTCAAAATAAAAGTACACCACACAAACAGCACAAATCAATCACAAAATACCATCACAAAAACAAGAATAGTAGGAGCAGCCAATGCAGTGCAGTCTGAGTGGGTATAGTGTACATATGAGGTCATACCGAACAGCAACATCAAGCAGCAGTTTAGATTTGTTTAGCAGTTTTTGAAATATTTTCCTCTGGGCAAAAATGTCAATTAATGACAATCTAGTGAAATAATCTATCTGGTGTCATATCTCCATGTTTGTTTTACAGTCTGTGTATCTCTTAAGTTTTAAGGTCACAATAATACTTGTTGCCACTTGCTTTGCCTTCCTGGTTGGGATGTAACATATTTGAGGTATCAGCAGAAATGCATCATGCAGGAGGTCTGCAGGTCTCACAGATTTCAGTGACTTACCTCAGAGACATTAGCGCTGTAGACCTTCTTTTCAAATATCGGCCTGTTGTCATTGAGGTCGTTGATTTTCAGCGTCCGAGTGTTGTTGTGCTGCAGAGGTAAAAACATCAGTTGAAACATTTTGCTTTGTAATGTTTGGTTAATACTGAAACTTTTCCGTTTTTACCCACCTTAACTCCGCTGTTACACATGATGGAGTAATACAAGGTGCTGTCGGTCTGTAACACATGAACACAGTGCACTTAGGTCTGTCAGGACGACTCACAGGGCACAGTGCACAACTGAAGGTTGACGGCACTTTAATTTAGGGGATTTTAGTTACGTATAAATAATAAATCCTGTCTTGCATGTCAATGTTGACTTTTCAATATTTAACCCTAACCCTAAACTTAATTAATACCTAAAATAACCATTAAAAAACTCACAACTTCACAGATACAGTTATTAATGTTAATAGAAAACACAATTTAGGGGCAAAACAGAGTTGCTGTTGCAAATTAGCAGTATATAATCATATTTATTTATTTAATGTGTATTGTTTGTGTAGGGACAAGTAGGTAGCATAAACTGAAGCCAGACACCACAGCATTTATAACCTAAGCCAATGTGTGATGCCAGTCTTCAGATGGGCCTTTAATATACATAAAACACAACAACAAATACACAAGAAACAAAAACTCAATGATAAATAAGTACATTAAAAACACAAAACTCAGAACCCACTTGCCCTACTCACATTTGTCAGTACGTCTGCGTCCAGCTCCTTCCTGGTGCGAACGGTTGCTGTGGTGTCTCCGAGCGTGAAGATCAGCTCCAGAAACTCCAGGTGAGACGGGAAGACGTAGGGCACCAGCTTCACATCGCTTCCTGCTGTGATCCCCTGCACCTCCTCCACATCCCCTGCAGCAGCAGGGGAACATTGTGAGAAAGATTAACGTCTTATGCACCATTTGACGGGTTTCTTTCCTTCATAATGAACTCAGGAAAGGTGCAAACTCTGGTCCTTCTCCCTCTTCTCGAGTCCTCAGGAGACACTGATCATGAAATCGAAATAAATCTCACTGATATTAAAATGCTGCATATTAGAAAAAAAAACGTATTCTTTGGCAAATGGCTGGAATGTATTTTTAACAATAAAAAAGGTATTGGTATTGATTTCAATATTTTGGGGAATCTGGCCCTGATATGATTTGTTATCGGACTGGAAACCAGATTTTTTGGTATCAGCCAGCTTTATTGTTTAGCTCTTGTATCCCAGCAGACTTTGCACACAAAGCATCTTGCAAACAGATAAAAGATAAAGATTAAAAAGTAGAGGGCAGAAATAAAAAAAAAAGATCCACTGTTAAGCAACAAAACAAGAAAAAAGGACCACTGAAAATGACATGAATTTATCTGCCAATATTAGGAAGGAGACCCTGAAATGAGGTGGATGAAATAGAGATTAAACGAGAAAACCCTTTAAATCAAACACATTTCATTCATCATTATTAATTAATCTTCTTTTGCAAAGAAAAAAAAGATGGATGGCTGGTGGATGACTTTAAATTACTTTTGCAATTTAAAATGAATCTAATTTACCTGTATATCCTTCATCCACTGGACCCAACTGTTTTTCACTCCCAGTTTGACAGTTAATGTTTGAAGTACCTTGAGGAGCAGAAGAAAACAGACAGATTACAGGAAATTCACACAAATTACTATAAAAACCACAACTGATATCTACAGATGGAACGCAGGAGGTTTTTGTTTTAGGTGACCAGGTTTTGAGATTTCTGTTTACAAAGTACAGCTGAGGCTGATGGGAACGTCATATTTTCATAAAAGCAAAGTATCGGACAAACGGAAATTTTGATTCTTGATAAAGGCATTAGATGAAAAATGATCACCAAAATCATTATAATTCATCCTGTAGGGACCATGAATATTAGACCATGATAGTTGTTGGGGTATTTCAGTCTGGACCAAAGTGGTGGATCGACAGACCGACTCGATCAAAATGGTCGATGGTTTGTTTTATAGACTCACGTTTGTGGTGTACTATGGAGCAAATGCTACTTTGGGTGAATTAATGCATGGTTGTTGGCCAGAAATCACTGTGGTTGCATAACTGCAGCTTAAACCATTTAATTCTACTGGAAAATAAACAGAAAACAACGTGTAGAAAGTTCTGGAGTCACTGGAAGCTGTGGTACATACAAATTTATGTACAGAAGAAAAATGTAATGAAGTAAAAGTACAGTATATGTAGCAAAATATACAAAGTACAAGTTCTCATTTTGATTGGCCCCTTTCAGAGTGTTTTCTATATTATATTATTGGATTGTTTTTACTGAGACATTAACTGTTTTATCTTTATTTTAATGATGTAGCTGAAGGAGGTGGAGCTAACTGTAAGTGATTTATATAGTTTTTTACAATGCACCACATTATATTTATTGATCACATGATTTAACGCAAAAGGTTAATCATGTAAAGAAACTATTACTGCCAAATTAATGTAGTGGATAAACAACATTTCCTTGTGAAATGAAGTGGAATACAGATAGAGTAAGATAAAATGAAAATAAAGTTTGTACTTCTCCTAAAATTTGTACTAAAGTCCGGTACTTAAGTAAATGTACTTAAGTTACATTCAATCAGATACTCTACAAACAGGCCTGATTCAACAAATACTGTATCTGCTTTGTTAAAACAGTTAAATGACAAAAAAAATTTCAGAACAGTTTTTGAGAATATATTGTGTGTATATTATTGTTTTAACCATGGCAGAATTATCTTAAATTTCCGTTCTCTTGTTGTGATAAAAAATAATGATGTGGTCGTGTATCAGAGCATTACACTTTACTGAAACCTCTGTTATTACATTATATTGTCTGAAATGCATTGAACCATTTGAGTAAGACTTATAAATTCACCACCTGCAGTGTACTTTTATCTGGTTTATCTCAACAGCAGCTGACATTGGACTTTGAAACACTTACAGTGAGGCGTCATCAAACAGATATGACAGCATCATTTCAATTTCAGGCCAAAGTCGCCTTCTCAGATATAAGGTCTTAAAGGGAGGTGGCCCTAGTCAGGGGGCCCAGCAGATTTACCCTCTGCAGGGCCCAATGATGGGTCAAAACACCATTTAACATAAATACTGGGCTTCCATAGCAACCCTCGCCCAACGTTTGGCATAATTTACAATGTTTACTGATAACTGTCGCCATGTATTTCTCTTTCATCTTCCAGCGCATTGAAATGACTGATTGACTGACACGATCAGCAGCATTATGTGATTAAAAATCCAGGGCCTTCAACACAGACAGAAAATAGTCAGCTTCATTTTCCCTACTGTTTCCATCTGTAAATCAAGAATCTGAAGTGGACAATTGTGGCACAGATTTGATTTCTGGCTCCACTCACCTATAGGAGTTCCAGTAACGACACACACACACATGGCGATGACGAGGAGGAGACGAGTCCGGATCAAACCGCCGGCGTCCATGTCGCTCGGTTGTGTTTCCCCAAACCCTGAAAACCAACACTGATCTGATCAGCGGAGTCACAGGTGTTAAGATGCGTCCTCGGTGCCTCGCCCTCCTTCCCAGCACTGCTGTTTTATGGCTGGTTGTAAAGTTTTACAGGTTTTTATTGGATTTTATTGTTCACAGTGGACTGTGCCAAAGAGCAGGACCCCGTCTGGGTTTCATTTCCCCTGAAACAGTGTGAAAGAAATCATGTTTTAACTTTGCAGGAGAAGTTCTGGCTAAATGTATACTCCTTTCATATGGATAAAGGCCTCTGCTGCTGTGCATTTTAGAGTTCAGGAGATTTTGACCTTGTTTGTACTTTGTTATTGTGCTTTCCTTCTGTAGATTGTGGAGTATTGTAAAATGTTTATTGTCTCTGAACTAAAGTAATCTAAAATATACATAACAAAATAACTGGTGATGTTTTGTTATTTTGCAGGTCACAAGTGAGTCTCAAGTCTCGGCCATGAAGTCCTGAGTCAAGTCCAAGTCCTAAGCTTTATGTTTCGAGTGCTAAACAAGTCATTTTGTGCCCTTCTTCAACAGCATCAGTAACTCGATAGAGAGTCGAAGTGAAACCAGAACTTCCAGAAAGAAAACCTCATTCATCACAACAACAACAACAACAAGATCCAGCCCCGGAACAGAGCCTTTCTCAACCACGTTATCATCCGATCATTTGGTTTTTCCTTTCAATTTAGCAAACAGAAAAATGGAAAAAACAAGTCAGATTTTCAGTTGTTTTCCTGCTTTCCGATCAAAAAGGAAAATCTAATAAACAAGGGAACCAAAATGAAAGAAAAAGTCTAATTTACATTTTTCTGTCTTTATTTCCCATTTCCCACTGCTGCGTGCAGTGTGTACACCCGGCCGTCCAACTGTCATAACATGCAAATACAAATAACTTCATGTCCGTGGTAGCAAAGGCACACCTATGTCTTTGTGAAACCTTAACTTTGTTGTAACTGAATAATCCCAATAGTAGCCAAATAAGTGTTTGCTGTTTATAATTTAATCAGCCACAACATTTACATGATGTTATGCCACTGTTCTGCTATAGTAGGTCTACTGTTTCCAATGTTTACATGGGTTTGGTATGTCTAATATCTGCCTTTATATTAGAAAACTAGGCTGTAATTAACAGGTTTTATGGATGGGTTGTATATAAAATAAAAAATGATCTCTTTATTGCATTATTTTACTTGCTCTGTGCCCTAAATTATAACCAATACAGGCCTTTTTACCAGTTTAAATACCTTTAAAGGGGCAATACAACAATTGCAGCTCTTAATATGTTTCAGTGGACAATATGCACAATATAACAACAACACAATGGTAAAAACAATGTGCAATATAGCAATGTATATACATTTACACAGTAGTAGTGGGGTGTTAAGAGTTTTAACTGCCATGCTTTGCAAATAAGTATTTCCTTTCTGCTTGTGCCCACCGAGGGCAAATGTTGCAGCCAATCTGATTCTACAAAGAATCCACAGCAGTGCAGTGAACCTCCTGCAGCTGAGATAAAAAAAAAATTCCTTATGCTTTAAAATGCACTTGTTTCTTTTCATGCCACATGCTAATCTCTCAAGCTTTTCTATTGATTTAATGACGTATTAATGAAACTTAAAACACACAGCCAGAAATATAGGAGTTGTTTTGGATCCACTCCTCAACTTCAATTAGCACATGAAGAGTCTTGTTCAGTTTTGTTACCAGTGTTCCCCACAAAGTTAAGCAAAAATGTCTGTTTGTTTGTTACTCGAAAGAAATAAAGTTTAACAAAAGTGGCATTGAAATGGAAGAAACTTCAGAACTACTGAGTCCTGTACAGTGTCCAGGTAAAAACTCAGAGAAATGTTGAATTTTCCACAGAGTAAATGGTTCAAGGGTGCCACATAGTGGTCAACTTACCTTACTGCCTTACACATCCATAATGCAAACAACCTACAGTATTGTCTTCTGTACCAAAAGGTCTAATGGTGGGATGTTGTGTTAGTTTTCCCTTTGGCAGGTACAGAACAACAGGCAGGTTCAGTCTGGCTGTAAGGACCCCAGACAACCAGAACCAGAACATTAATGATTTCCTTCAGCTAGTCTTTGATCCCAGTGATCCTGGTGAAATGTGAAGACTGAGATCAACAACGACGACGCGTTCATCGCTGCAGGGTGGTCGCAGCCAAACTTCTGAGGCGGCCCGATGGAGGAGCGGATCATGCGCAGTTGTGGACCACTTGACCACTTGTTCAGCAGTCGTATTGACAATGATAAGATAAGACATCCTCGGATGGATAAATTACATTCAGCAATGGAATAAAAAACACAAACCAAATATGATTCCTTTTGCAAGTATTTGGTCCTTAACCAAAGTATCAGACAAACGTCAACCTCCGGGAACCAGGAATGTCTGTTCAAAATGTCATTCCAATCTATTTGATAGTTGTTGAGATATTTCATTCTCGACCAAAGTGGTTCACCGACCGTCAGATCCATGGCGGTAGCAAGCAAATAAAAAACAAAAGAAATATAGGACATATCTCAAGCATTTCTTCATATTGATACAATGACTCATCTAAAGCTAAACTGCTAAAAGAGATTTCAAGACCAGTGTTGTTGTTGTTGATAATGTTAGGCCCATTATGAGCCACGAAAACCCTGTCTGGCAACACAATTTATAACATATTTTAGACATTTTAACATGGAAAAGTTACATATTATACCTTTAATGCAATAGTTCAACATTTTGGGACATGGTAATCTTAGCATGAAAACTGGTATTAGTAACATGTTAGTGTGAAGCAACCTGTTTTATTTTAGGGATGTGTATGTTACCTCACAGCACAAGTGTAAGAAGCAGTGACCTGAACTAACCCTGTACTTCCTTCTGTGTTCCTGCAGAAATCTTCATCTTCAATCTGCAAGTCAGGATGAGGAGACAGATTTGGTTAAACTGTCCAAAGCACAAAACAGTTCCCCAGAAACAAAGCACAAGGTCTCCAAAGGTTTTTCAAAAGTTTTTAGCCTTTTTTTTCCTCATTACTTTGGTTTTACGGCACGTGTCCACTACCTGCCCAGCAGCAAACAGCAGACAGACACAGGTAGAGCCCAGCTGGGGAAGAAAGTCGGTGGTGACTCCAAATGTCTTCTGGTTGTGTAAGCAGGCAACTGTTTGCCAACGCATTCGCCACAACGAAGGATATGTTAGTAGGTGTGTATTTGTAATGTGATTTGATGGTTTTCTGCCCCCTTGACCAAACATTTATTAATTATAGGAAAACTTCCATGCACAAAATAAAGCCACAACTGCTGATTTTGTGTAGTGTACTTAAAGGAATAGTTCAACATTTTAGGAAATAGTGAAAACCAGTGGCGGACCTTGCATTTCACAGCTAGGCCTTCAGTAGTGCTCGTCTGAATTAATCCACCTCTCAATAACTACTTTATGGCTATTTATACACCAAGTAGATCCGACCGTGCAATCTGATTGGTCAATAAGACATTTAGAGCATTATCAAATGAGCACGACATCAGCGCATCACTAAAAATATCCCTCCGACTACAGGGCCTGAGTCTGTGTGGTTTCCATGGCAACAATACACGCTTCCTGCATCGGAAGTTAGTAAAGAACAAAACAAGATCCTCCATGAATTTTATGGAGCCGTGAGGAACAGCCAGAGCCAGCGTTACTCAATCAGCAGCTAGGTCAGATTGAGAGCCGTGATTAACTGTTATATTAATGATCCACACACAATAATGCAGACCGGCCCGGACCACCGGCCCAAAGTGTCAGCTGCCGCGTGGAGTCAATCATTCCTCCAGAGTTACATATTCCCGCTTTAAAGAAACCATTATGCAGAAATGCAGTATAAAGGGCCGCTGCATCACAGACAGATAACTCGTGTAGCCAGAATAAATGGGCTGTAAATCAACACAAGTATATTTCTGCTCCTTCAGCTCGCAACAGATGCAGTTTGCTAGCTCTGGCTAGCACGCTCTCTGACTATCCAATCACAGGGCGGGAATACGCTGACGTCACCGTACGTCTGCTAGAAGGCCGCGGTGTCGTCAACTCAAAATCTGATTGGTTAAAGCAACAGTCTGATCGACACTTATTTTATACTACAGGGCCCGCAGGACTGACTGTGAATCAACACAAAGACATTCAGGCTAGTTGAACTTGTAATGAAAGCCTGTGCCTCATCACTGAATTAACAGTTAACACTCACTGGAGCACCGACTGATTTCTCTCTCAGCTGGTGCATTTTATTACGGATCATATTTGAAACATGACGAGAGTCATAAGACTAAATCAACCTGATGAGCACAAGATCAGTAACATTCGTCAGAAGGTTTGCTTACATGCAATAGTGAATGAACAAAATGCAAACTGTCACAAACTGTCTATTGTCACTATACACTGTTATTATATCTAAATAATATTATTTTAAAAATATGTTTCGTAAAAATATATAATAATATTCATTGGTGTAAAGATTGATTGTAAAGTTGTGCACTGGATTACAAGACAAACTCAAGTGCAACAACAAGAGGAACAGAATTGATAAACATAATCTGATTTCTTTATTTATCACTTTATGTATTTATTTTTTATGCACATTGCCCTGTGAGGCTCAGTCCACACTGCACATCAGTGGATGGTGGCAGTATTGAACCCTTTTATTGTTTGCTCAACCACCAATAAACAAGAAATTACACTAGAGAGGAAGAGGAAGGCGTGCTGGCAGGGAAATGATTCGCATTTTGGGTTAATTAGGTCAACCAATTAAAGTAAGGTGGTGGATTTTATGTACAAAGAATCCACAGCAGTGCAGTGAACCTCCTGCAGCTGAGATAAAAAAAAAATTCCTTATGCTTTAAAATGCACTTGTTTCTTTTCATGCCACATGCTAATCTCTCAAGCTTTTCTATTGATTTAATGACGTATTAATGAAACTTAAAACACACAGCCAGAAATATAGGAGTTGTTTTGGATCCACTCCTCAACTTCAATTAGCACATGAAGAGTCTTGTTCAGTTTTGTCACCAGTGTTCCCCACAAAGTTAAGCAAAAATGTCTGTTTGTTTGTTACTCGAAGAAATAAAGTTTAACAAAAGTGGCATTGAAATGGAAGAAACTTCAGAACTACTGAGTCCTGTACAGTGTCCAGGTAAAAACTCAGAGAAATGTTGAATTTTCCACAGAGTAAATGGTTCAAGGGTGCCACATAGTGGTCAACTTACCTTACTGCCTTACACATCCATAATGCAAACAACCTACAGTATTGTCTTCTGTACCAAAAGGTCTAATTGTGGGATGTTGTGTTAGTTTTCCCTTTGGCAGGTACAGAACAACAGGCAGGTTCAGTCTGGCTGTAAGGACCCCAGACAACCAGAACCAGAACATTAATGATTTCCTTCAGCTAGTCTTTGATCCCAGTGATCCTGGTGAAATGTGAAGACTGAGATCAACAACGACGACGCGTTCATCGCTGCAGGGTGGTCGCAGCCAAACTTCTGAGGCGGCCCGATGGAGGAGCGGATCATGCGCAGTTGTGGACCACTTGACCACTTGTTCAGCAGTCGTATTGACAATGATAAGATAAGACATCCTCGGATGGATAAATTACATTCAGCAATGAAATAGTTGTGTTTTCTACAATATTCAAGTTGGACACTATTGTATGGAAGCTCATTTGCGCCACTGGGATGAAATAAATATCCTGTATCTCATAATAATGACTTAGTAATAATGACTTAGTAGCTGCGACTTACAGGACCCTTATTTTTTTCATCACTTCCATACTATTGTGTTTCAAATTATACAGAGCCTCAAATTTATCTTTGCAGCCTCAACAAGGCAGAGGTGAATCCTCCTCGCAAGGCTTTCTCTTGGGAGCGATAAAATGTTAATTTTGATGGCCTGATGATGGTTATGGAAATGTTGATTGTACTACAGGCAAAGGTTTCTCTTCCTCATGCAGCTGATGCCAATGGAAATGATTTTATTACAGCCCGAAGCTGTGTCCTCCTCACAAAGTGGCCTTGATAACGGTGATGGAAATGATGTGAATACGGTTGGTCTTCCTCTCAGAGAGTTTTTAAAACAGGTAGAGGTCTGACTGACAGGGCCATTAGTAGACGTGGAGGCAGGAATACTGTTAAGGACAAAACACAAACCAAATATGATTCCTTTTGCAAGTATTTGGTCCTTAACCAAAGTATTAGACAAACGTCAACCTCCGGGAACCAGGAATGTCTGTTCAAAATGTCATTCCAATCTATTTGAAAGTTGTTGAGATATTTCATTCTCGACCAAAGTGGTTCACCGACCGTCAGATCCATGGCGGTAGCAAGCAAATAAAAAACAAAAGAAATATAGGACATATCTCAAGCATTTCTTCATATTGATACAATGACTCATCTAAAGCTAAACTGCTAAAAGAGATTTCAAGACCAGTGTTGTTGTTGTTGATAATGTTAGGCCCATTATGAGCCACGAAAACCCTGTCTGGCAACAAAATTTATAACATATTTTAGACATTTTAACATGGAAAAGTTACATATTATACCTTTAATGCAATAGTTCAACATTTTGGGACATGGTAATCTTAGCATGAAAACTGGTATTAGTAACATGTTAGTGTGAAGCAACCTGTTTTATTTTAGGGATGTGTATGTTACCTCACAGCACAAGTGTAAGAAGCAGTGACCTGAGCTAACCCTGTACTTCCTTCTGTGTTCCTGCAGAAATCTTCATCTTCAATCTGCAAGTCAGGATGAGGAGACAGATTTGGTTCCCCAGAAACAAAGCACAAGGTCTCCAAAGGTTTTTCAAAAGTTTTTAGCCTTTTTTTTCCTCATTACTTTGGTTTTACGGCACGTGTCCACTACCTGCCCAGCAGCAAACAGCAGACAGACACAGGTAGAGCCCAGCTGGGGAAGAAAGTCGGTGGTGACTCCAAATGTCTTCTGGTTGTGTAAGCAGGCAACTGTTTGCCAACGCATTCGCCACAACAAAGGATATGTTAGTAGGTGTGTATTTGTAATGTGATTTGATGGTTTTCTGCCCCCTTGACCAAACATTTATTAATTATAGGAAAACTTCCATGCACAAAATTACGCCACAACTGCTGATTTTATGTAGTGTACTTAAAGGAATAGTTCAACATTTTAGGAAATAGTGAAAACCCTATTTTAGTTCCAAACTTATTTTTCATAGTTGAAAAACTTTGCAACAGCTAAGCAAACAAAAAAAAGTTATGAAAGACTGAAACCTAAGACTAATCTGGCAATGAACTACGATTTATTAACATATAATATATACAAAAGGACAGGAGGATGGACTTACGCAATGAAATCTTCAAAGGGCATATTACTAAAAACTTAAACTACAGGACGCTGTGCCAAATGAATGTATTCTGGCTGCCGCTGCCACTGTTTTGTTTATTTTAAAGTTTATTTGGGAAAACGGTCTTTGTGCACAATTATGCGTCAATCTTCAAATTTACAAACTCAGTGGTCATTATTCACATTTACATATTCATTTATCCATCAATATCCATTTTCCTAAGCTGCCGATACAGCACCACTGTTTACAGAACGTTATCATTCATTGGTGTGGATGCTCACATCATCATCGTTATAGTTATCTTTATATAGTTATAGCTCTTGGTGTGGATGGCTCTTTACTCTCATTACAATCGAGAAAAGCATTTGAAATCCTTAGGACAACTTCAAAGAGACTAAGGGTCCAGTTTTAAGGAAAGCGGTGTTTTGTCAGAGAAGCAATGGTAGAGGAAAATAAACAGGGCCTAAGATGGAGCCTTGGGGTACACCGCAGGAGACAGTAGCACAATAGGATGGAAATTATCAATCATAACTGAGACTAATAAGGACTACAACTAGACAACTTCTTTAAGCATTTAATCAACCAAAAGCAGGCCTCCAAAGGTCATGAGTCAGGGCTACATGTCAACTCTAATGATACATAAATACGATATGTTCAACTTCCTATATCAAACTGCAGGATGTCTCTCTTCTGTTTTTCCTTCTACATGATTTCTTAAAGACAAGTTCAAATAAGGACTTGTTGCCACTCTGAGGGTTTGGCCATGCTCAGCCTCTTCTCTATAAAAAACATCACTTCCTTCTGACTACATTTGCTGCGACAGAATCCAGCACTGAGAAGGAAACAGAGTCAACGGCCTTTATTGAACATCTTTCTGCACGAAAGCAGGTAGAGGATTTTCACTTGGCTGGATTTCGTACAAATTATAACTTAAAATACAAAAGTGGGTGGCCTTTCACAATGTTTTGCAATTGAAATGTGTCAGTATTTTAATTAAAGACCGTAGTAACAGATGTTTTTTAAATACTGATTTTCTTACATATTTTCTTTTGACTATGTCTATACTAGAACTGCATTAGACCTGACATCCTGCAAATTTTACAAAAGCTTTTCAGTTCAAGAAAAGGTCATTAAGCCACAGTAAAGCAAAACTATGTAACTTCTGCTGAACAGTGGCTACTGTGGCCAGGCGATTACAGGTTAATGGCACATTGAATTTCCCTTCGTTTCCCGAGATCGTCATGAGTCAGCTGACATCATCTTTAGGTAAACATGTCTCCAGGGTACATACAGTGGGTTTACAGATCGACCTTAACAGTTCATTTTTTCACCTGGTTGGTTGTATACTAAAGACAATGTGTACATTTCTTTAGTGTAAAAAAATTTTACTCTTGAATCCTGTCAGTAATTTTCTATATTCAGCTTCTAAAGTGTGTGCTTTTCTTTATCATATATGAATGTAAATTGTAATCGTCCAGGTTTTGGGCTGTTGGTCAGATAAAACAAGACATTTGAAGATGTCACCTTTTACATGCTTATTGATTGAACAATTATTCTCATATTGAAGGAATTCTGTCACTCCCTGAAGATCAATGCATATTGAGGAGTGTCAGCGTACTCTCAGTTAGTTGCCCATATAAAGACTGAATCAGGTTTTAAAGTTTCAGCTGAAACATCATATTAGTCTCAGATAGACTTGAAAATATGTGAAGCTATTCTTTTTGGTAAAAATGAGATAAGCACGTTAACTTCAGCTGTTGGTTTTGTGTCTTTTCTGTTTTAGGATTTTTAGGTCCTGTTGGCAGCAGCAGTGAAGGTGAGCACTCTCATGATCCTGATCCTGTTTGACAACTTTCTTTGCCTTTACATACGCAAGCATTTTGCTGGATGTCAGTCAGTCCAACACTGGATCCACACAAGGTTTGGTACAGACATTAATAATGTCCAGAGGAATCCTAATGACTTTGGTGATCCCCTGATTTTACTGTTAGTGCCATCGAAGGTAAAATTAACACTTCTCCATCACTCCTGTTCGTGACATGATGCCTCTATACCCAGTTCAACCTCACTGTGTGTTTAGGTTTACAAGCAGCCACCAGGTGGAGATCAGTTAACTGCTCTGTGTCTCTCAGTGAAAATCAGAACCAGGCCATATATCCATGAGGTTATAGTCCAAATGCTCTCTGTTTGATCTAACTCACTCACTGCAGCTTTAAAGAAATGGTGTTGTTTAATGATGCCAGGCTTAAGATTACACAGAACACATAATGTCACATGTTTTCTGTGAGACAAAATCTTATCAAATATACTAACAGCAGCTGGAGAGGCATTTCTGAGTATTCAGTGTGTTAAAATCAGACTTTTAAAACTATTGCCAAATTTCTCTAAATAGGAGAGTAAAACTTAAAAATTAAATTACTATACTACAATACTAAACTATACAGGTAGCCTGTGATATGTGGTGGTGGACCCTGTATTTAATAACAAAAACCTGCTGGAGGTTAGATAGATTTTGAGATTGTTATGTTCTCCCTGATTTGAATCCTCTATGCTGATGCTGTTTGTTGAAAACACTCAGATGGCTGTCCTGTGCTGGATGGCTGGGACGCTGGCCTTGTTGCTGTCTGCTGGAAACAGTTTGGCTGCTGTGGACCAGAACCAACTTGCAGGAATTGTAAATCAGCTCCTGAACAGGTGAATCAACTTTCTCTAGAATAGAGAGAAAAATCTATTATTACTTGTTCTCATGTTCAAATT
The DNA here is from genome assembly GCA_031216445.1 of Lateolabrax maculatus. Taxonomy (NCBI): domain Eukaryota; kingdom Metazoa; phylum Chordata; class Actinopteri; order Acropomatiformes; family Lateolabracidae; genus Lateolabrax; species Lateolabrax maculatus. Next base: position 2,337,520 of record CM062204.1, on the reverse strand, counting down.
TAATTCTCATTTTCATAATAAATACCAGGCAGATTGAACGTCTTCATCTTCCTTTTCACTGAACAAGTCCTGTTTCTGACCATTCTATGATCAGTGTGTCCTTCCGTCTATTAAACTTTCTGAACTTCTGTTCTGTATCAAATGATCAAACATACCAGTAACGTTTTGTATCTGTTTCCTTCGGCAGGTATACACCAGAGCATGGGGACAGAACGTGAGTGAAGTCTGCAGTTTAGTTTGGTCTATGTCACTTTCTATACTTCATTAATATACTGTGTTAAATGACCCCTGGTTTACATTTTGTGTCTCTGTCTCCTTTGACAGACCCCCCATGTTCAGTCTGGCTGTAAGCATCCCCAAAAAAAGTGGAAGCGAAACGTATGACATTAGTCAAGTCACTGACGACGGTGGCACTGTGAGGACCACGATTCTTAAGTGTGAAGTGTACACCAGCCCGAGGATGGTTGCAGCCACAGTTCTGAGATGGCCCAATGTTGTGAAACAGTGTCCTAATGAACCTGTGCAATGGCCTGATGTTGTGAATAAATGTGGTAAACAGCCTATGACATGGGCTGCTCTTGAGGTAATGTTAAAAGATCAAAATAAGAGTACAAAACAGTGCAAGGACGCAGTCTACGATGGTAGAGCTGATCATGCAGAGTATCGTATTCTGCAGAACTTTAACACCTTGGTCAACAATCGTGACAAAAATGATCTGTTACTTTTCTACGTTCGTGCTTCCCCATGTGATCAACGATGTACAAATGAAGAACACAACTTGAACATTCTTAATGACATAAAAAAGATTCTGAATTGGAATAACTACGCTGTTGTGTTTTCTGATGTATTCAGGCCCCGTAATGGTCCACCCATACCTGAGGTTAACCTACGTGGAGCTCTCGAGCGGCTTGGTCAGTCAGTCGGTCTTAACAACATATTTCGTTGTCACAAAACAAATGGTCAGATGCAGTGTACCAGCTGCTCCACCGGGGGGGGAGTTACACGCAAATGTTTATCAGACGAACCAAGGGCAGCTAGAGGTGGTGGCAGATGGGGAGGTGGTGGTGGCGGGGGGGGAGGTGGCGGTGGTGGCAGGGGGGCAGCTAGAGGTGGTGGCGGGGGGGCAGCTAGAGGTGGTGGCAGGGGGACAGGTGGAGGTGGTGGCGGGGGGGCAGCTAGAGGTGGTGGCGGGGGGGCAGCTAGAGGTGGTGGCAGGGGGACAGGTGGAGGTGGTGGCGGGGGGGCAGGTAGAGGTGGTGGCGGGGGGGCAGCTAGAGGTGGTGGCGGGGGGGCAGCTAGAGGTGGTGGCAGGGGGACAGGTAGAGGTGGTGGCGGGGGGGCAGCTAGAGGTGGTGGCAGGAGGGCAGCTAAGTTCTATGGACTGCTGTGATTCAGGTCAATAGCTTTGCAGGGATTTGAAGAGTATACTGCACCTATTGCTGTTGTTAGTTGCCATAATTCTATGTTTTTTAGTTATTAGATCAAACTAAAGGTTTCAAGATGTTGTTTGGTTACAAGAAACTTCCATATTGTCTGGTTCTATGCTGTTGTGTATGTGGACCTCAGGTGTGGTCTGTTGTACCACCACAGGTTGTTGGAAATGCTTGTTGTTTGGCTCTAAGGTCAGCAGGAGGATTCCACTGGGTGCAGGTACTTTTTAAGTAGAAAAGTATTATCTGCAAAATGTACTTAAGTATCAAAAGTGACCCTTGAAAATATGATATTAATATACGTTTGACGATGACCATACAGTTTATTCAACATCTGTCTAAAACAGTGAAACAAAAATGAGCCTGAAGTGAACCACCTGTCTCTTCCTTATACAATATTCTGAAAATCTCTGTGCAGATGCTAGAACCTGAACTTTAATCCACAGCAGTGCAGTGAACCTCCTGCAGCTGAGATAAAAAAAGATTCCTTATGCTTTAAAATGCACTTGTTTCTTTTCATACCACATGCTAATCTCTCAAGCTTTTCTATTGATTTAATGACTCCCATTTATGTCTGAGTAGGACCAAAGTCATTAATCTGTCAAGGATGGGGAGGAAAAACTCAACAATAAGAAGTCCGGTAAAATCTGCTCCAAGAAAAAACAATTAAAAAAGAATCTGATTAAGAATTTAGTGCCAACTTTTGGTACTCGCCAATTCAACCAGGACTTACATACATCCATCATGGTTTGATAGCCAGCCTTTAAGGGTGCAATCATACGTACATGTTTTAGAAAAGCTGCATAAGGAGCCCTGCAGGAACGCCTTTTGGATGGGAACTCCACTTAGTGGTGTCACTGGTGCACAGTAGAAACAACCAGTACCAGACACTGTGGTGATTTACAAAAGTTAAAAGCCTTCAGCATTAAATCACCACTTTTGTTATGTATGAAGAGATCATTTAGATTTGACTCCATTCATTAATTTTCTTTATTAAACTGAATATTGGAAAATGAAAGTGAGATATAAATAATCTGTATTTACCCTACTGATGACATTGTACTCTCTCTGTTCTGTTCTTTCTGATTAAAGCTTGGCTCAGCATCCATTCTCATTTGTCTGTGTGTCATCATTTGGGTACTTCAACAGTACTTTTGTCTGTTACACAGCAGGCCAAAAAGTAGGATTTATTTTATATATACACATATTATTTAACTGAACCTTTCCTTCCTTGCTGTCCATCTATAAGAGATGTGGCTAAGACACCTCCTGCACACACCTACTACACTACACTACACAACATTACATTCAACTACACAACAGTGTGCTGAACCATACAATATAAGACCGCACTGCACCATATTGGTTCAGTCTCAGTGTTCCCAGCAGCAGCCGGCAGCTCTTTTCATCAAACAACGTACCCTACATGCTGAGCACCAAACAGCAGACACAGTCAGAGGAACATCTAGCAGCTAAAGACACGGATATCTTTCTCAGGACTTGGTGGAGACCAAAGCAGTGAATATTGGACTTATACTCTAAGTGAATGCTGATGTTGCTTCATGTCTGCTGGTTGTGTAAGTAGTATGGTAGCAACTCTGTAAGGCCATGGTGTGTGACTGTCTGTGACTATTTAGGTTTTTCTGCTCCCTGGTGGCTATGAGACATGATCACAAAAATAAAAAAAATGAAAAAAACAAGACTCAAGACTCACAATGTTATTACAGAAATGAAGTCGGGTCAAACTTAGGATTCACCTTGACTGAAAGAAAGTTTACTCCACCTGAATGCTGCACATAACACAGCTGAACGTTGCATCATCTTCAAAGGGGCTTGAAATGAATAAAGTGGTTCAGGAGTGACATGATGTTTTCTCCTCCTTGGTGCTCGGTCAGTGTGCCTCTGTGGGTATATTCTTTAGTGTGGAGCCAGCAGAGTGTGTGGAACAAACTTTAGCACGAAGCTAAAAGCACAGTTGAGTCTAACAAAACACAGATGATCAGATCAGCTGATTGTGACTTCTTCTGACATTTTTGCCCCACTTTGGGGAAACTGACGGGTTTGGTGAGTAGAAGACAAAGCAGAATAAGTGATGGGGTGGGGCTGTTGGACCACTGGGGAGGACAACATGAGGAGTTGTTTCTGTGCCATAATGTAATAAACCACAAAAGTAAAGGGTGGAAAAAGTTCAATATCCCAAGAGGGAAACCTCCCTTTCAGCTCAGAGCGCACGGTTAACCATTTGCATTTAGTGATCTGGTAAGAGCCGTGGTGGCTTTATGGCAGTTGTTCCTGCTTTTTTATTAAAAAAGTTTGTTAATGTAGGCTTTAACAACTATCGCCTAATATTTCAACAGTTTTTAAGAAAATATGTCCAGATTTACAGTAGCCTCTCTGAACCCACACACACATATATATATTCATATCACTTCAAAGTGTCTTTTATTTTTCACATTTTAATATGTTACATCTAAATGTTAAAGTGAAGCCAATACTTGCTCTTGTTACTATTATTTTCCCTGGTTTTAATCCTCTTTATGATGATACTGTTATGAAATTATCTGGTATGTGTTTCTGACCTCCATAAAACATCAAGAAAGGTGAATTCTGTAGTTTAATAAGAAATAAAGACAAAAAAAGTTTAATTGTTGCGACAATAAACTGAAATCAGTTAAAGAAAGAAAGAAAAATTTATTTGCAGGTTCTAGAAGGAAAAACATTCATGTCCTTTAATGGGATCCTTTCAAATTAAACGTAAAACTTTAATTTTTCCTTTCTTCCCTCTGTCAGATTTAAGTTTGTGAACAAACGTAGGCCTGCTCCAGTGTCAGTGTAACTCACACTGGAATAAAGCCCTTCTATTCCCTTTATCTCTCTTTCACTATCACATCAAGAAATTTGAATGTTGAAAATTTGAATTCTTAGATAAAGGCATGGTGCCCCCCCCCCCCCCCCCCCCCCCATTTCAACTGCACAATTTACAATACATCCAAATGAGCTTAATCTCTGAGGCTTGTAAAATACCTTTCCATGTCCCGGCTCCCTCTCCATCCGTACTCATTCTCATCCCATTACTGCATGTTACTAACTCCACATCTCCCCTGCCTCTAGCACCGCTGTAAGGAGTCATATAAAACAGACTTCAAGGACTGCCTTCTTCCACTTACATGACATTATAAAAATCAGTCATATCCTATCTCAGAAAGATGCAGAAAAACTAGTCCATGCCTTTTTTACTTCTAGGTTGGATTATTGTAATTCCTTATTATCGGGCTTCCCCGATAAGTCTCTAAAGAGGCTCAGGTGAGTCCTGAACCATCCCTTAGTTATACTGTTATAGGCTTAGACTGCTGGGGTCTTCCCATGATGCACTGAGCTTCTCTCTCCTCCTCTCCCTCTCTATCTGTACGCATTCCTATCCCACTAATACATGTTGCCATCTCCACATCTTCCCTGTAGTTTTGTGCTTTTTCTCCTTCTCTCTTCCTGCAGGTGTTTGTGCCTCTGGAGCTGTAGAGTCTGGATCTGTGGCTGCAGCCGTCTACTGCCCCCATGTTCCTGCTCCACACTCACTGCTGCACTTGTTATTATTAGTCTGATTTGTTGTCTCCCCTCTCCCCCTCTCTCCTCCCCTCTCAACCCAACTGGGTCGATGCAGATGTCCGCCCACCCAGAGCCTGGTTCTGCTCCAGGTTTCTACCTGTTAAAGGGAGTTTTTCCTCGCCACTGTCTCCAAGTGCTGCTCATGGTGGGAACTGTTGGGTCTCTGTAAATAATATTTTGTACAGTCTACACCTTCTCTATGTGAAAAGTGTCTTGAGATAACTTCTGTTATTTGGTGCTATATAAATATAATTGACTTGACTAAGAAATAACATTATCACTATATAACCCATCTATTTTTCCAATTGTTATACAACTATAATTCAACAACTATTTGCTAATTTCTCTGCACAGACTTGTTTCCTTTAATTGAACCTTCTAGTAATTGCTGACCTCTGACCTCCTGTTGTTTGACCAGGGTCTCAGGATGTGTTCCAGATTACTTATAGTGCATGATGATAAAACAAATAAAAGAATAATGAATGTATAAATGAACCCTGTCCGTACAAGTGGTTAAAATTATGCAGCCCTTTTGCATTCATTTTGGCAGTAATGTTTTCTACTACTCTCTCTTTCATCACGCGAGATAGACAAATGAAGCTGCAGCGTCGCTCTACCTGATAACACCTTAGTTCCCTCATGTTGTTCATTTTTAATAAATTCAACAGGAGGAATTTGAATGTTTAAAAAAGAGAGTGACCCAAGTTTCATTCGCCTTTATAAGAAGGCCCCTTCCTTCAGACTGTGTTCACTGCAGCAGCAGCAGCGAGAGAAGGGACAGCTTCAGAGCCTCCATCCCACATCCAACAAAGAAGGTACAAGCTACGCTGTTAAAGACCATCGCTGCATTTTGGTAAAAAGACATTTTTAATCTGTTTTAAAGAGCATTTTGTGTTTGAGGGCAACAACACCATCTGACTTATGAGTTTGAATATAAATACATGGTAACATGACATAATTTTTTATGTAAAAACTTCAAACTAAAAGTATTTGTCACAATGTAAACGGTCTTATTTTATTTCTTCCTTTTTACCGATTAGAGGGAGAAACAGAAGTAGCAGAATTTACTTTTTGTGCAATTTTTTTGAACAAATGTGATGATACTATTTGTGATGATTTAAAGAACATTAAGTAACACGTGTTGATTTAAGGCATTCATGTCCCAGTGTTTTTACTTGCAGTCGTGGTATCACACTATGAAATATGAATTATGAAAACAGATCAATTAAGAAGGAAAGTTGTATGATGCTGTGAATATGAACTTGTCATAATTAGCATTTTGTTGTTTCGTATCCTTCCTGCTGCAGTGTTCTGGGACAAACCGACCGTGTGGACAGTAACAATGAAGGTGAGCACTCCCACGATACTGCTTCCCAGTGTAATCCTCAGATATCGCAGCTGGTGTGTCTGTTTAGATCGCAGCTTTTTTCATACTGCAGGCAGAACTCAGTAAAGTTAGTTATGTTTCTGAGGAGTTGGAGGTGAGCAGCCTGCAGCTCTTTATCTATCCAGCAGCTCATGACTGCTCCATTAATCTATGAAAATAATTTGATTAGAATTTGTATTTTGACTTCTGTTTTTATCCACTTTGTCATGATGAAGCGCCACATTGTTGAACTTACTTTGTGTCCAGATGTCTGGACTGTGGTGGACGACTGTGATGCTGGTGTTGCTCGTGTCAGCTGGGAGTGTGGCTGGAGCTGCCAAGACAAACCCAATAGTTGCAAAAGCTCTTTTGAAGTTGCTTGAGTGAGTCAGCATCCTCTACAGTCTTGGGGGGGGGGGACCTCTCGGGGCTTTACATTCTGTACAGCATACAGGGGCAAAATGAAAGAACTTTAACTTTTTACTGTGGCACATAGAAAGAATGGGCTCATGGATCCGATGCTTTACCCCCTTTAGGTGTTTCAGAGTCCAGGTTCAAATTAAGGGCTGATTTTTCATTTAATGTTCAGTCTGCAGTCTCAAACACATCATTACATACAGACCTGCCTTCCTCACTGAATAATAGTTGTATTGCAACAGTGCTCTGCCATGTTAACACTGCATCTTCTGTTTCTATCCTCGTCTTTTTATCTATATTTTTACTCACTTCATGCTAATGTTCTTATGGGGCCCTATTCTCTTTTCATTTTCTTTTACTTCGGAGAGTGCTCCTTGTTTGCTAATGCTTGTTTTGCTAACACAGATATCATCATCATCATCATCATTATACACGTTCATATGCATTCTTCCATTAAGCAATTTTACTCATTAAATCTATCAAATGACTAAAAATACAGATTTTCTTGTTTCTTTTAGCACCAAAAGTGATGCAGGTGGCGTCAATAAGGCTGCAAGCATTCCAGAGAACCACCAGAAACATGGACAATAACATGGGCCAAATTTCAAAAGGTGAAGTGTAATTACAGGGAAAGTTAAAAATTGAAATTAGTTATTACATTTTAATGGTCAGGATAATCAGGCCATAATTAAACGTTAGAAAGAAAAAGGAAACTGAAACAGATAATTAGATGTTGAAGCGACAAACTGATATTGTGAGAAAGCTATTTGAACATTAAAAGTGACATTTTAAATCCTCAAATAGAAAGATAGAAAGGCTTAAAGGTAAATTCTCAATTTTAATCAAAAATGTATTCACATATAAGAACATTTGAAAAAGAAAACAAATTATTAAGATACAAAGCATTTCATTTTAATTCTCCCTGTTGCTGTATGAGCTCCACTACTGGTCCTGTGTGGTATTTCTTCTAACCGAACTGTACTTTCTCTTCAGGCGAACCTGGTCCAGCCTAACTGTCCAAGTCTACATGCTGTACAGGGGGCAGGAAGGCCAGAGTCCCTCTCTGTCCTGCCCAGCCTCAGCGGCAGCAACAGCCTGAGTCCCAGCGCCTTGTTTTCCATTATTTCTTAATATTTCAATGTTTTGGGTCCCATTTAATTAAAAAATGAAATTAAGTTAATTTGCTTCCTCTCGAATGCTTTTGAATCCTGCTGTTGAGAGCAAACTTTTTGAGGGAATAAGATGATCATTTATTTGGAGTTTTGTGTGTCCACCTGATAATTTTCAGTCCAATATTCTTCTGAAATCTCTGTTTTAGCTGCTAGATGTTCCTCTAACTGTTTCCGCCTGCTGTCTGGTGCTGAGCAGGGAGTGTTCAGTAGGTTCATCAGAGCTTGCCTGCTGCTGCTAAAAATGACGCTATGAGTGTGAATGAGATCCATTGTTAATTTAAAACGTTTAATTAGTGCAGCTTGAACTATGTTCTGGGAGCACTGGGTTGAGTTGGGCTGAACAAGAAGTTTAAGTTTGGACATCATGGTGAATTTAAGTAGCACATAGAGTAAGATTAACTAGTGATAAATATTGTTTATTCTTCTTTATCCAATAACATGTAGCATGTATTGAAGATATTTAGATTAGATGTCAGGGCTGCAAATAACGATTAGTTTCATTTTGTTCCAGTGTCTCTGTTCATCCACCGAACACACACATTAAAAGAAAATGTAATGTTGTTAAAACAAAGAGAGGAGACGTGTGGACAAAGAAAGGGGGAAAGGCTGAACATAAAAGGGAAATGTAACTTTATTTTTGTGGTAACTTGATAATGATTAAATGATATTGAATCAGCAGCGTTCAGAGGGACTGTGTGTACTTCACAGGACTGGAGTCTCACTGTCCGAACCTGGAGCTCGTTGTTATTTCAACTATTTAACTTGAAATCATCTGGATTCAACTCACAAAAACCCGTCTGCTTTTAACTTACATCCCTCACTTTATAAATATGCCATTATACTTTTATGCAAGATCTTTGTGGCGCAGTAGGAGGCGTTGTGTGCAGACACGTGAGTCAGTCAGGTACCGTCAGCGGTGGAGGAAGTATTCACACCCTTTACTTAAGTGAAAGTGGTGCATTCACAGTTTTACTTCAGTAAAAGTATAGAATTATTATGAGCAAAATGTACTAAAAGTATCCAAAGTAAAAGTATTCATTTTGCATAATGGCCTCTGTAAGAGTGTTAAAGTCTGGAGCCCCCATAATATGACTTTAATGAAATCCTATGCACACAGGATAATAAATTGTGCACACAAGTTATCATTGTGTAAACAATATTAACGAAAAAAAAAAAAGGTTGAGCATTCTTACTGATGAAATGCCGACTTGAACCTTATCTGCCACCTGACTTAAAACACCATAAAACACCTGTGTGGGTGTGCAGGGCCTTTAATCTATAGTAATGGGTCATATTTATTTATAGATAACAAAAAAAAAAACCTTAAACTTGATATTTCTGAGGCAGTCACTCAATTTATTGTTTTATGCATCATTGCAAGCAAATTCTAACTGAAAACCATAAAAAATAGTTTAGTTATTGAAATGTGGTTTCTTTCCTGATGCAGTCAGCTCTCTAATACAGAGCATTGCATTGACCATTAATTTGACCATTTCCAATATTGGAAAGACTCTAATTAATTCTCTCATTACTTTGCCCCTATCAGCCAGCCCTGCTTTTCTAATCTCCTGTATAGCACCTGTATAACCGAGTTGTTAGGGAGTACTGGTGCCACAATGTTTTGGCGCCTTCTGGTGGCACAAAGGTGAACTGTATGATGTGAATCTGGATTTACACCCAAATAACATCCAGTTTGCCAGCAGTCCTTCAAACCGCTCATTGTTCCCTTGATATACATAGATTTTTACAGAATCTAAAATTTATTTATAAATAAATATGACACATTAATATAGATTAAAGGCCCTGCACACCCACACAGGTGTTTTATGGTGTTTAAAGTCATATGGCTGATTAGGTTCAAGTCGGGCATTTCATCAGTAAGAATGCTTTTTTTTTCTTTAACACTCTTACAGGGGCCATTATGCAAAATGAATATTTTTACTTTGGATACTTTTAGTACATCTTGCTCATAATACTTCTGTACTTTTACTCAAGTAGAACTGTGAATGCACCAACTTTCAGATTTGTAGATTTGTTAGAGCTTGAGCTGGAATGCACAGCAGTCCCATGAACTCACTGTGACTGAGACAAAAAGAGATTCCTAACGCTTAAAATGCCCTTTTTTCATTTCATGCTACAAGATTGTATCCAAAGCATTTGTTTTCATTTAACAACGTCCACCTCGGGGCCCGCTCGCACCACAGAGTGGCCCGGCTGAATCTGTCTGCGTGTCGCTGCGACACCGGTGGTGCTGGAAGCTCGGTGATGAAGTGACTACAGTAACTGAATAAGTTACACAGTTAATTCAAGTGAACATATTTGTACCATCCACTCATGTCTAAGGGTGTCACGAGTTCTCAGGATTGGCGATCCCCGATCCCCCTGTCAAATGGAATCGTGGATTTGGAGAATCGTGACACCCCTCCTCATGTCTCATGACTGCAAACCATGAAACCACTCTTTTGTGAAGCAGTTTGTTCTCCAGCAGAGCAGGGTTACATAAAATCGGACAGTGCGAAAAGACATCTGTTCTGAAAGGTTGTATATTAACCTCAGTATTTACAGTGCTTATGTCAGTATACTCTATACTTTTGTAAAGCATTACCAAATTCTAAAAAGTAAAATTAACACTTATCCATCACTCATGTTCGTGACATGATGCCTCTATACCCAATTCATTTGAATATGTCCAATACTTGTGGTTGTGACCAAGTGCCTGCAAAAGTGATGATATTCAGTTTAGAACTGTGTGTCACTGCATCCTTACTGTCAACAGCAATGTAACATGAGTAAGTAACAACTCAAACCTGCAGCGCGTGTTTTAGGAATAGCGTGGAAAACTGAACAACTACGTCTACCCTAAATACACCTCCTTAAGCACTGAATCTCTCAAAAAAATCTCTCTTCTGTTTTTCCTTCTACATGATTTCTTAGAGACAAGTTCAAATAAAGACTTGTTGCCACTCTGAGGGTTTGGCCATGTTCAGCCTCCCCTCTATAAAAAACATCACTTCCTTCTGACTACATTTGCTGCGACAGAATCCAGCACTGAGAAGGAAACAGAGTCAACGGCCTTTATTGAACATCTTTCTGCACGAAAGCAGGTAGAGGATTTTCACTTGGCTGGATTTCGTACAAATTATAACTTAAAATACAAAAGTGGGTGGCCTTTTACAATGTTTTGCAATTGGATTGTGTCAGTATTTTAATTAAAGACCGTAGTAACAGATGTTTTTTAAATACTGATTTTCTCATATATTTTCTTTTGACTATGTCTATACTAGAACTGCATTAGACCTGACATCCTGCAAATTTTACAAAAGCTTTTCAGTTCAAGAAAAGGTCATTAAGTCACAGTAAAGCAAAACTATGTAACTTCTGCTGAACAGTGGCTACTGTGGCCAGGCGATTACAGGTTAATGGCACATTGAATTTCCCTTCGTTTCCCGAGATCGTCATGAGTCAGCTGACATCATCTTTAGGTAAACATGTCTCCAGGGTACATACAGTGGGTTTACAGATCTTTTTTGCTCTTGAATCCTGTCAGTAATTTTCTATATTCAGCTTCTAAAATGTGTGCTTTTCTTTATCATATATGAATGTAAATTGTAAACGTCCAGGTTTTGGGCTGTTGGTCAGATAAAACAAGACATTTGAAGATGTCACCTTTTACATGCTTATTGATTGAACAATTATTCTCATATTGAAGGAATTCTGTCACTCCCTGAAGATCAATGCATATTGAGGAGTGTCAGCGTACTCTCAGTTAGTTGCCCATATAAAGACTGAATCAGGTTTTAAAGTTTCAACTGAAACATCATATTAGTCTCAGATAGACTTGAAAATATGTGAAGCTATTCTTTTTGGTAAAAATTAGATAAGCACGTTAACTTCAGCTGTTGGTTTTGTGTCTTTTCTGTTTTAGGATTTTTAGGTCCTGTTGGCAGCAGCAGTGAAGGTGAGCACTCTCATGATCCTGATCCTGTTTGACAACTTTCTTTGTTTGCTTTTGTTTTCCCTTTTCAAACAAGCGTTGGGTTGATGAGTCATACATTTAAATATGACACACTAAAGAGACTCTTATTTTATTGCTGGTGGTATTGCCTTTACATACGCAAGCATTTTGCTGGATGTCAGTCAGTCCAACACTGGATCCACACAAGGTTTGGTACAGACATTAATAATGTCCAGAGGAATCCTAATGACTTTGGTGATCCCCTGATTTTACTGTTAGTGCCATCGAAGGTAAAATTAACACTTCTCCATCACTCCTGTTCGTGACATGATGCCTCTATACCCAGTTCAACCTCACTGTGTGTTTAGGTTTACAAGCAGCCACCAGGTGGAGATCAGTTAACTGCTCTGTGTCTCTCAGTGAAAATCAGAACCAGGCCATATATCCATGAGGTTATAGTCCAAATGCTCTCTGTTTGATCTAACTCACTCACTGCAGCTTTAAAGAAATGGTGTTGTTTAATGATGCCAGGCTTAAGATTACACAGAACACATAATGTCATGTTTTCTGTGAGACAAAATCTTATCAAATATACTAACAGCAGCTGGAGAGGCATTTCTGAGTATTCAGTGTGTTAAAATCAGACTTTTAAAACTATTGCCAAATTTCTCTAAATAGGAGTGTAAAACTTAAAAATTAAATTACTATACTACTATACTAAACTATACAGGTAGCCTGTGATATGTGGTGGTGGACCCTGTATTTAATAACAAAAACCTGCTGGAGGTTAGATAGATTTTGAGATTGTTATGTTCTCCCTGATTTGAATCCTCTATGCTGATGCTGTTTTCTTGAAAACACTCAGATGGCTGTCCTGTGCTGGATGGCTGGGACGCTGGCCTTGTTGCTGTCTGCTGGAAACAGTTTGGCTGCTGTGGACCAGAACCAACTTGCAACAATTGTAACTCAGATCCTGAACAGGTGAATCAACTTTCTCTAGAATAGAGAGAAAAATCTATTATTACTTGTCCTCATGTTCAAATTTAATTCTCATTTTCATAATAAATACCAGGCAGATTGAACGTCTTCATCTTCCTTTTCACTGAACAAGTCCTGTTTCTGACCATTCTATGATCAGTGTGTCCTTCCGTCTATTAAACTTTCTGAACTTCTGTTCTGTATCAAATGATCAAACATACCAGTAACGTTTTGTATCTGTTTCCTTCGGCAGGTATACACCAGAGCATGGGGACAGAACGTGAGTGAAGTCTGCAGTTTAGTTTGGTCTATGTCACTTTCTATACTTCATTAATATACTGTGTTAAATGACCCCTGGTTTACATTTTGTGTCTCTGTCTCCTTTGACAGACCCCCCATGTTCAGTCTGGCTGTAAGCATCCCCAAAAAAAGCGGAAGCGAAACGTATGACATCGGTCAAGTCACTGACGACGGTGGCAATGTGAGGACTACGATTCTTAGGTGTGAAGTGTACACCAGCCCGAGGATGGTTGCAGCCACAGTTCTGAGATGGCCCAATGTTGTGATACAGTGTCCTAATGAACCTGTGCAATGGCCTATTAATAGGAGACTATGTCAAAGATATGTTAGGACATGGGCTGATGTTCAGAGAGAGTGCCCTGATGTGTTTCGCGAGGGTAGAGCTGATCATGCAGAGTATCGTATTCTGCAGAAGTTTAACACCTTGGTCAACAATCGTGACGAAAATGATCTGTTACTTTTCTACGTTCGTGCTTCCCCATGTGATCAACGATGTACAAACGAAGAACACAACTTGAACATTCTTAATGACATACAAAAGATTCAGAATTGGAATAACTACGCTGTTGTGTTTTCTGATGTATTCAGGCCCCGTAATGGTCCACCCATACCTGAGGTTAACCTACGTGGAGCTCTCGAGCGGCTTGGTCAGTCAGTCGGTCTTAACAACATATTTCGTTGTCACAAAACAAATGGTCAGATGCGGTGTACCAGCTGCTCCACCGGGGGGGGAGTTACACGCAAATGTTTATCAGACGAACCATAACCTGATTCACTTTCAAGGGCAGCTAGAGGTGGTGGCAGATGGGGAGGTGGTGGGGGTAACAAATGGGGGGGGGTGGGGGTAAGTAGTGGAGGTGGCAGGGCAGGTGGTGGAGGTGGCAGGAGGGCAGCTAAGTTCTATGGACTGCTGTGATTCAGGTCAATAGCTTTGCAGGGATTTGAAGAGTATACTGCACCTGTTGCTGTCGTTAGTTGCCATAATTCGATGTTTTTTAGTTATTAGATCAAACTAAAAGTTTCAAGATGTTGTTTGGTTACAAGAAAATTCCATATTGTCTGGTTCTATGCTGTTGTGTATGTGGACCTCAGGTGTGGTCTGTTGTACCACCACAGGTTGTTGGAAATGCTTGTTGTTTGGCTCTAAGGTCAGCAGGAGGATTCCACTGGGTGCAGGTACTTTTTAAGTAGAAAAGTATTATCTGCAAAATGTACTTAAGTATCAAAAGTGACCCTTCAAAATATGATATTAATATACGTTTGACGATGACCATACAGTTTATTCAACATCTGTCTAAAACAGTGAAACAAAAATGAGCCTGAAGTGAACCACCTGTCTCTTCCTTATACAATATTCTGAAAATCTCTGTGCAGATGTTAGAACCTGAACTTTAATCCACAGCAGTGCAGTGAACCTCCTGCAGCTGAGATAAAAAAAGATTCCTTATGCTTTAAAATGCACTTGTTTCTTTTCATACCACATGCTAATCTCTCAAGCTTTTCTATTGATTTAATGACTCCCATTTATGTCTGAGTATTGTTCGGGACATTCAGTGTGAAGGAATTTTCCTTCTTGTATGTTAAACTTCCCTCTTGTAGGTTAAAGGTAACTTAAGACAGAGCTTCACAGGTCAGGTCACCTGTCTGTCTTTGTTCACCTGTCTGTCTCTGTGTGCCTGATTCACTGACAGACCGAGTTGGCTCTGGCCTCTGGTAAACCAAGGTCTGCTAGATATCTTCTCTATTCAGGTTTAGACACAACAGGCTGGTGCCTGGTTGTTGACGCTGGATAAGAGATGCTGTAGAGAGGCTATGCTGTTGCTAGGACAGCAATGGTTGACGTCTTTCCTTGTTTGGATCTGATATCCAATATAGTCATTTTCCATCACATTCAGGACCAAAGTCATTATTCTGTCAAAGATGGGGAGAAAAACAATCAAGAAGAAAAAGAAGTCCGGTAAAATCTGATCCAAGAAAAAACAATTTAAAAATAGTCTGATTAAGAATCTAATTAAAATGTGTGTTTCATTCCAAACTGAGTCTGCTAAAACATAATGTAATGTAAAAAAAGATAGATCAAATATTTTGAATTGTTAATTTTTAATATAGCTGAGAGAAATGTGTCATGATTTTTGGGGTGAAGGCTTATAAAGAAGACGAGAGCAAACCTTTCCACACTTGACAGTTTCTGATACCATTTTTTTTGTTTCAAATTCATTAACTAAAATAAAGTAGTTTGATGTCAATGTATTTACAGTACTCATGTCATTGTATATTATACTACTGTAAAGCCATAACCAAATCTTCTGATGTACTGTTCTTACTGAATAAAGCTTTGCTCAGCATCTATTCTGGTCTGTCTGTGTCAATCATTTTAGAGCCCCAGCATCAATTCAAAATCAATTTCTGCATTTGGATCCTTTAGGCAAAACACTCCAACGTATTTTAAAGATAACACCTTCTTCCCTTTGTTTTTTGCATGAATGAGTTTGAATTTTCAGATAAAGGCATGGTGCCATACTGCCAGTTTTGCTTATCTCCCAAATTCAAACTACACAACTACAGACATATCCAAAATTTAAAAAAGTTAAAACAGAACATATAGAATATACTGAGCATGCAGAGGCACGTGTTCTGGACAACATAAACTCTTTAGCTGAGTACAGTGAGGGTAATTTTCTGATCTTCTATTCTTACCTTTCTCCATGTGGTACAAAGTGTGCAACGACATCCAATAAACACAATATCTTAGAGAAGATTAATGAATACTTTCCCAAATGGAAAGGCTCTGTCTTTGTGTTTGATACAGTATTCGACAGCACCAGTAACGGTAAATTAATTGACAAGGCTGAAATTGTTGACGCCCTGAATCAGCTTAAAAAAATCGAAAATTGGTTCCAACATATTCCGTTGTTACAATCCAAAGAATAAAAACTACATATGCATCAACTGTTACAGCAGTGAAAAACCTTTGGAAGAAAGAGTGTGTTAAAAACGATGCATAACTTTGTCTAAGCCACAACAGGGGCTGTGGTAGAGCGTATGTGCTCACACCTGAAGGGAGGTGTGCTAATACAGTACAAGACTTTCTGGGAGAAAAAATAATGAAATGAGTGTAGATTATATAAAAAGATTATTCTGGAGGATGTAGCTGTTAAACTGTGCTGCGTCACACAGAGAGCTGTTTCTGTTATTAAGCCTACTCTCATTGACATAAATGGGGTGGACAAAATAATATGTAGTTCAGCTTTCAGTTAGAAAAAAATATTCTGAAATTCATAACAATGAAAGAACTTTTCTTTTTTAAACACATTTAAACAACAAACACATTTGCACTCATTTGCCACTGCACTAATATTTGAATATAGTCATTATCTCTAGAAAACACACATCTCCTTTTCAACTACAATCATCATCCTCAATCTGCAAGTCATGATGAAAAGGAATTGCAAATTCAGTCTAAGAAAATAGAAAATAGTTAATAATAATTACAAAATCAATAAAAAAATCAATAAATCAATAAAAAAAAAGAGAGAAAAACCCTTCAGAATTACGTCGTACGTAAAGTAAAGTTGTGCTCAGTCAGTGGTAGAACCGATTTGTCACTTGGTCTCAACAACTACAAAAATGGAAAATGAGCGCTCACACATTTCAAAGCCTGCAGGCAAGCAGATGCATTAAGGGTTGCACCCACACTCACTCCCACGCAGTCCGCCAATACTGGGTGACAAAACTGCATTGGATTAAAAAAAGCCTAAATAAAGTCGTCATATTTAATGTTAGGTTGGAAGACCTTTATGGTCTATTACAAGTTGTTAGTAGGACTGGATGTAGCCCATATGTGCTTACAAGACACAGGACAGCAACAAGATGGCCACATGACAAATCATAATATATAGTTCCGCAAATGAAAAAAGAGAACATTTCAAACATTACATTTCCATGACAGTCATATTTTATCATGGTGGACATAGTGTTCTCTGACTTGGTTGCTGCATTTTCTATAAATCTTGCTGAGACAAAATCCTCATTAAAAGAGCCAACTCAACATATTACCTTCAGACAACCAAAACAAAGCAGGGTCATTAAACTGAATTTCTTCTAACAAATGATTCCTCAAGTCCTCTAGAAATACAAAGAATCTTTTTCTACAGGAACTTAGACTGTCAGCATGTTGTTTTTTGTGCTGTGTGCACAGGCAATTGATCAAAAACATTTTTCACTGAGAAGATATTAAAGGGATAGTTCGGATTTTTTGAAGTGGGGTTGTTTGAAATACTTATCTATAGTCAGTGTATTACGTCAGAATGCCCCCAGTTTGGAGAAGCAGGCAGCTGTACCTCAGCAATGTCCTGCTGTGGACGGGGTCAGCAGCAAAACTGATTTTAGCCACCTAAAAAAATCAATATCAGTTTAAGTGAACGCTATATTTAGAATATTTTCAATGCTTTACATTGCTGTCAGACAAAAAATCCGAAACATCCCTTTAAGGTATGCCTGAATGTCTGAAAAGTCTGTCAACACAGTCAGCCGCATGGTTAGAATAAACACTACAAACTATAAATATTTGAGAAGTTCTGGTTCATAAGCTGCAGTTAGTAACAGCATAAATCTTGTGAACTGTAATGTTTGTACAAGCTTTGGCCCCCACGTTTTGTTTTTTGCCCTCATGAACAGATTGAGAGGAAACATGAAAACAGGAAGATTTTGGTTTTGGCGTGAATCTACTATTCATGCACCAAGCAGAAGTCTTCATTTTATCTTGATCTCTGGAGCTATCGCAGGGTGTTACAGCTCACACAGCTCAGGGCGGGAGCGCTGCGGCAGCTTGTTCACACGGAGTTTTTGTTTGTTGGCTGTTGCACAACAGGCACATGTGGTTTCATAGCCATTTACATATTACTGCAAGTCTTCGGGGACACACGACAAAGACTAAAGCCTTGTCATGTACATGTGATCCTCACTGAAGGCTGAACTAAAGCATGAATGTGTTGCAGTCATGTCTGCTGCTGACAGTTTAGCTTTTTGAACCAAATCATAGTAAAGTTTAATGCAGAGCTGCCACTAAAGATTATTTTCCATATTGATTAATCTGCAGATCATTTTTTTAATTAATCACTTAATAATTCGGTCTATAAAGTGTTAATTTAAAATGTATAGAATGGTGAAACATGTCCATCAGAGAGAGCCCAAGGTGACGTCTTCATATTGCCTGTTTTGTTTCACCAACAGCCAAAAACGCAAAGATATTCAGTTTACATAAGATCTTTTCTGTCGAAGGAGTAATGGTTTCAGCACTGTGTTTTTGTGCAGTTCCAGAGGAGGAGCTTTTCTGGAAAGGTATAATTTACTGTGTTTTTCTTAGTTTCCAGCATGAAGACACGTCTACATTGATGTCAACAGCACACAACTACGCTATATATGGTTTTATACACATTTTGTAGGGATCTAAGAGCAAGTTTGCTACCTGTGCCACGAACCCTGTACCCTGTATATTGTTTAGCTTCTTATCTTTGTGTAACTGTATGTACGAATCTGATGTTGGCCAGTAAATTTGTGCTCTGCAGTGTCTTTATGTATGAGCTAATGTATATAAGCTTGACAGTTCATTCTTCAACAGAAACAATAGTAGAAAAGTAGTTTGACAAAAAAAAAATCTTAACTCAGAGGTGGCATTTTCATACAGTTTTCAACCACAAAGATCATGAGATGCAGTTGAAAGCTCTGGAAAAAGCTAATAAATGGGACTTGAGATATTTTTGTATAAGGTCTACTGCATTTTCTGCTTGTGCTAAAAACGGACTACACATTTACAAAAACATCCTTGCTATATGAGACCTACTGTAAAATGTGGATGTGTTGACCAGGTGAAACTGTGCACAGTGGTATTTTTGTTGATGTGCGTCTACATTTATGCCCAGAAGAGCTTAAGCTTTAATGTCTTCTTCAATTTAAATTTACATTCAAGTTTTTACTCATTTCCATCTCTCTCTCTGCCAGATGAAGGTAATGATGTATTATAACATCCTCTTTTTAACTTCTGAAATATTAGAATACTTCACCCCTTTTTCTAATCTTCCTCTTCCTACTTTTTGAAGACAGTTTGAAGACAGACAAGTTCAAATAAGGGTATGATTCTGCTTCGAGGGGTTTGGCCATGGTCCCCTAGTCCTGTATATAGAAGAATGTCACTTCCTTGTGACTGTGTTGCAGCAGCAGCTTCCCTTCCAACACCGAGAAGAGCAGTTTTCAGAGCGTCTGCAAACATCAGTCTCCACCACAGTAGGTACATGCAATAAAACATTCAAATGTTCCCTCCTCAGGGCAAAATGGACTATAGCTGCAGCTAAGAATTATTTTCATTATCAATTAACTCGCTTATGATTTTCTCGATTGATGGTTTGGTCTGTAAGACGTCAGAAAATATTATATAACATAACATTTCCTAAAGCCCAAGATTGCATATTAAAATTGATTTTTTTAGCTGACGAACAATCCAAAACATAAAAAATACTGTTTAACGCAAGACAATGAGAAGCCACAAATCCTCCTCTTCGAGAAGTTGAAATATCAAATGTTTTTAACAAAGATCACTGCTGATTATTTTCCCGTTAATTGAATAATCAATTTATTAATCATTTCAGCTCTAAAATGGACATGAGTACACCAGGCTTGGGGGGTATCTATTTTTTCATACCTTCCTGAAATTGCCCTGCGGTATAGGGTATATGTCAGTATTTGTGTAAAAAGAAAATGTAAAAGTTGAGCTGCTGGTGATAGAAGTCATAGTAACATGTGTGACATTGTGTAGCCTACAATGCTGTGTTTAATACTTAGTGGCTTAATCTGTTACTGAGGTCACGAATCATATCAATATGACAAATTTGATCATTAAATTTGTTTTTATTGGCTCTTCTGCATGACATAAGCTGTAGTGATGATTGGATCTTCGGGCTCTTAAAAAAAAATGTCTATGAATTTCAACCCGATTATGCAAACTGCAAATATTCTATTTTCTCACTCGGAGAAAAAAAAGTGGCAGATCATTGTTCTGGTGCACTCGGGCAGCACTACACTACTGACTACACCCATGGCTGTAGACAGAGAACTGGATACAGCGTGGAGGCGGGGCCTCGTTCATTCCTATAGAAGTTGCTCAGTGTCGCATCAAGCAAACATCCGGGTATTCAGTATGTGGAAGTTTCAGATTTTCCTGATCTGTAGGGCCCACAGAGCATGCACACTAGTGTTTCTGTGAGCCCCGCCTCTCAGCCCGCTCGGTCTCGGGCTCGTTCACATGACCAGCAGACTAAAGTAACTCTGGATTCGGCTATTAGTGAACTTATAGTCTTCTCGTGCCTAATGGCATCACGTGACGGAAGTTGTAATTCCACTGTTTGGCCGCTATGTCAAATTGGTTTCAAAGTGTGGCGCACTTCCTGGGGGCTTGACTACACCCCACCACTCGCCGTCGCCATCTTTCTCAGCTCAGCCGCCTGTTACACTTGTGGACACTGACCTCTGGTGGCGTGTGCTGTGCACTACAATACATCGCACTACAAGCATCTCTGTATCAGTTTAATAGAGAGCACAACGTCTGGATTGTTAACAGCATTAAAAATCATTAATTTCTAAATACCCTGGTATACCGTGATACCGTCCAGGCCTAGAGTACACATGGTTTTGTTTTTTCTAACTGCTGTGGAGATGTCCTGTTTGTTACTGTAGTTATTGAGGGTTTTTTAGAAGGCATATGAACAGATTTCTGAACATTCCTGGAAATATAAATATTAATGCCTATTTGTGTTATTTCTGTAGGCTGTTAGAACCAGCTGATCCTACGGGCAGAACTGAAGGTGAGTTATTTAATTATCATCTCAGGAGACTCAACCTTTGCAAAAAATATTTCAAACACAGTCAACAGCTGCAGCAGTCTCACCTGCCCGACTGCTTTTAGAATTTACATTTTAAGTTTGTCATGTAATTAGTTCTCATTATTTTCATTGCTCATTATCTGTTTTGTGACAATGCTGTTTGCAGTGTGTGCAGATGGCTGGCCTGTGCTGGATGGTTGTGGTGCTGGCCTTCTCCCTGTCTGCTGGAAACAGTTTGGCTGCTGTGGACCAGAACTGGCTCGCAAGTATTATAGAAGGCATCAAGAATGAGTGAGTCCACAAAGACTACTACAACAACTACTACTACAACTGGATCAGTTGTGTTACCTGTGTTATCTCTCAACAGATTTTTCCATACGATTATTAAAAAGCCGTACGAAATGGCAATTCCAGAAAGAAGCCCTTTGTTTTTGAAATACACAAAATACACATTGTATTGTATTATACACAATGTGTATTTCAATATCGATTTCTTTGTATGTTGAATGTCTGTTTTTTTCTGCAGAGACTGATTTTATCTGACAATTCAGTTGGACTCTCTAAGCACAATGATTTTCTTTTCCTAAATTCATATCAAAATTAACCTTCATCTTCTCCCTTGACATTTGTTCATTAATGGCATCCCAAACGCAGTGTGCAGTTGTTATTTTTTTTGTTAAATTCCTTTTCTGATCATGTAGACTTCTTCTTCTACTTCTATTTCATCAATCCATTATAATTCTGTATAATTCTAATTATATCACATAGACCACGATACTACAGGATATTAAAACTTCATGTACTGTTTTCCTTTGGCAGGTATGCACTCGGTGAGACCTTCAGTCTGGCTGTGAACGTCCCTAAGAACCAAGACCCAAATAGTCTTCAGCAAGTCCTTCAGGACGACCCAGCAGACAAAGTAACACAAACCGTCTCAGAGGGTCAAGTGTACCAAGGCACCAAGGTGGTGGCAGCAGCACAGTCAGGGGCAGTGTCACGTGTTCTTCAAAACATACAAGCCTTAATGAAAAGCAGTCAGGGTAATTTCCTCATCATCTACTCTGAAGAATCCCCATGTAGCCCAACGTGTACAAATGAAGACGGTATCACTGCCAACATTAAAAATGTCCTTCAGAACTGGAGGGGTTATGCGTTTGTGTTTTCTAAAGTCGATGCTCCTGGCACAGACACGTCTCAAAGAGCTGAATCCTTTAAACAACTTGGGATTTCTCAACTTGGGCTTGACAACATATTTCGTTGTTATCAACCTGGAGATGATCCTTTTCAGTGCACCAGCTGCTCCTCAGGTGGAGATGTTACACCTTCATGTGTTGCAAACGATGTCCCGTCAAATCAAGAACAGGGCGTAGGTGAGGAAAGCACACCACCACCCACAGGCACAGGCATGGGTGGAAACATAGGCAATGAAATAGACACAGACATAGGTGAACAAATGAGCAAGTGCAAAGGACGTGGCAGTCGTAAAAGAGGGTGCAAGGGTGGGAAGGTTAAGAAAGGGCGCAAGCAAAAAGGAGTAGGCAGGCGTAGAAAGGGTGGGAAGGTTAAGAAAGGGCGCAAGCAAAAAGGAGTAGGCAGGCGTAGAAAGGGTGGGAAGACTAATAGAGGGCGCAAGCAAAAAGGAAGAGGCAGGCGTAGAAAGGGTGGGAAGACTAAAAGAGGGCGCAAGCAAAAAGGAAGAGGCAGGCGTGGAAGAGGTGGAAAGGCCAAAAGAGGGCGCAAGAGAAAAAGTGGGAGGCGAGGTTAAAAAGGGCGAAAGCAAAAAGGAGGAGACAAAACAATCACTTATGCTCATTAAAACGCAATTGTTTCTTTCGTTCCTGTAGGTTTAATGACTCCCTTCTCTGGCATTTGATGTTTTATATATCACCTGAATTTTGGCACCAATACTGAATGGATCCATTTTTTCAAAGCTTTCGAAAGGATGAGGCTGGCCGTATTCTATATTTTTCTTATTGTCAGCTAGAGTTGTTCCGATACCGATGCCAGTATTTGAAATGCCTCGCATACAGCCTAAAATGCTGGATTGTGTATCAGCGAGTGCCCAAGTCTATGCACCATCACCACCACTATCCATTCACATCACATTATTATATCAATTATCAGCTCATTTACGCTACACAGGAACAGCAACACGTGTCACTCACTATCTGATCCGTGCGTCCTGCCCGATCGGTACAGCGCATGTGCCACGAGTAGGTAAAAAGTGAGCCACCTCGCTTCTTTCTCATCTCTGTTTGAGGGTTGCACATGTGCAGTACCGATCGGGCAGCTGATAGTGGGGAGTGTAAAGTAAGCCAGAGCTAACAAAATTTCAGCAATTTTATAATATTTTACACTGGTATTCATTCTCTGCATGTATGCGTTCATGTTTTACAAAGGGTTTAACCTGAGCCAGGCCATACAACAATGATAACAATCATATCACATACAGGGTTAGAACTGTTAAAAAATAATAATATATATATATTGTTTTACATATTAGTATCAGATCTGTACTAAAAACTGGTATCGCAAATCTCTATTGTCAACAAATCTCACGAAAAGACCAAAATCTTAAGAGTCCTAAAATAAACATAATGCGATTACGATTTAAATCTGCAATATCTGTTTGAAAGAAAAACTAAACAAGACCAAGAATCTGGCCAAGCATTCAGGCCCAACTTTAAGTTTTTGAAACCTGGTGTTGCAGACACTTGGGGTGAATATACAGCTCAAACATCCACTGAAGGTGAACGGCTTATTTTCATTTTGTTTCCAATTTACAGTAACATTCTTTACTTCAATTATTAAATTGAAGAAAAGAAGAAAGGAATTGTAATGTCAATTAACCTCAGTATCTTTAGTACTTATATCATTGTACGCTATATTTCTGTTAGAGTGATGTTTTGTTCTTTCTGATTAAAGCTTTGCTCAGCATCCATTCTGGTCCGTGTGTGTCAATCATTTAGAAACTACTGCGTTACAGTTCTATTATCTGTTTGAACGTACTATTCAGCCTTATCAAAACATCCATTAAACAAGCAGAAACTTGAGGAAAAGTTATTATGTTTAAAATAGAAATAAATCCTAATTGAATTTATTCTTATTTGAAATAATAATTAATCAAAATAAAATTAAAAAATAAATGAAATAAGGAGGATTGATAAGAGTAGGGATATTGATGAATTCCTAATCATCTTAATCAGCATTTGATATCTTCTATGTAACCTGCAACCTACAGTTTTCCACTGGATCTTTTGAGTTTTAGTTGCATTTGTGACGCACAGTGCATCCCCCTCCTTTGTTACGTCCCAAGTACATCTTACGTTTCAAAATTCTATGGTTTTCCCATAACATCCAAGGAACTACAGTTCAGTTTTTGGATCCACACTGAATGTCGACGAATGAATACAAAGTCAATTTAAGTAAATCATTTAGAATTAATATCAGACACTCACAGTGTTTCAAGTGAGGCGGGAGGAGATCCTTCGGTTGGTTGAACCCCAGGAGTCACAGCGAAACACCTATTGCTCCCATCCAAAGGCTGAAAACAAGGCGCACTGTCCACTGGATGATCTTCATCTACATCAAAAACAAAAAACAAAGAGTGAAATCTTTTATTTTTTTTGCAAATCCAAGAACACATTTGCATCTTTAATTGATAATTTATTAATGTATAAGTAATCAATTTAAACTTATATTTTAACAACTATAACCATGGTTCTCTGCAGAAAAATGAGTTGAAATCTCTTCATTCATTGCACATAAACTTATGGCCTCTTTAAATGAAAGCCAGGACAGCCTGAGGTAATACTATGTCTGCTAAATGTATGACAGAGTCATCCAAGATAATGTGAGAGACCTGTATCACTTCAAGAGCACAAGGGCAGTTGTAGAAAATAATAATCACTACAACTCTAATCAATACAATCACATGACCTCCAAACAATGAGTTTTTATTAGCACTTATCATTTAATTATAAAGTAGAGTATGAGAGTGAGTATTTAACTGTTATTAGGATCTGCATCACTTTCACACTGCTGTACAATTAGTCAATAGGAGCGTATGTGATTATTGATGTTCTCACCGGAGACAGGAATCTACAACACTGATGATTGATTTAGTTTCACCAATCAATACAGCGACCTCTTCTAGGGTTTCAGTTATTTCCTACAGGACTGAGATGTGGTGGAGGAGAAGGACAAAGTTGCATAAAATGGGAAAACTCAATTAAAGTACAAGTACCTTATATACTACTGAAGTCCTACAGTACTTGAGTAAATGTACTTTCTACCGCTGACGACGATGAACGGCCTTTACTCCGAGGCCGGCAGGACGCAGGAGCCGTTAGTCACTAACCTTAATCTGCTGTTAATCATCCGCCATGTTTATCGCAAAGATAAATACAAGCCAAACTGAAAATGAGAACACTTACCGCTGTTTGTTCTGATAATATTTCCTTTTATCCAACTGGAACAAACATAAACTGTCTGCCACACTGTGAAGAGGATTTTCTTTGTTTTTTTTAACTGTCTCCAAAGTTATTGAACCAAGATGGCGGCCGGAAGTACGCCGTGGTCGTCTCCTCGTTTTGTACAAATAAGCAAATAGGAATATTATTATATTTAACAAATATAAAATAACATT
The DNA here is from genome assembly GCA_031216445.1 of Lateolabrax maculatus. NCBI lineage: Eukaryota > Metazoa > Chordata > Actinopteri > Acropomatiformes > Lateolabracidae > Lateolabrax > Lateolabrax maculatus. Next base: position 2,311,777 of record CM062204.1, on the reverse strand, counting down.
GAAATAAGAGATAAGATAAATAAATTAAACTGGCTGGAAATACTGTAAATATTTTTTTTTGCGGATATTTAGGCATTAAACGTGTTAAAAACGGAAAAACATGGACAAAACTGAATATTTTACAGATCAAACGACCTATGTTTTTTTCACAGTTTGGCTTGGATTTTTCTTCAGAATAAACACATATATGTGACTGCATTACAATGTTGTTTATCAATTTGAAATACTAATCATCAAAACACACAAATACCTAACTAATAACAAATAACTCATCTTCGGTGATAACTGAGCAATTTCAGTCGGAAACAAGAAGACAAATACACGAATAAACGTTTCTGGCGCGGTAAAACTACAACTCCCACAATGCCGTGTTGGGCCGGAACCTCACGTGATATGAGCCAATCCGCTTCACGTGACCATTTTGACAAGAAGACATGGCGGATGTAGAAGCAACGAAGTCCCTGAGCGGACTGTTGAACGGAATCGCCCAAAAAGTGTATTATAACAACACGGAGATCACAGAGGAGCTGCTGAGGAGCGAGTTATACCCCGAGCTGCCCCCCGAGCAGTTCACGGCCCTGCATGACAGAATGAAAGGCCTCCTCAAGGTAATAAAACACACCTGCAGATAGATATCAGCCTCTTCTTTTAATCTTCCTGTGTGTGAAAACATTAATGCATGTAACTGATACATGGCAGCTGGACGTATTTACAAGTTAAACAAGTGGACAGTGAAGTTGTCAGGTTCAGCCCTGCGGTCGTGCTACAGTACAGGAGAGGACTGGCACCATGACATGCAGTTGTAGCTGTAGAAAATGTGTAAACAGACATTTAAATATTTATATTAGAGTAGAATAAAACAGAGCAAAGCACGTAAAAGTAGCACTAAAGGTAGAAATAAAAAGGAAAATTACATTTTTTGTATGTGTTCTTATTTATTTTATTTACAAGGAAGATATACAGTTATGTGTATATATAAATATACACAGAAATGTGTCCACTATGTATAATAATTGTGTAATATGTGAGTTATAGTGCAAAATATTTATAGAATAGAAAAAAATGTAAAATTCACAGATGCAGTGCAACAAGATCCTGCTGTAAGTCAAACCTCTGTGAAAGAGTTTTAAAAGTAGGAGCAGATTCTGCTTTGTAATGGTTTTCAGGTAAATATCAGCTAATCACTCATCTATATAAATCCTGATTAGACTGTCCTGATTGATAATTGGGGGGGAACTTAGTCAAACGGATGTTTTCATTCATTAGTCTGTTCCTGTGTGTCTCACCTGTTGTCAGCAGGGGGCAGCACTAACATACATACCTGCACTAAGGTCGACCACAGAATAAGATTTAACTTTTCTCTTTTCCTTTATTTAACAAAGTAAATGTGTCATTCAGATTGAAATTCAGTTATATGTGTTTTTCAGGAAGGCCCAGAAGGCAACATGAAAGTATTGTTGCAGCAAGTAAATAACACAAACAACATAAGCAGATCAAGAAAACGGTTACACACGTAACAAAAGAGCGTTCAGTATACAAGATCCAGTTAAAATGACACAGAGACTAAGAGTTAAATCAGTCATTTTGTTCTGAAAGCAAAGTCAGATAATGTGCAGCTTGTTTAGTGTGTTTTTAATGCGTTTGTGGAATATATAAAACAGCACAACACACAACAACAAATAACAGTAATGTTCAGTTTTGTGTTATTTTTTCTATATATTTGTGTGGAATTTGGTCAAATTGGTTTCTTCCCTTTCTCGTCCATCTCTCAGTCGATCGCCGCAGCAGACATGGACCACGCCCAGCTGGAGGCCTTCCTCACGGCCCAGACTAAGAGGCAGGGCGGCGGGGGGGTGAGTGCCGAACAGGCTGCCGCCCTCTCTCGCTTCTGGAAGAGCCAGCGAGTCCGGGTGAGGGAGAGCTTGCTGGCTCAGAGCCGCTGGGAGCCCGGCCTCAGGGGCCTCTCCTGGAGGGTGGACCTCCAGACCGCAGCCAGCCGAGGGGACGCGGCCCACAGCGGCCCGGTTGCTCTGATGGAGCTGGAGCTGGGCAGAGCCGGACAGGTGAGGCTGATGTCCAGCGTTTCAAATTCAAGATCCACACCTGTTTTTAATGTCCCAAAAAGAGACATTAAACATAAAACATACATTAAACCAAAAAAAGATCACAGAAATGTATAATATCAGTACGAACTGACTGAAATACATTTAAATTCTCTCCAATTTGGACACCGTGTCTCAGTTCTGTACTATATTAAAGTTTAATATACTCAAAACATTAGTGCATTCACATTAGAAACGTGACAAAATATATACAAAACGTATCCTTTAAGATGCCTAAATCTTGAATACATTTTGAGTGCTGATACACACTTTCGAACCACAATGCAGCCACGGATGTGTTAAGGGAAGTGAATACTGTGTCTTAAGATGGCGCCCTTGGAGTAGCCAACAAGGTGATATTTACCCTCAGAAGAAGTATTGTTTGTTTTACAGCCGTTTGCTTTCTAATGATGCTGTATGGGGAAAAAGTCTCTCTGGGCCAGTGGGCGTCACATGGGTCAGAGTCGTCCTGAGGGGCTTCCTCACTTAAATGAAAAAGCTCGGTATTCATGATGCTTTAAACTTTTAAACTGTCTGCGTTTTTTCAAAGACGCAGTTACATGTAAGCACTGATAGATTCCAGTATGGCAGGAGGCAGAGGCAGACGTGTCTGAGGCAGACGTGTCTGAGGCAGATGTGTCGTAGGCAGATGTGTCGTAGGCAGATGTGTCGTAGGCAGATGTGTCGTAGGCAGATGTGTCGTAGGCGTTGCTTTTGAGGACCCCTTTGTCGACTAACCAAGAAATAAACATTCTGATTACTTGGTGTCTCTATCACATTAATTTGTCGGTGTGTTTTGAGACATTACAATAGAAACAGTTTGCTGGAACATCAATTTTGGTGTCGACCAACGTGCATCAAAATATTAGATTTCTTCACTATAAATATATTTCGCTGTCTGGTCACATAAAAACAACAAAGAACCGACGATCCCTACAACCAAAGGGTTTATGATGATGCCCTCCCAAGTAACATTATGCCGCAGAGACACACGGGACAAGGAGGAGACAGTCGCACTGCTAAAAGCTAAAACCTGAATGCATCAAAGATGTGAGAGAATTGTGGTATTATATATTGTAACAATACAATATAAAGCTTAACAATATTCTAGAAATACTGGCTGTATTTTCTACCTTAATAATTTAGACTTACCAAAATCAATTCCTTAACAGGCAACACGTTATAGGACTCGTCTTTTTTGATGCAGACGATGCATATTGAACATTTTGCCCACTATGTAAACATATGTAAAATTTGTTTTATTTACTCATTCCTTAATATAGGCATGTTAAAAAGGAGTTAATTTTGGTGTGTCTAAATGTAAGATGGAAAATACAGCAAGTTTTCCTAAAATATATTTAACAGTCATGTCTAATTTGGATGAAAGCGTGTGCTGCTGTAGACTTAAAAAAACATGATCGATGGTAAAATGTTGTATCACAAGTTAATCTGGTCATAGGCTGCTGCACTTTGCCAAAGCCGACAGCGATCTCCACACTGTGTTCAAACATGTTACCTCTGACTGTGTGTTTCACTTATAGGTTGTATGTGAGTACAAACGCATTGAAAACGACACAAATATAAGACCGTCAACATGAGCATTTGGACGATTTATTGAACGTTTGAAGTCTTTTGAACAGGCATCGCTACAGTCAACTACATTGTGTTTCCCCTTAGTCCTCCCTTTGAACCACAGACTCTATTAAACTAATTTGCAGATTGGAGGCCTGTGTGAATCGGGTGTTGAAAATGCTGTACAAACTAGTTTTGAGTAATCTAAATGTTTAATTTCTGGTTAGTCGACACGGATTCTCAAAAGCCGACACATCTCCCACAGACACAGGACTGTCACCAGTTAATTCAACCACCAGTTAAACCGTCACACCGGTCCCACGAGAAGGCTAAATTTACTCAATCTGGGTCCTGGGCTGAAAACTGTTTCAGAACCCCTCCCAGAGGATAATGGGGCCGATGCATTGCTCCAGTCAATACGGTGACCTTAATTACAAAACAGAATCCATTTTATCGGAAAAAAAGTCAGGGTCTTAAATTTGGACCCAACGAGGCTGAAACAAGTAAAGCAGGTCAGCTTCATGTACGTGTCAGAGATTGTTTGTGTTGTTGAGCGCCTTTTATACAAACAGCCTTTGGTCTTCTCCCATTTCCTGCTTCATCCCGAAAAACTTCAAACTTTAGCCTTTCTGTTCTTTCTGTTTCTGCTGCACTAGATTCTAATTAGCTGCACAGGCTGTCTGCCATCAAACTGGAATTGAAATAAGTCTCTAATCACTGTTGGTTATTTTGGCCCGTGAAAGTAATCAATTAACTTTCTATAGACTACCCACTCTTTGCAGGAGCCTAAAGTTAACCAGGCTGATTGCAGTCAACAAACACCAGCCGTTCATTTAGAGAACTCATTAAGGCAAACAGTGTTTAAAGGCTTGAAAGCCACAAACAAACCTTCTGTGCTGTCCTGCCCCACGCTTTTAGTTTGGTTTCAGCTGACAATAATGGAAGTGCCTGGTCTCAGTAAGCATGTATGTTATAACGTTGTATGTTCAGTAGGGCTGCGCCTTTTTTCGTCAAGTCTATTCATCTGAAGACTAATCCATTGAGAGTCGCAGACTGTAACAACAGTGTGTAACTCTAGTTTAAGCCGTTTTCTCACTCATGCATGGCGGTTAAAGAAAACAGAAACTATAAAACAACGTTAGATGGTGTAACAATGAAGAAACATTTAAAAAATCAATTTTAAGTGACTCCTGCTAACAGAAACACGGCAGCAGCAGCAACCACTTACTGTCAGCTGGCAAAGCAAAAACAATGTCGGCCTACAGAGCAAAGCTAGTTGACAAATAATTGCCGGTATGGCTTTATGTTCTCTGTCTGGTCACGTGGTCGTGGTGACGTGCACTACATGCGTACGATACATGCTTTGACTGGACGCAGCCATCTTACTTCATTCCGACGCACGTTACGTAAATCGACAGATTACCCTAATCGATGATGTCGATGAGTCGCCCAGCCCTAATGTACTCTGCATATAAATCTACTTCGAAGTTCAAGTTGTGCTCGCCAGTTTGTTTACAAGTGTGAGGCTGTTGATTTAAAGGGAAATTTCACCAATTTTTCACCTTGTCTCTATTTATCTGAGTCAGGGATATAATGTGAAAAACACTGCAGTTGTTGCCAATATTCTCTGGGGCACAGCTGCAAAATCTGTTGTTGCTCCGGCATCAGCACCGTCGTTTGACGTGTACAGTGACGTAGTTGGGGGGAAGAAAGAACTACAGGATTTCTAGTCTCTGCCTCTCGCTTGTATTGCAAACCAGCTACGTTTCCAACAGCGGAATAACATCCCAAAATATGAGTGCAGAGGATGTTATGGACGAGAAGACATTTTACTGTGTTTCCAATATAAGAAATGCAGTGCAGCGTCAGAGGCTCGTGTGCAATGCATCCTGGTACATGTAGGCACTGCCAGCAGGAGCAGGAGAACTCAGCTTTCTCAGTCAATATAGCAGCACTGATGGATTTATTGCTTCAGTTGACTACATTTACCGTCAACACATCCACATAAAAAGTGGCGAAATTTCCCTTTAACTTGAGGGCTTACCGGGACATGACAGGAACATAAATGAGGTGCATTAGTGTTGATCAGATGCATATGTGTGGCTCTGTTCCTTCATTTTTGTACATTTTAACATTATTGTGCTAACAGGAGATTGAATCAGCCAAACAGCTTGTTTGACACATTGATGTGTTTTGGGAGGTGTAAGCATTGGCTCCTATCGCTTATTCTTATTCCTTTTCTAATTTTTTCCAACCTACAAGCCTTCCAATTAAATTTTTGGGCTTCTGTTGACCATTTGTGGCATTAATCCCATTGTAGTAGAAAATAGCCAACTGATGACTTTACCTGGAGCAGTCGAGCCGCTGCACCCGGAGGCCATAAACAATCCAAGACCTGGATCATCAGATGGATTTCATGTTGTGGATGATTGATGGGTTTAAGAATTGTTGACCTCTTATCATGTTCTTCTATTTTCATGTTTATGATGGAGTTAAATGTTGGAATTGCATTTTCATTGTTTGGTTGTAAAATGTTATGGTATCTATGGGCCCAGATGTTCCAAAGGATTATGCATTGTTGTGTGTGTGTGTGTGTGTGTGTGTATGTGTGTAGCATAGAGTCGCCTTAATCAGCGACGCCCAAATCACCAGGCTTTCCTGTCTGCAGAGTCCTTCCTGTTTGACACTAAATCCACTCACACTAAATCACTTATGATGAGGACAACATAAAGATGTGTGAATGTCAGTTTAAACGGTGCTCCTAAATTTGGGCTGTTGCTCTTAAATGTTTTAGAAAAACTAGAAGATGGACCAAAAAGTATGTTTGGAGCTACTTTTATTCTGAAAGTTAAGGCGGTTGTCCTGGTGAGGAGACGTCTTTGTGTGTGATCTTGGTGTTCGTCCCTCAGGAGTCCGTCTTGTCCCTGTTCTCTATGAATCTGCAGCTCAGAGAAAGCAGGTCAGCAGACTGGGGCGGCCTGCTATCACTCTGCTGTATTATACTGTACTTCCGTAGGATACACACACTATTATTAGTCCATTCGATTCAAATCTAATCATAGCAGCAGAAGCCTGAAGGCTGCAGAAGTAGGTGGAGGAGGTAACGTGTAGCATCAAGGTGTCCTTAAACTCTTCAGTCCCAGTGGAGCTGGATGAGACGATGCCCTTCATCCGAGCGGAGGAGCCGCCAAAATGTTTCCATGTACTTCTCCATTAACTGATGTATTATGTTCTCTGTTGAATTGTTTGTATAAAAGTATTAAAGAAGTGGACGCAGCCTCCATTATCTCACCCGTTGGTTTGTGGACGGCCGTTTTTAAGCCACGAGTACGCCGTCGCCATCTTGTTTTTTGGAGCCATAAGTGACGTTATTTGGACAAGAGGGTAGCGCTGCCTTTATCCTGATTGGCGGTCGCTGTGGTAGCAACTTGTCAATCACAGTGTAGCCCCGTCCTCAGTCATAAGCTGCTTTATCGTCTATTTTCGTCTAAATGTGACCATAACTTGCAAAATGAACATCCTGCTGTACTGAAGAAGACTTGAAACTAGTGACTGAGACCATAAACTCATTAGGGAAATGTTTCCTGAGGTAATAAATCAGGTGAGAAGTCGGCTCATTTTCTCATTGACTTCTATACAATCAGACTTCTGTTAGCAGCCAGTGGAGTCGCCCTCTGCTGGCTGTTAGAGGGGATGCAGGTTTAAGGACCTTCAGCAGTGGCTTCACTTCTCAGACCCGGAGGTTGCTGCTTGGTTATACTCTATCTTAGCCTCCTCTCTCACCCAGAGGCTCTCAGGTTCCAAAAATTGTCACAGATTGATTTAACGTGAATTTGGTACTCGGTAGGACCAACAAAATTTGGTCTGTACCCTTCAAAGTACCGAGGTCAGTACCCAACCCTAGACAGAACCAACAATTTAAAAAATATTTTATTTTATTTTGTTTATGTCATTTATCGAGCAAAGATGACCACATATTCTCTGGTTCCAGCTTCTCAAAAGGGTGTGCTATTTTTCTATATTTTATACTTAATTATCGTGTATTTATCAATAAAGTGAATTCCTTTGGGATTTGGTTAGTTGGACAAAACAAGTAATTGGAGGATGTTAGTTTGGCCTGTGGGGTATGTGATGAGCGTTACTATTTCACTATTTCTTCCCCATTTTCTGACAATTGGAGACAATTAACTGCAGAGAATGGAAGTAATCATTAGTTTCAGCCCTAAAACTATGTATTGGAATTACATAACCACATTCTTGTCACCACCTGATTCAACCCATCATGATTATGTGCCATCGTACATCTTCATAAAGGTTGCAACACCGATTTTACTGAAATGTTTGTATATATTATACTCATGGCAGTAATGTTTTAAGGTGCAGCACTAATCGAACAATAGACAATGCATAGAGACAATAGCTGTATCCATGGAAACCAGGAGAGGGAACAATAGGAGGATGCAGTGAAGGGGCAGATGGGATACCCTCGTATTATAGCTGAACTGGACTTCATTCATTTTTAAGCAGCATGTAATGAGCACAGTGCAGGTCAGTGAGTTCACAGGCTTCCAATGCAGACAGATATCTGTATATAATCAGATAGAGGAGAGCGTCAGTGTTCCTGGGGTATAATATCATACATATATGATGCTGTCAACAAATATTGATAGTACAACATGAAAAAAGTTCATATTAATATTCTTTGTCTTACCTCATTTTGGGGAATAATCATGCTCTATTTTTGGAACAGTTGCCATACGGCTTTTGGGGAGGAAATATAATAATATATTTTTATTATTACATATATTTGTTGGCAGCATTTAACCTATGCAGAATTAGCTTTTAGAAGTTCCCATTGACAGTGTATCAGTGGATGTACAGACAGCTTTCACTGGATTACTTTGATTCTGAATAAAACTTAAAAACGTGATGATTCTCAGGCAAGTTCTGTGTAAAACCACTTGGCCATCAAAGCTAATAAACTGACATCCCTCCTGTAGACTGAAGTGCTCTGAATGTCTGCACTCTTATATTGGAGTGTTAGTTATGTGTTGTATTAAAATGTCTTCCTTCTTCTTCCTCCCTCTCTCTCCCTCTCAGGACTCAGAGTTTGTGTGTCTGGAGTTCGATGAGGCCAAAGTCAACCAGGTGCTGAAGAAGATGGCCGATATCCAGAAGAGCATCGACAGCTTCGCTCACCGCACCTAAAACTGTGAGAGGTTATCTCAGGCAGCAGAGAAACTGTGATTCTGACTGAGAGGACACTGCACAGCTCCAGCTATCTCCTCCTGCAAATGGGTGTTTCCTCTTTGCTGTGAGTTGTTCGGATCTTTATCTGCCAGAATGGATCCAACGTGGCTTTTGCACCTGCCTACAGACTCAGATTGGATGTACTGTATAAGATCTATAATCACCATTCACATGCATTTCATGGATTTTGTCACAAGCTACATTTAGACACGTTCACATGTGATCTGAAGGGTCTGACTTGTTGATGGACCAAACGTTTTGTTTACTTTCTTAACCTGCCATAATTCAAAGTGCTGGACTGTTGTACTGTCCTGTTTTTTATATCATGGCGGTCCTCCTCTGATTGGATGAAGGTTCCTCTCTGACCGTAGCAGCACTGGCCTTCTGAGACAACGGGAAGATGAGGTCGTTGAAGAAAGGCATTTGCAACTAAGTAGTTTAAACCACCAATTTGAAGAAAGGGGTTTTTGGATTTCACAATGAAGCAAAACAAAAACCTTTCAAATAAACACTGCAGTGTAATGTGAAAATTATGATTAGAATAAGATATTTCAATCTAAAGTTCACACTGAACTTAAAGTATTAGTATTCACAGGTGGCGCAAATTAAGATCGACAGTTCAACCACTCTGGGTTGAAAGTGTTTCAACTTGGTGCTGTTTAATGAGAAAAAACATTGTAGTTTTGATATCCAGAACAACACATACCTACCCATGATATTATCAAAATGTTACATATAACATCAAAATTTAGCTCAAAGTACAGGGGAGCCCAAGTACAGCTGACAAAGTCCAGTTTAAATGCATAAAAGTTGGCCCGTTACTGCCATTAAGGGCAGCTGAGAAGAGTTTAGGGCGTCCTGTTCCTTTAAGACATCGTCCAGTCCTGGGCCCACCTGGTGTCAGGTAGATTTACAGATTTACCTGCAGGACATCGGCACTTGACCACCAGAGTTTGACACCACAGCATCAAGTCCCGTGAGATGCAGTCAGTAAACTTTCATTAGGTTTAACTACTTCCTCTAAACGTGTGTTCAGCGAGGAGGCTACATCACTTCAGAGGTGGATGACACTGAGATCTAACACTCAATAAAAGGCTGATATGGTTCTCATAAATGAACACTTGCATCAGTTTGAACCATAGAAACCAGGTTCAGGTCACAGTTCAGGTCTCACTTTCGAGCCACAGGATTGCACTTCCAGAATTCATGCTCAGACATTATTTTGATCTGATATACTGCAAATAAACTGTTCTTACACACAGATTTGTGCCAATTAAGAGTAAAAGAAACATTGTGATTGAGTCATAATGCAAAATCAGAAATTTGTCTGTTTTTTTTGATGAATGTTTTGGGATTTTGTGACTCAAATACTAAAACAAAGTGAGTTTTGTTGTTTGATGGCCATAAATACAACAATAATATAATCTTTCTTAAGCCCTATATTATAAACAGGATTTGTACTGGCAGGGAGATATTTCTGCTTGTCCACTTTTGGAGTTTTATTTTGTGGGTTTTGAGAAGCTGAAGTGGAAGAAATCGTGTAAAAGAAACTGCCTCAGTGACGTCAGTCGACTTTAAATCGCATGTTGGACATTTCATCACTTTCACTGCTAACCAGCAGGTGTAAAGTCTACTCGGCGTTAACAGTTGACTGACCTGATGAGGTCGGCGAGGGTTTATAGGTGGACGCCTGCACACCTTTGATAAGACTGCTGAGTCTCCACCCTGAACTAAGTACACACCTTGTTCGGCTGCTGGTGTCAGAATGAGACTTGAGACCTTAAAGCAACATTCACACTGCAAACGTTACTGCTCAAATCTGCAGTGGTGGAAAGTAACTAAGTACATTTATTTAAGTACAAATTCAAGGTACTTGTACTTAAGTATGTGAATGTTTGTGATAAACTGAAGGATGAAGAGTTCCTTTATGTGCTGAGAAAATTCTCCTCCTGAAGCTAAATAAACTGTTTCAGACCCTCTTGGATCAGCTGGAAAAAACATTGTTTTTCTGATGAAAAGTTGATTTTTTTAGAGATACGAGGTTCTCACAGGACGGCGACGCTACAAACACGTGATGATCTTATAGACCATGATGCATCGCTGCAGATTAAACTACCCAACAGGATATAAAGGAGTTAAAATGAGCTCAACCTGAAACATCTACAGCAGTAAAATGCAACAGACACATGAATGCAGCAGGAATATTAATCCAGAAACATCAGAGATAATAAAACACTGACAGGAACTCTTTACTGCAGCAGGAACTCTTTAAGTACATTTTACTGATCAACTTGTACTTAAACACACAGTCTGTTTTTTTTTTTTCTCTCAATCAAAACAATAACAAAAGATGTAGTTTGATGACGTCGTGAAGCAGCGTGGGATCATGGGAGTTCAATAAATTAGGTCTCTACTGGATTACTGTGTTGAAAAATGGCAATTAATGAGAAAAGGATGCAAAACGAGCGATACCTTGAATAAAATTAGGGATTTCTCTGGTTTGAACATTGTTGGAAACATTTGGGATAATGTAAGTACAACTCAACAACATATATAACATAGGTCTAGTCGTTTTTAGACATTTTTATGTGGAAATGTTCTGTATTATAGCTTTAAGTAAGGTTTTGAATGCAGGGGTCAGAGGTTAAAGACAATATAACAGCTCTGTAGCTGTAATTATGTGGCTTTTGTCTAGTTGCACCACAGCAGTAGAAGTAAGAGTCGGTCTTTGCATTTCTATGGTACATTTACTATCTGAAATGTGTCATTTAATACTTCTGAAGTGTGGAAAAATGTTGCTATGTAGACGGTAACAAACAAAAACTACAATTGAATGTAAAAGAAGAAGAATGATGGTGTTGTAGCTTTGTCAGCTGCCTGGCTGGAGGGCCACAGGTCAGGTAGTCGGTCGGTTGGAGCAACATACCTCAATCTTTAGTCAGATTGATATGAAATCAATGAATCGATTATCTAAATAGTTTCCATTTAGTGGATTCAGGCTCCTCAGACCCTGTTGTCACCCCTTTGACCCCATTTACCTGCTCGGCTTCTTCCACATCAGGCCTTTCCTTAAGGGTGGATCGGGTTTACAGTATTAGATGAGCAGGTAGGTGGAAGTGAAGACACTTTCCTCTCCTCAATAATCTTCATGTGGCCAGTTAACGAACAGCAAGTCACTTACTGTGTGTTGTGCCTCCACAGGTGGAAGTACATGTACTCAAGTACTAAGGTTTGATTTTGAGGTACTTTATGTGAGTATTTCCATTTTTTTGCTACTTTATTCTTCTACAAAACACTGGGTTCATTTGAAAGAATAAGTGTGCAGGATTTATACACACACACATAAATCAAGTCTCATGAGACTACTTATATTTATGCATATGCTGACCTTTGCACCTTTGCACTACTTGTCTGTAACTGTCTGCACCAACACACAACAGCAAATTCCTTGTATGTGAAAACCTACTTGGCAATAAACCTGACTCTGATCCTGATTCTGATCCTGATCCTGATTCTGATCCTGATTCTGATCCTGATCCTGATCCTGACTCTGATCCTGATCCTGATTCTGATCCTGATCCTGACTCTGATCCTGATCCTGATCCTGACTCTGATCCTGATTCTGATCCTGATCCTGATTCTGATCCTGATCCTGATTCTGATCCTGATTCTGATCCTGATCCTGACTCTGATCCTGATTCTGATCCTGACTCTGATCCTGATTCTGATCCTGATCCTGATCCTGACACAGTGTGGCACACTGCGCCAGTCTTCCACACCTGCCGACTACTTCACTTAAACTGGAAAAACTCTAATAGCACATCAATAATTGATTATTTGCGCATTACTAATTAGCTGGCACACAATCTAGGTTTTTCCAACAAATGTCACCCGACGGCCCGGTGGCCCGGGGGCCCGGGGGCCGGTGTCCGGGCTCCTCGGGCCCCAGGATCCCGGGGCTGGCCCCTGAGACCGCTCCGGCTCAGACCCGAGGGAGGAGTCACTGCGCGCGCATGGCACGGCGGAGGCGCACACACCTCCCGCGCCTCCCGCGCCTCCCTCCTCTCGGCCGACAGGTGAGGCGACCTGTCCTTCCGTGTCGGGGATCTGAGGGCTGGCGCACGTGCAGTCGGTTCCTCGGGGCTCGGGTTTTTACCGAGGATCAGCGCGCGCCCGGGTCTCCAAAACGCACCACCTGAGAGTGGGGGGTGGGGGGGAGCCGCAGCCTGTTGATTTGATCCGGAGTTTCTTTTTTTATTTCACAACGAGGACGTGAGGATCCCAGCTGCAAGGTCTGTCTGCCGCAGAGTGAACCTCAGTGTACGGGGCGTTTTCATGGCGCTAATGACGGAAATGATAGAAAACTCCGAGTTTAATCCTCCTAAAAGTTCTCAGCAGAAAGTGCAGTTTGCCTTTGCGTTATGCAGTAACCTGTATGACACACAGACAGGGGTGAATTAAAGCAGATGTTTCTCACTGATGCTTTGGTGAGGAGGAATATGATGTGAAGGAACAGCTGGGAAGATTTTGGACCAACGTGCAAGACAAAGCTCTCCACCCCATCTCCATGAGACCAGATGATATTTAGTGAAGTCTGTGAGTGTCTCTGCTGCTGTCTGTCCTTCTGTCAGGTCTGATTTTCTTGCTCTGTGCTCGCTCAAGTCTTTTTTTAGATTAGCTGATTAAATAAAGGTTGTGTATATATGCAGTCAGTGAGGGAAGAAGCTGTTGTGGAGGCTCTTGGTGGCCTGACACATGGTGTTGGATTTTCCTGTAGTTTGTCACCCATCTGTATGTTGAATGGAGCAAGCGTTTATTCATATTTATCCTTTAAAACACTGTTAGAAATATCACAGGAAAAGTGATTGAGATGCATCATTCAGTTTAAAATATGACTCCAGTCACTAGATATCTGCTGAAATATCAACCTCATCCTCATGCATTCAGTGTAAATACAAGTTTTAATGGAAATCAAAAGGGGGAAAATGAAATGTCCCCAGACTCACCATGTAAAGAAAAACACTTTGTTACTTCATTCATTAGAATATGAAGTGACAGGTTCAACTAAAACTCATCCAGTCAAACAAGTTCTCACCTCGTGCTCAGTTTCATGCTGGAACACAAAGAAGCAGCTCACACACTTTAAATGATCATTTTAAAATAATGAGAGAAAAGAATGAAAATGACAGAAATACATTTATTCAAGCAAGTGAAAATTTGAGGTAATTTAAATTTTTCTCTCACTATTTTCACTATTGTTACAAAGCAAACGATCAATGGATTAATGGAGAAAATAATCAGCAGATGGATCCAGAATGAAAATAATCATCAGCTGCAGTCCGATACAAAACAGTTCAAAATGAGCTCCAACAGTAAAATCCTGCTTTTCCATGAATGATGAGGAATAATAATCTAATGATAGAATATATAATAGTACAACAGGCACAAGGGACATTTTACTGCACCGAGTACTTTTACTTTTAATACTTTTACTAAATTCTTCAGATTATACTCTCATACTTCTACTTAAATTACATTTTCAATGCAGGACTTGTATTTGTCCTCCACCACTGAAGCCTTGAGGTTATTGAATCATCAGGGGAAAGAAGGACACACATCGATTGGCAGCCTTTAATAGTGCAAACCGAAATTAATTATTTAAGTTAATTTAAGCATATTCCTAAAAAATATGTGTTAAATACAATTACCACGCAGCACAGTTGAGGCCAGATAGTATTACAGCTTATAAAAACTGCACACAATGCACAGAGAGTGGGAAGACTGGGGGGTTAAAAGGGGCCAAGCAGCCAACACAAAAGCAAATTAAAAAGGAATCAGTGAGCAGGAATCCCCAGTAACGAATCTGACCAGTGACTGCAGAAGGCAGGTTTAGTGTTTCCGTCTGTTTCAATTTAAATACAGTTATCCGACTCAAACTGTCTGTGAATAGACTCTGCAACAGTCACAACTGGGTCAACATCGCATCGCATTTCAGAATGCATTATTTAACTATTTGCACATAGATAAGACATGAAGATCGTCTCTTTAGGTGTCAGCTTTTTGTTTCTAAAAGAATGTGAATTGTGTTTCAGCCGACCCTGACCTGCCCTATACTTTAATATTTCATCAGACCGTCACGTTACCTTGCAAAAAGGGTGGCGTGTTGTCTGTCAGGTCTGTATCGACAGACAGACAGACAGACAGACAGACAGAGAGAACCGGTAGTTAATCAGTGTGTATACATGAGAAAACGTTCCATTAAACAAAAACTCGTACGCTACAGTGATCAGTGAGTTCTTTCAGATGTGAACAGAACAACCTTTAGTAGTTTGCTCCTTTAATCCAGGAATCTTTCAGTAAAAATCTGTCAAACACAAAGAATGACTCTCCCGATACATGCGGCAGAACAAGACATGACCTGACAGGACTCACTGTAAAAGCTATAAAATCACATCTCTGTGTACAGGGTTAGGCTTTATTTAGATTTGCCCTTAAATCTATTATTTATTGTTCCTCTGACATTTTGTAGGCGTTGTTCAGCCTCTGTGTGTTCAGCTCACATTAGTGCATCAGCATAAAGACCAGCAAACTGTAAACATCAGCTCATTAGTTTATAGCCAAAAACCAAATAATTCCTGTTACCTGTTCAGTTCACTTTGTTCATTGTGTTAAACTCCAGATGGCTCCAGCAGCGGCACCCTGGTCCTCCTTGGAGACGCCTTTTTCCACCCTGCAGCTCACCCGTATGAGGCCAGGAGAGGCCTGGGTCTCCACCACACCCAACTGACCCACCACCCCACACCAGCCACAGGAAATATATAATGAAATGAAGAAATGAGAAGACGTGTCCACAGCATTTATATCAGTGAGGGTAGACTGAATATTAGAAACGCTGCAGTACAGTTCAGCAACACCACAAACTACATCCTCCAAAATGACCATAAAGTTGAATCTAAGACTCTCTGAGCTTATAACAATCGTAATGTTAACTTCCGTCTTTTCAGTACATTGATTGTTAGAGCAGTTACAGTATGTCAGTATGTCCAGAATAACATCAGATTTTTTGTATGCTGACAGTTCTTGGACTGGAAATCAGCCTGAAAGCCAACACTCTGTTATGTTGAACTAGTTACTAGTAGCACCATGGAGACCTCAGGTATATTTTAACAGGGAATGAATGAAGAGATCAACTAATCCAAACACTTTCCTGCATGATTATAATGTTTTTTAACTTCTGTGGCCAATAACTTACCTGCCAAACTCACTTTCCTGTAAAAAGAAACAAAGTATTTGCTTTATTTTTTACCTTATTGAAAATGGATAAACAGTTAATTCGTCTTAACCAAACAGTGACAACAGTGACATCAAGTGGTATATCTGTTAATGTCAACAGTCTACATGTTCTACATGTATTTAAGTAAAACTAAAGTTTGTAAAACTCATGTTGTAAAAACAAGGTTGTTATTGTGCGTGTGCTCTTGTGCGTGTGCAGTCAGTACACAGTGACAAAGACTGCTGGCAGTAAACTGGCGTCATGTGCACGGCTGAATTGGAAACGTGTGATTCCCGTCTGTTGAAGGGAAAGGAGGAGGGAGAAAGGAGGGGATGAGGAAAAATGTTCATGGGCCCATTCTTGCTGGATTAGAGATAAAAAATGCGGCCTTGTATGCAGCCGGTCTGAGCTCTGAAACCAAACGGGGGGAAATCAAGCTTCCCATTGAACTGCTGCACCAGATTCTTCTTGTTCAGGGTCGACCTACCTGCCTCTATGTTTCCAAATGTCCCTTTATATCCTGGCCTTGTTGTAAGTCTGCCTGCTGAGGCCCCGATACTGCAGATTTTAGCCTGCTTCTCTGTGATTTTCAGTCTTTATTTGTTGTTGTTTGTGTAGATGCAGAGGGGAGGCAACATGCCTGTGGCCCGCAGAAAAGTGAGTGTGCTCTGCGTGGTGATGATGCTCAACGTCTTCGCCTGCATCCTGATGGGCGTGTCGTGGAGCCTTAGCCGTGACAAAAGTGGCCACCACAAGGTTCAGATCCCTTCCAAGAGGTTTTGGCACCAACAGGTACTGAGCAAATCCTTCTGGAACAAAGAGCAGCAGCGCCTGGACTTCATTTGCAACCCCATATTCAACCACGCGGTCTCCAGCGACTCTCTCATTGAGCTGCCGGATTTGCTGAATGACACCGGGCCACTCGACCCCTGTGAACCAGATGACAGAGTCCCCACGCAGATCCCGGACTACAACTCCCTGCCGCAGCGCTTCCAGGATTTTCTTTTGCACATGCGCTGCAGGACTTACCCCATGCTGATAAACCAGCCCCATGTTTGTGAGGAAAAACCCTTCCTGCTGCTGGCGGTCAAGTCACTGATCCCGCACTTTGACCGGCGGCAGGCCATTCGAGAAACTTGGGGCCGGGCGGGCGTCATAGCCAATCGGACTGTGGCGACGGTGTTCCTGCTAGGCAACACCTTGTCGGTGGACCACTTCCCAGACCTGCTGGGGATGCTGGGCCACGAGGCGGAGCTTCACAAAGACCTCCTCCAGTGGGACTACAGGGACACTTTCTTCAACCTCACGCTGAAAGACGTCCTTTTCTTGGAGTGGTTCGGCCAAAACTGTCCCCACGCCCAGTTTATCCTCAAGGGTGACGATGATGTCTTCGTCAACACCTTACGAATCATTGACCTCCTGGAAGGCCTGTCGCAGAACGAGGCCAAGGATTTGTTCATAGGCGATGTCATCAGTAACGCCGGTCCACACCGAGACCGGAAACTCAAGTACTTTATCCCAGAGAGTGTGTTTGTGGGGCTGTACCCGCCTTACGCAGGAGGCGGAGGATATCTGTACTCTGGGGAGTTAGCGTTACGCCTTTACAACGTGTCTCGGCAGGTAGTCTTGTATCCCATTGACGATGTCTTCACGGGGATGTGTCTGAAAAAGCTGGGCCTGGTTCCTGAGAAGCACAGCGGCTTCAGGACTTTTGACATTGAGGCGAAGTACAGGTACAACCCCTGCATCTATAGGAACCTGATGCTGGTTCACAGCCGGACGCCACAGGAGATGTTGATGATCTGGCCGTGGATTATCCATCCTGAGCTGGACTGCCAGTGAACACCTTCTGTCGTATGTGTTCAACATGCGATTGGACTGTTGAGTTTGTCATTTTTCAGCACCTTTTAATTGTCTCTTGGTCATTTGCATATTTAACACTTGCGAACGTCATTGGACAAGTCAAGACAGTTGTATAACGGGAGAGCTGGTTGTGGGTTAAAAATACTTCAATAAAGTACATTTACTCAAGTACAAATTCATGGTACTTGTATGTGTTACCATGCCAATGCTAATGTTAGTACATGTACAATTAAGGTGCATGTAGAACTGTGGACCTCAGTTTTAAAAGGTATCCTGTCACGAACTCGAGTGTCGGTCAAGTGGAATTTTTGACCTGCTGATGGCATTAAATCAAAAGTCAGGATCAATAAAGTCATTTGGATTCATCCTCCAGGTACCATGAGCCGATGTCAATTTTTATTGCAGTCCATGCAGTAGTACACCCATTGCTAAGACAAAGACGACACAGATTTTCTTAATTAAAAATTGTACATTTGTACAGTAATCATGAAACACTCTGTGTTCATTGTTTTTAACATCCCAGCTGTGTTGTTGCTGCTGTTACTGGGCATTCATCCCATGTATTTGTGTTTGTATACCTTATTGTAAGCAATAAATTGACTTTGGCTCAGATAAAGTCTTAATTTTTTCCCAATTAGTTAAAAAATAATAAATATCTCTTGTGTTTGTATCTTGAATGTATTTTTATAAATAAAAGTCTTATAAAGATTAAATACATACAATGCATGCAAATGGATGCATTGTATACTTGGAGCATTTACCTGAAGAGTAGAATGAAAAGAGTAAATGTAAAATACAACAGGGACCTCTGGTGGATAATTCTGATATTAACATCCTGCAAAAGGAAACTCAATCAGCTAATTGATGACTTTCACCTGCTCAGACAGGAAAGGAAAACAGCAGTTTAACTGAAGCTATGAAGGTCAACTTGAGTTCATTTTTTCACACGTTTAAGTAGTTTAATTGACAAAGTTTTGGTGGTAAAATGCCACGAAAGGACAGCTTTAACTTTGGAAGTGTGCTGCTCATATTTCTGCTGATATTTGGTATATTTTGGAAACACTGTGACTCACAGGTAAGCTGCCATCCTCCCTGTGAAATCAATCGTGTCAATACTCTAAAAGTGGTGTAACATAATTCTGTGTGTTGCTTTGTGTGTGTTTAGGTGAACAGAGAGGAAGCCAACAAGCCTCCAGGTGAGACTCGGCTTAAAGTCTTTTTCTTTGGATTTTACATGTGAATGTGTTGTTTTATTCTTCTTCCTTCTCTGTGCACCTGAAAC
The DNA here is from genome assembly GCA_031216445.1 of Lateolabrax maculatus. Taxonomy (NCBI): domain Eukaryota; kingdom Metazoa; phylum Chordata; class Actinopteri; order Acropomatiformes; family Lateolabracidae; genus Lateolabrax; species Lateolabrax maculatus. Next base: position 2,292,435 of record CM062204.1, on the reverse strand, counting down.
ATCAACAGGTCAGGCTCAGGATCATGAGCAGACCTGTAAAGGTAAATAAACAGACTCAGTAAACGGGGATCTACAGTGACTGTGTAAAGAAAAAAAATGGTTATATTTTTAGAAAAGCATCATTTATCAACCAACCCTTATCTAAGATTCAGTATTTACAATGACATTAACCATAAATTTTGATATGAAAATTGATGTTTGTGATCTCTTAAAAACCAATGGGGTTGTGAAAATAAGTTTTTTTTTAATTTTATTTAATTTTAACTTTTATTATTGACAAGTAAATGACCAAAAATTCCAGGAACACTTGAAGCATCAATTTAGTTTTTTTTTTTTTTTCTTGTTCTAAATCAAAATCAAATAAATCAGTCACATTGTTAAAAGTGAATTCATTATTTTTACTACCTGACGTGTTTAATTATGTTGAATTGTACAATACAAGTAGTGTGTGTGTGTGTGTGTGTGTGTGTGTGTGTGTTAATGTGTGTGTGTATATATCACAGCCTGATACCACAGAGCTCCACTGTTGTCCAAAAACTTAAAACACATCAGTGAGCCTCACTGTTGCTCTGGGTGACACGTTCCTTCATCACCAGGAACACACACGTTATTTAGACTCAGTCCAACACACACACACTCAGTCCAACACACACACACACACACACACACACACACACACACACACACACACACAGTCCTGCTGCACCAAATGTGGATTCAGTCGCCACTGAAAATAGTCCCTAACAAATGTGTTGTTTCCTGCTGTTGGTTTGCTAAAAACTACAATAAGCTGCTGTTTTTTGAAAGTGTCATTTAAAAAAAAAAAGGATGTTGTATATTTGTGAGTCGTTTAAAAAAGATTTGCATCTTGGGTAGGAACCAGCGGGCTTACACCTGAGCACCACAGACAGGGTAGGGAAGTCACTTTCAGGAACACGTTGGTTTGGTCGTTTTTATGGGATTTGTTGACAATAATAAAAATATTGAATATCCCCCGACTTCTCTTTTTAAAGAGTTAAATTCAAAGAACAAACAATGTCATTTGTTGCTGTACTGTTCTGAAATAAAGTGAAATCGATGACTCAACATCAGAGATTCTTTGGGAAATATTTGGCAGTAACACACCACTTGTGTTTGTAATGAGCTGAAACCTGTAAAACCGCTGGTGTGTTTCTCTGAAGTTGGTGTGTTTCTTCCTCAGATGGATCTGGAGGTGACGACGGTGCGTTCTTTGCCCTGCGGAGCTGCCACCAGCTACTGCGCAGCGACAGTGGCGAGTTCTTCTCCCCGGACTACCTCTGCTCCAACCCGCCTCTGTGGTGCAACTGGACCATCCAGGTGGATCCCTGGAAGAGGATCCACCTCCATCTGGAGGACCTGACCCCCGATGACGCCTGCACCCTCAAACAGGACCAGGTCCACGTGGACGAGCCTGCTGGACAATTTATAGGCCACAAGGTCCTGCAGAAGTGCTGGGGGGAGGCCAAGTACACCTCCTCCTCCAACACTCTGTATGTGGTGCTGCTGATCGGCGGCTGGCCCAGCCCGCCCTACAGGGGCTTCTTCGGCCGCTACCAGGCATTTGGACCGCCGGTGGTTTACAACCCATGGGAAGGACTCACCGAGAGAAACAGGAAGTCAGGACCATCTGTTGGACCAGTGGACTCCAGTCAATTTGGGCCAGTTTTGAATAATGAACAGATGGAGTCAGATTTACCGGAGCATCCAGCAAATTCTGATCTCATGTATGATTATTATGATCTACCTTCGGCCATGACGGCTGAGCTGCCCGAGGAGGACACATACAACGGAGTGAGTGGACACAAAAACACTGCATCAAACATCAAACCTTTGACTCTTGTGCTAATGCTTTGCTCATTTTGTTGAGCTTCACTAATCAATATTCTTGCTGTATGTTAGGAGGGAAATGACTGTAATGTGAAAGGTGTCCCTCACAGTGACAAACGCACAGCTGCTACTAACCCGACCTGCACTTCCTCTCAGCTTTACTGAGCTTTTTAGCCTCTTTGAGCTCATCGTTTTGGTTTTACGACCCTCAACTTTACTGTTTAGTTCAATCTTCCCGCTCTCTTCAAACCCGTTTCATGGTTACATGGTTGATGAGAGCTGTGCGATTATACCAGACGGTAACTGCGCAGTACAATCAAAATAATGATTAAGTGTGTTGACTTTAAGGGTTCTTTACTTTTACCTTTTTCAGGAGTATTATGTTGCTCTGATTTAAAGTTGCAGTGTTTACTGCCGCCAAAGGACAGGACGTTTACGATATTTAGTGTCTTGCGCGAGGACTATCGCCAGACTAATTCACAAATGCATATTAGTCTGGAAGTTCTCAGTTCATTTTCGATTTACAAGGGGCGTTATCAACAGGAGGAGACAACCAACCAATCAAAGCAACAAACGCGTCGTCCTGTTTTACAGTCGGTGCTGTCAGAAGAACGGCGAACACATCTATCTTATCAACAAAAGATTTACGTTGTTTATTCTTTTAGGGAAAATATACCGTCCAGTTCATTTAATACTGACATGATAGTGGATCCAACAGACTGTTCCGCAGCAGCAGCTATCTTGGGTGTTTACAAAAATGCCTCAACGGCGCTCCTGTCTCTGTATCAAACCCACCCCATATTAAATAAACGGTTGTGATTGGCTCGACCAATTCAAGGATGGGTGAATATCTGTCTGAAGGGCCAGACAAACATGACATGAGCTGCCTAATTCGTCTGGCTCAGGATTTGCTTCGATTTATAGAAAGAGTTTCTGATAATCCAGCCGATCACAATCACTCCAATTCCAATGGGCATTACTGACTTTTTTTTTTAATCAGTAATCAATCACATCATCACAGTAAATTATCTTGAATTCTTCCTCTGGTCTTCCCTCAGGTGGGTGAAAACCACCATCCAGCCTCAGAGAACCGCAGCCACGTCTACCCGCCCACATCTGCACCCACAGTGCCGGTGTCCTCTCGATCGGAAAGGGGTGCCGCTCAGACCCCTTCAGGCCAGTCCGACCCGGACGTCCGTCCTGCGTCTCCACCGCAGCCACATGACGACCAGATCCACGAGTCCGAACCCCCCACTCATGCCCCAACGGCGATACGAAGGAATGCGGAGGAAGCTTCGACCCGCTCAGAGGAAGCTGCTGTTCCAGAGGATGAGGGCAGCACGCTGAGGCTGTCGGAGGAGGACAAGTCTGACGGCGAGAACAGGACGGGGGTCAGCGAGGCCTCAGACCAGCTTCCTGCCCCCTCTGAAGGACCAGAACCAGAGGACACCGAGCAGACCCATCCTCACCCCAACATGGTGGAGCCGCTGTCGGACCACAGAAGGAACCGTGAGTACATTTGAGTTTGACTACGTGTAACACTCAAAAGCCAAAGGATGGTTCCTGGCTGTACGATGCCTTCAAAGGGCCAATAAACAATTTTAAAAAGAGTTTCCATTTTTTTTACATCCAACAAACCAAGTCCTTGTCTGGGCAGCTTTCAGTAACCCAGGTTGATCAGTCTGGACAACTTTCACCGTAGGAAACAAATCTGTTAATTTTAGGACGGCCTCTGCACCAGATCGCACACGTCCAGCTTCTATTTGTCATTAATCTGTTTGACTTCGTGTTTCTCCCTCGCAGTCAACACCAGAAATCACTCTGAGATCCCACATCTTCCTGGCGGTGAGTGCTGGACTGTTAATGTGCAACTTTACAGGAATATTAACACTTTTGACAATTGACAAAAGGCTATAGTATCCAAACTAGACGAACATTTTTCTAATGTTGCGGTTGAATCAAATTTAATTGTTTTATTTGCATGGTGTCAGCTACCAGCAGATTTACTCAGTCATGATTTCGCTCCCTGACAGATCACCTGTTTGAAGTGGCTGTTGAAGTGAATTTCAGTCAGGATTTGGAGGAGTCCTGGGACAACGCGGCCAGGTCCCTGCTGCTGTCAGTAAAGGCTTTGGTATGTTGACGAGAACGTTAAGGTGTTCGGATTATTAGAAAGAAACAAGAGGCATCGCTGATACGTGAAGATGCAGTGACGTTGTTGTGTTTCTGCAGATCGGCGAGCAGCTGGAGCCTCTGCACGCGCCGCTGTCCCTGCCGTCTAAAAGAATAAAAAGGTTGGTACATGACAACTTCACAAAAGTGCCAAAATATAAGCTGCACAAGCACACAGAGTGTGGGGGCAGAAGAAAGTCCACTAAAACAAATCTCACATGTTTATTTCCCTGAGTGTTTTCACCTTCACTGGCTCCATCTCATGTTTCTTGGTTGCATCCCTGTTTCCTTCACTTCCATCTTAGTTCCTCTCCCTAAAGACGTGATGAGAGAAAAGAGGAATCAAGCAAACATGTTTTTGTGTAATGAAGCTTCTTTTTTCTCTCAAGTTACCTGAAGCAACATCAGTTTCTAACATAAATGTTTAGTCAAAAAGTAGAAAAACGATCATGTTACATCCTGGCTGTGTGAGTGCAGGCTGAGTGCAGGAGTGCTGTACATCCTCTGGCTGCAGATCGGACAGGGGCCTGGGGGTCCGCGGGTCCACCAGGCCGTCCACGCCGCCCTGCAGGGCCTCATCGCCACGGACGTGAGGGGAGACCACGGGGAAGGTGTCATCATGTCTGTGTCGACTGCAGGTACAACGCAGCTCAAACCTTCAGTGGAAAACAAAGCGCAAACGTTTCTGTGGAGCATTTTAGTTTTTGATTTACACTGTCAACAATAATATGTTTACACCCTCAGCAGCAGAAGATGTACTCAGATTTACTTAGGTAAAAGTACTACCACCACACTATGAAACTACTACACTACGAGTAAAAGTCCTGCATAAAACACCTTACTTAAGTACTATTAACTAAATGCATGTAAAGTATGAAAAGTAAAAGTACTCATGTTGCAGTAGTTTTCAGTGTTTTCCTCCTCATTTTAATTCCTTTATATCCTAAAAACTCAACTTTTCATCAGAAAAACAGCCTGTTTTCAACAGTTTATTTAGCTTCAGGAGGAGAATTTTCTCAGCACATAAAGGAACTCTTCATCCTTCAGTTCATCACAAACATTCACCATCAACACATGTGGAGATACGAGGTTTTCACTGGACAGGAAGGGGATGAAACTGTAAAGGAACTAAAGATGTCAGACAGATGCAGTAAAAGTACAATATTTACTCTGAGATGTGGTGGAAGAGAAGGAAAAAGATGCATAAAATGGGAAAACTTAAGTGAAGTACAAGTACCTCAAATCTGTACTTCAGGAGGTGTGTGTGTGTGTGTGTGTGTGTGTGTTTCAGATGTAAATGAGTGTGGGACCCAGCTGGTGCTGTGTGACGTTCAGGCAGACTGCGTGAACCAGTTCGGCTCGTACTCGTGCCGCTGCAGGCCGGGCTTCCAGGACAAGTCTCGCCTGGGATCCGGAGGAACCGTCTGTGTGGATGTGGAGGCTGCAGGTTAATTGAACCCTCGGCCGCGCTGCTTTTCATTTTAGCCGACCAAAATAAAAGAGCAGGGAGGTGAACGGCTGCTGACTTCCTGTTGTTTGCCTGCAGGTTGCAGCTCAGGCCTGTCTGCTGAGACTAAAGGCGTGTACGTGCTTTTTTTCCTGCTCAGCTCGCTCGTCCTGATGCTGCTGGCGGCGGCCGGACTGCTGTACCACCGTCACCACCGGGGGGCGTTTCTGGTTCACAGCAGCGGCAGCATGTCTCCTCCTGACCCCAACAACAACCACCACCACCACGTCCACCGTCACGATGGATTCTCCAGCCCCGCTGCACCTGACCTGCCCCCGCCACCCCCACCTGTCCGCGGCTTCAGGGAGGGCTGGCCCCAGGTGAAGGAGAGCTGCCCGGCCGTGGACCTGCCGCTGCTGCGCTTCAGCCCTCTGCTGTCGCCGGACGCCTACATGGAGCCGCAGGAGGGGGGGAAGATGTGACGCTCCACAGTCTCTTAACTCCATCCATTAAAATCTCTTTTCGTTTAGTTTTACGTTCTGCTTTGTCTGACACTTCTTGTCCACCGTTTGTGATCTGTTGAATTAAAGTCACAACAACCAGCGTTTCCTCGCTGTCTTGGTATTTTTTTGGCCCTTACTAAACCAGCAGGCCACAGGGGATTCGCACTAAGCCAACCGCAAATACCACCAGGGGCGCAAAAGTTTGTGTCCCTGCACTTTAATAATTAGTTGTGTTTCGGTCTATTACTATGTGTTTTTTGGCCAGGTGTACCTTGAAAAAGAGATTCTTAATCTCAACGGGATTCTCCTGGTTAAATAAAAATAAAAAGGGGAAGGCCACATGTAGGGAAGTAATAGCTTATTAATCTCCCTGTGTACAGAAGTCTAAAATGGTCCAGGTTTGATTGTCCACTGCAAACTTGGGTTCATCACTACGTCGTCATTTGACCCGCTGATAATGTAAAAATACTGGTTAGAGCAGCTTTAACTGATATCTTCTGATGTAAAAATCATATCTCAAATCAAATCAAGGAAGCCGGGGACACCATTGTGAATGTGAACCTACTCGGTGTAACTCTTCAGAATTAAAAAGACATAATTTGTCTTAGTATTTGAGTGTCTGGATCCAGGAGGCCACATTAAAATTCAGGCATTTACCTGATTATGCATGAGTGACTCTGTGGCTCAAGGACACTCCAGCAGGACACGAGGCCCGATGTGGACCTGTGACCTCTCAGTTTCAAACTGGCCACCCTGCATCACTGTGTGCAGGGAGTGAAGTGTAGTCTGTGCTGGCCCACCTAGTCCAAACCACTTTAATAGGCTTACAGCAGCTAATCCAGGGCGGTGTGCTGTCACATGGGGAGTCTGCTGACCTTACTCTGCTTTATTACAGGGTGCTTGTTCCCTGCAGCCCTTCTCTGCTAAAAAAAAAAAAAAACAAGGCTTTTATTTACCATCTGTATGCTTCCATCCACTGGAGTTTTACGGATCCAAAGTTCCACTTTTTAGCCCATTTTACTTCCTCCACTTACTGTCTGGTTCAGTATTCAGTGTTTCCAGCAGCAGCAGCAGCTGTTTTCATCGAAACAAGCTCTGATAAAACACACTGTACAGTACCTGCCCAGCAGCAGACAGCAGACAGACAGGTAGAGTCCAGCTGGTGAACATAGTGGAACATTTAACAGCTAAAGAGCCAGATATTTCTCTCAGGTGCTGGTGGAGACCAAAACCAGAGCTAAAAAGTGGAGTAAATATTGGACCGTCTGATGATGGACACAAACACGACTCCAATGGAAGGAATACTTCCACCGCAGCTGTAGTTATCTCGCTTCTTCTGTTCATGAGATAATTAGATGAATAAATTAAATCCAATAACATCACCGGGCAGCTGTCCACAGTGTGTGTGTGTGTGTGTGTGGGGGGAGGGGGAGGTCCACCCTCCACCCTCAGCTTCCTCTCCTCTGAGGTCGAGGAGGGGAGGAGGGAGCGCCTCCTTCGATGCTTCCCGTCCAATGAGACACGCTGAGCTTCACCTGCCAGACAGCATCCTCCACCCGTAATCCCCCCCCCCAGTCACTTATCTATGATGTGCGGGTGTGTTTGGTGTAGGCTTCACTTGCAGTGAGTCCTACATTAATAAACTGTAAGTCCTACGATGAATTGACTTGTAGTCACAGAATAAGAACAGCTGGCTTTCAATTGCAAAAGCGATCAGTGAGATGCTTTTTCATAGTGGGCTGTAATGAACATTGCAGCCTCTAAGGGTTGCTAGTGAGGATTCAGACTTAACATCCCAGAGACCTGGTTGTTGTAAGTCACCTGCAGTCTGCCTTTCAGACCCCCCTTTGTCCTGTTGTCTCCATCCGACGCAGCAGCAGTGTCGGTCTCTGCAGTCTGAGGCCACCAGGCAGCGAGTTCTGGACCACAGTGGCAGAAAGGCAGCGATCTGCTCCGTTAGAGCCTCATGGACGCCACACAGACACAGGGACTGGTCCTCACAGTGTCGGAGTCTAATGAGACTCTGCTGAACCTGCAGCAGCAGCAGTGTGGGTGGCCAACGGGTCTCTGTTCAGGTTCACACGTTAGTCACTGAACAGGCGCTGTTATCCAGAACAGATAACAGTGAGTGTAAATGTTAGAGTGATCTATTAAACCAACATTACAGGCAGCGATGTGGCACACCTGGGTGGTCACATGTAACTTGAACTGGTCACTATCTGAATGTTACCTCAACTCAAAGGCCATAACTGACAGGTATCCCCTTCCTGTCCTGAAAACCTCGTATGTCCACATGTGTTGATGGTGAATGTTTGTGATGAACTGAAGGATGAAGAGTTCCTTTATGTGCTGAGAAAATTCTCCTCCTGAAGCTAAATAAACTGTTTCAGACCCTCTGGGATCAGCTGGAAAAAGCATCGTCACAAAGCTGAAAACAGGCTGTTTTTCTGATGAAAAGTTGACTTTTTAGAGATACGTGGTTCTAGCAGGACGGCGATGCTACAAAAACGTGATGATCTTATAGACCATGATGCATTGCTGCAGATTAAACTACCCAACAGGATATAAAGGAGTTAAAATGAGCTCAACCTTAAACATCTACAGCAGTAAAATGCAACAGACATATGAATGCAGCAGGAATATTAATCCAGAAACATCAGAGATAATAAAACACTGACAGGAACTCTTTACTGCAGCAGGAACTCTTTACTGCAGCAGGAACTCTTTTACTTTAAGTACATTTTACTTAGAATATTTACATACTTTTACTTAAGTAAGGTTTTGAATGCAGGACTTTTACTTGTAGTGGAGGATTTTCACAATGTGGTATTAGTACTAAAGTAAAGGATCTGAAATCTTCCACCACTGGGATTTACTTAGCCTGGCATCGCCAAAATTTATTTGCAAATGCGTATTAGTTTGAACCCTCTCAGTTCATTTTTGATTTCCAAGGGGCGTTATCGACGTGTGGAGGCAACTAATCAGAGCAATGAAACGCCTGCATATGCTCAGTCTGTCACGACGGCTGCCTCGCTGGTTTTCATGTTGCTCCGGTTGCCCCTCAGTCCTCCGGGCCCAGACATGTCTGAGGGTCTTTCCAGACCTGTTGTTCTCCACCTGTCCACCAGATGTCCTCAGACGTTCCCACCAACCTGGTCACATTCCCAAATCATCCCCACCTGCCTCTCATTATCTCCTCAGTTAACCAGCTCAGCCATTTCCTTTTTCCCAGTTTGTCATGTTGTGTTTCTGCCATTTGTACATGTTGTTAATTTTCTACCTGGTTTCAGATACCTGTGTATGTTTTGCTGCCTGTCTTTCTTTGTTTCTCGTGACTCTCTGACTGTAAGCCTGTTCACATGAACACTGAGTAAAGCCCTTTTTGTTTCGACCTCTCTCCATCATAAAGCCTCAAACGCACATTCGTGATGAATGAGGAAAGGTCAAAGGGTCACCAAAAAATATCTGGATTCATCCTCAGGGGATCAGGAATATTCACTGCAGATCTGATGGAAATTCAAAAAGTCAAGTTATTAGACATCCAAAAGAAAGCAAGAAGCAGGTTTGAGCAGTTTCTGGTAAACTCAAACACACAGCGTTTGAGTTTACCAGTCAAACGCTGTGACGTGTAGATGACAGAAACGTGAGAAATTACAGTTTGTTGTTACCTTTAAGAGCTGTGATGAAATCTAGTTCAGATGCCTCCGTTCTATTCCAATTACATTTAACGGAGCAATTGAATGTGTTTTTCTCAAATAACATTACATGGCAGGTCACAGTATCTTTTCCAGTGTGTGTTTGTATGTGTGTGTGTGTGTGTGTGTGTGTGTGTGTGTGTCTGGCCTGTTCTGACAGAACAGCTGAGGAACGCTGACCTTGCATCTCCCATCAGGATGAGGTAGTCAGTAATCCCATCAGTGTTTAATAAGCTGATCTGAGTGTTACGGGCTTCATTATATCAGAGGAATCAGGCTCCGGTTTTCTTCTCATGGCACGCTGTGTTGGAATTGGCTCCCCGGCAATTTATTTTTCTATTAGCCGAGCCGTGTGAAGTGTGATTGGGCGCTGAGCCGCAGGTTGGCGGACGGGCTGCTCGGCCTGATAAGAGGACAGCCGGAGATTCTGCCCGGGACACCGACTCTCTGCACCGATTGGATGAAGATATGAAGCAGAAGACTGACCGGCTGCTTACAGTCGCTCAGCCGCCCCGGCGCCCGGCGTGAAACTGTGAACTCATCTTTTTTTTTGTATAATTTAAGTATTTTAAGATACATTCCCTGATTTTGTTGAAATACATAGTGCTAAAATAAAAAAAGGGATTAAAGCAAATACATTTAGGCAGGTGTCTTAATGAAGGCAGAAGCTATTAGCACCCAGATGTCAGAAGCCAATGTGGCTATTTACACACACATATATATACATATATTTATTTATATTAGGGGTGTCACGATTCTTCAGGTCCATGATTCAATCTGACTTTTGATTTTAAGGTCACGATTCGATATTTTCACGTTTCTTGATTCATAAAATTCTCATCATTGGTTTTGTGGCCCGACAACCATCATTTACATTTTCACATTCTCATTTCAACTGGGATATAACCGCTGTATTTTTTAGAATGTACCACACTCCATATACATGGTAGAGACAACCAAGTAGTTATGTTGCCAAAATTGAACCAAACTGCAACTGGAAACTGAAAATAATAATAAACAAAACCCCCTGAAAATTATAAGTCAGCTAAGCGTAAAAATAACACGGGATGCAATTTTGGGATGACATCAAATATAATTCGGGAGCTGTGATGTGATGCGACCTGCAGCTAATCAATCAACCTCCTGCACCTACACTCATGGTTCATTAATGCACATTACATTCACAATTGGATATATAAAAGACAACTTATCGTTATAACTCATTGCTTTCACTCATAGTTGTATTATGTCTTAAGTTTTGAGGTATTTTAAAGGCAAATATTGTAAGAGACGCTTGGGCTCTGAGAGGAAAAGCACAAGAACACTCGGCCGAAACACATCTTATTGCCAAGTATCTTATATCCAACTCTGTCTAGTCTGTTTCCAAAATTAAAAATTGAAAACATCGGAGCTTCTAGGTTGTTGAGGTGCATTATCAGCCCCGCAGTTATAGCAGCTATCAGAAACAAAAATAAAAGTAATTTTTCTTTAGATGTGAAACCATTAGAGGACGAGCAGATGCCTCTGTTGACGTCTTCTCCACGTCTGCAGGCTTCCCCTGGTCCCCACCTCAACATCCCTGCACCCCCGCCTCTCCTTAACCTCCTGTGTGCTCTGAGCAGCTGTGGATCAATAAGGTGACATCTGTTCACTATTGAAACATCCCCCCCCCGCCAACACACACACCCTCCATAGTGTTTTCCTGCCTAAAGAGAACACTTTTTCTCACCTACCTCTAGTGGTATCTAACCACGTGGATAGACACTCTGACTCCACTCTGACTCCACAGGTGAATTGATTCAGGTCTAAAATCAGTTATGTTATTTAAAATGTATCTTACAGCCCAATTTACACGAGATTAGTTCCCTTTCCTTTAGTGCAAAACTCAGGACCAACTTCAGGTTTTAGCCCCACTGGGTCTACGAAGCTAAAAAGGTATATTGCGGGTTGTAGTGGACACTTAAACCTGGCAACCGATCTTATAGCATCACCATCATGCACATATCTATGAAATACTACAATACCCATGAGCATCAGGCCACTGTTGCTATGGAGAAGAAGCCAGTCGGGTATTAATGTGAGTATGTGAACCACACATGGCACCACAGTTGCTGAATTCACCTGAAAGTCGAAAATCCGAACTTTCAGACCGAGAACGTCAGTCGACTGAGATCCTTCAAGACGACCAGTCTGTTTTTTATGGGGGGGTGGGGGGGGGTGTTGTCAGTGTGCAGTGTACCTTTGGGGATATTTTGGTCCCCAGAAATACCTGCAGAGTGAGCCCTCCTTGTGTTCACGCTGCTGACATGAGTGAAGAGCTGAAAACATCCGATCTGTGTGGAGTGATGAGGAAGCTGTAATCTTCCTCACATCAATACAGGAAACAAACAGAAATGTCATATTTTCATCATGTTTTTCCACCATTTGAGGTTTGACTGGCGCTTTTTTAACTACATCTTTTTGTTGCGCCCTCTTCTTCTACAATGGTTTAATGGCACCCGACTGGAAAATTTTCGCCACCTATTGCTTATCTTGATTAACAAACTCCTAATATTTAGTTTATTATATTATTTAATTATTTAATTTATATATTTATAACAGTAGTGGATGGAAACATGTATACATTTTGCACTTTGGTTAAAATTGACTCTACATTTGGATGGAAACTTGGCTATTGTCTATGGGAAAATGAACATGACTTTTACTTTCAGAACCCAGCGGCACCTGAAGTACAGACTGTAAAGCCTTTGAGGCAAATTATAATGTGATTTTGGGCTATTTAAATAAATGTAGCTTGACTTTACAAACAATTTAATCTCCTTTTACATCATGTCTACACTTCTCCTAAAGGTGCATTGGACTTTTATTTATTTTTTTGTTTTTATATTTGTGAATCACTCGCTCTCTGTTTTCCTGTTTTGTAGCCAATGTGAGTTTAGTGGCATCATGTATGCAGGTTGTGTGTTCAATCCAACAGCAGGCTGAATATAATATAATAAAGTCTATCTGTATCTGCAGCCTCTCAGTATCAGTCTAAAATACCACAAACAAAAAAAATCTCTGTATAATAAACTGGAATATGTATCAGTGACATTAGGAGAATGTAAGCTCGGTGACAATACACCGAGCTCCAACCAAACCATGATGCAGGGAACAGTGAGCCCATTCAGCTCTGCAGTAGTGCTGCACTTCATCACATAAAGCATGTCACCGGGAGCAGCGCTACACCCCTCAGGGACGGTGCCAAAAAAAGAAAAAGGCAGAGTTGCTGTGAGCAGTGTTATCCTACAGGGGGCAGTGCGTAGCCTCCGCCTCTCTCCGCCTCCATCCTCAGGCTTTAATCGTTTGTCAGGCATAATAAGAGAAGCATTTATAGTCATATCCCTGTAATAAAGGAAGTGTCTCTTTGTCCTTTTTTATTCAACACATTGTCACAACCCAGAGCCTTAATCCTGCAAACTGACGGACAGTTGCATCCTGGGAAAAGAGCCGCATGCCATTGTTTGAATGAGTCAAATCTGTTAAGCCCTAATTCTTTTGTGGGCATTTGCATACTCGGAAGTATTCTTTCACTGAAGGGCCAAATCCTCCTTGTGTGTGATGTGAGGCATTTTTAGTATCATTTGTGAAGTATCTACATGCACTATTAGCGCCGCATAATACCCGCACATAATACGCTGGCATAATCTCGCAGATAAAAAAGACTTTTTTCTAAAGTGTAGCATTACGTCGGGATGAAACGCTGCAATTTCAAGCAGATTCAAACAAGCTCAAATGTCATCAGAAATGTCAAGAGCCTCTGCAGTGGCAGGATACCAGAATGAATATATATGTTTTATCATTTCATCATCCGCACGATTCCTCAAATTTACCTCCCAGTTGAAAGGCCCGGCTCAGGCTCAGAGCGCTGCGATGTAATGGGTCTGGTGCTATAATACAGACGCTTACCTCTGACTCACCTGGCCTCTCTTATTTTCTCTTTCTTCCTGCCTCTTCCCGTCTTGCTCTTTCCATTTTCCTCCCCCTCTTCACCTCCGTCCCTCCTGCTCGCTTTCCTCTGATTATGGCAGGATGGCTTTCTCTCTTCCAGCGGAGTTTCTCTGGCTCGCTGATAAACTGTTTGTTATCTGTCCGTGGCGTTCGGCGCAGTGTGCTTCACACATTCACATCCTCTGCAGGTCTTTTCTCTGCCGCTCTCTCGAGTCCCTTCTGCAGAAGCTCTGATAAGATTGTGGAGTTAAGATGGCAGATGGAGAATCGAGGAGTGACGGCATCTGCTGTTGCAGGAAAACTGTGCAAACCTTTAGCCTTCTAAAATGTCACATTACATTACATTCACTTTATTATCTCAAGTTGTAGAAAAAGTGAAAAAAACTACATGAAGGTTAAAGTTGATCATCAATTATTTTCCAGGGTTAGGTTTCGTGACACAATGAATGAAAAAAAAGATGAAGTATCACAACACAGTATATAAGTGAATTTGGATTAAAAACAAAGGTGATTGACCCAAATTTGTTGAATAGTTTGATCCAGAGCAAGATATCGTATTAAGTGTTTAACTGTCAGATTATCATAACCTCTGCTGCAGATGTTCATGGTCACCACAGGATGAATCCCAACGTTTTCACTCATAGTAAGGATAAATAAAGATAACTATAAATATATCGTTTTAAAAAATCTTTCTGAGTCAAGAGGATGGCGTCCACACGGCAACTATAATGATAGCGTTTGAATCACTTTCAGAGCGATTTGAGATTTGAGGGATGGAGACACTGGCAGCCAATCAAAATCCATCTGATTTTACAAGACAACATGTTCATATATACGCTTATATACTGGAATATTTTGTTGCAAATTACACACAAAAGAAAACATTAATTTCACCTGAGGCACACAGCCAAACTGGGGTCTCTGAAGTTTGTTTGGTCCTTACTGAGCAGCGTACAGCAGAAACAGGTAATAAATATCCATCAATATATCTTTCTATCTATCTATCTTCAGTGTTTTGAAGCACACTGAAGCCTTTACTTTAGCTTTTGTCCATTACTTCCAAGAAGACGGGTTCGAGCCAAACATATTTGGACAAGAAAACAAAAGCGAACTGTGAAATGATCACCCAAACTGTCTGTCGTAAAGGCCGCTAACACTTCAACAATGTGACCGAAGCCGTCATAAAGCAGAATTATGCTTGAGGATTTAAAGCCAGGGTGTGAATGAGCCTTTATCTGTCTTTCATGTGAAGCTCATGTGCAGTATGTATGCAGCTACTTGGCTCTCCATTCAGACTCAGTGTCTTTGTTGTGAAGGATGTTTCACCGTGTTGCACCATCACTTTTCTCTCCCCTTCTTTCCAATGTCACACAGTTTGAGGGAGATGGAGGAATTTTCAGCCGCTCTGCATCTGTTCTCCGGCTGCTGTTTGTCTGTTTGTTTTGTTCTTTCCTCCTGTGTATTTAAGCGTCAATTTCTGCCGGCGAGGGACACATGAAAAGAGCCACGGCACGAACAGAAAACAAGCCCTCGGAGACGAGGAGGGGGAGGAGGATAAAATGACAACGCGAGGAAGGAAACAAGGCCCAGGAATAAGCTGCGATTAAACCGAAAGACAATCAAACTGCAGAGATGAGAAGAAGAAGAAGAAGAAGAGAAGAGAAAAAAACACAGACACACACAACAATGAAAGCAAATAAAACAGGCAAACAGGGAATGCAGTGTGTTTGTGAAAAGACCCTGGCGAGGGCAAATTACACCGAGTGCCAATTCTGGATGCCTGGCATCAAAGGGAAGCACAAGAGTTTGTTTTGAAATGGAACCGTTTCTCTGTCGAAATGACACCACTGATATCACTATATGAGACCGAAATTGGGATCAGGGATAGCAGCAGTGTTGTTAACGCACAATATCGAACAACACATTCATTACACCTTCACATCAGAGGTGAGAGTGGAGGCCATGTTCACACTAAATCTGGCAAAAACAGCATTTATGTGTCCAAATATCTGGCTCTTCAGTGCTCCGCTTTGTGTTTTGAGAACTTTTTCTTTGAAAACGGCGCCATGAGAGCAGCGAGAGTGAACCACAACAGTGAAGCTGTGGGTCGGACAGATAAACAATGAGCTGAAACTCAGTATAAAGCCGAGGGGAGCTGCACATTCAGCTAATTCTCTGTAGAAAGAGCCGACTTCAAAATCCTCCTTACCTATAAAGCCTTAAATGGACTGGCTCCTTCATAAATCTCCAACCTCCATATACTCCATCACGTCCTTTACGTTCCCTCGACGTCGGTTACCTGTGTTTGTGTGTTAATGCGTGAGTCTGTGTGTACTTTTGCATGTTTTTATTTTATTTTTCTCTCTGTTGTCATTTTGCACTGACTTGTAAAGTGTACAGAGACTCTCTGGGTGATGTTTAAATAAAACGAAGTTGAAGTTCATCACTATGAGCAACCGCTTTCACATTGTCACGTTGTTTTCATGTTGTCATTTCATATGCTGCTACTATAAAATATCCATTATAGCTACTTTAAAGCCCTTTTGAGAAGTTGTCAAGGTCTTTTCAAACATGCAAGAAATCGGCCACGCAGTAAATCATTCATTTTGGATCCATATCATCTACTTAAGAAGATATTTACAACATTTAGAATTTGAAGAGTAATGTCATTTTCCCCATAGTTCACTGATTTGTCCAACATGTTAGTCTCGTAATCCGACTAAAATGTAATTTCACCGAATGATTGATTCTGTTGCGGTTGCTACGAGCAGTTAACGTTTTTCATGATGATGAGAAATATATCGATATGAGAGTTCCTATTTTTCATACAAAGCTCTGATTGGTCGACGAGATGGAGACGAGATGTGGGAAGCGAATTAGATGCCCCGGAAAACAACTAGCTGTCAGGATACATTCAATTGTTGGTGTTCAAACTTATTAAAGGGTCCATTCACCCAAATTACAAGAAAAAAATCTCAATTCAAATGTGTTTCTGAGATTTGCCTCCAACAGAGTATTGCATCGGGACGGGCAACCCACACAAAAAGTTCTGTAACAGGTAAAAAATGTTACAGAACGAGGAGTAGTTTTCTCCAACTTCTACAAAAGGCTAAAAATAAAGTTCAGTGAGTGGCTGAGGCTTCGTAGTTTCAGTATTTCTGCCTCATTTTGGAAGAAAGTTACCTAATTAGCTGGTAACATTAGTGCAAAACGAGCCTTAATTATTACAGACCGTGCCGCAGCAGTGAAAAGGCCACGATTTATCTAAATGTGTAGCTTATGAATAAATTTGACTTCCCGTGTCGTCTCTCTTGTACCTCGTTTGCCCCCCCACCCCGACCCCCCCGCAGCTCTCTGGTTTTTGTGTTGTTCCAGTTCAGCGGCTCTCTGACGTCCCGACACCGAGGCTTTTATGACAGATGAAGACTTTTTAACCGCCTCTGTGTGGAGGCAGTGGACTGGCTCCTCTTAATTAGCACTTTGTCTCTGCTCAGAAGTGACCTTTTCTCTTTTGCTCTTTGTCTAAATTGACTCCCACTTCTCTGCTGTGTGTTTCCTCAGTTTTACATGGCTGCCGGTGCGTGGCTGTCCTCTGGGTGCTGCAGTACTTCATGCAGTTGGGTTCAACTGATGTATCGGCGCGCCAGTACCGAGCCGATGTTAGGATATGACAAAGTGACCGGTGGTTTCCATTTCAAACCTCTGTCCAAGCTTCCCTCCTGACCACAGCAGCAGAAAAATAACTGGAGAGGGAGGATCGTTCAATGAAGAGTTATTGAAGAGCTTTTGGTGTTTGGTTGCTAAAAGGAAGTTCAGTTCAGAAAGACATTTGGAGCAGTGTCTTCCTGATAAATGAGAAATAACAATTAAAAAACAAAGGCTTAACAACCAGTACAGGGTTAATCTGAGGTGGTATCCATGTGACAACCTAAACAATAATTACACTCAATAAATGAATGATGTTTGCTGTGTGAAATAGCACTTTTCTCTTTTTCCCTCAAAGTTAATGTTTTATTCAATAAAAGCGTATTAATTTCTACGTTAGCGAAGGTGCTCTTCGTTTCCCACCTCTGTTAGAAAACACAGTGTCAGAGCCTTCAAGGAGCAACCTCCGAGCTGTGTTTGATTTGGCCAAAGGCAGCAAGAACACGAGGAAGCAGGTGTGCTTCAGGTGCCCAAACTCATCGGCAGGTTGCCAATCAATCAATCAATCTGTTGAACATGTTGTGATCCTTTTATTTACAAGACATGAGGTGACTCTTCCTGATATCTTGTGGGGAAACACAGTGACAGCAGTAACTTTCCAGGAACAGGCAGCACGCTGTTTCAGACGTGCTTCATCGGTGAGTAATGATCCTGCACCAGTGACTAATGCATCCAAAGAGACACACACACTCACACACACACTCACACATACAGTTTTCCAGGCTCCACCATGGTTTTCCAGCACGGAGACCCTCCACAACCAACGCCTCCTCCATTTTGAGAATCAGAGATGACCTTTGCATGAATAAAGTCAAAGAGGATTAAAGCAGGAGAGACCTTCGCAATGTCGGCCGAGGGGAGAAGTGGGTGCGTCCTCCTTTAGACGTGGCTCGAGTGTCGATGTCTCCACCTGCCCGAAGGCCACGCTGTGTGTGTGTTTCTGAGCATGTGATGCTTCGCATTCGTTTAGAAAACGAGAGGAAACAGACACCGATGCCGCGAGGATTGTTTCTAATCACATTCTGATGGCGGATGTTAAGTTACTGTCAGAGTCGCTCATCCGTTTCACTGCAGGTGATAACGTCTCTGGTTAATATTCGTGTCTGATTTATATCACGATCCGACCTAATCCATACGTTACAAGAGGTATAAACCCGGAATCAATTTGCTTATGTAAAAGATCTGTCCATCATACCACCAGGATTACAACAATTTAGATTAGCTGCCTTTCTTTACTGCTCGAGTACAGCATGATGTCAGCTGCGCTCGGCTCCCGTCAGGATTAATGCAATCCCATTTTGTTCTTATTACCTGTATAGAACCAGAAGAATCAGCTGGACCCTCAAAAGTGTTTAAATGCTGAGATTAAATGAAAAAGAAAATTATTTCAGGAGACACAGGTCTGATTAGAAATTCAAAAAACTGCAACTTTGGCCACAGAAAATAGTGTTTCTGACTGGCGAGCAGGTCTCAGTTAAAATCAGGACGCCTGAAACAAGGTTTACCTCTGTTCCCAATCTGAATCTGGCCAATTAGCAGCAGGATCGCATGTTATCAGCCGATTAAATGGCTGTTATCAGCTGTCATAGATATGAGGTATTACGGCTCCGCTGTACCTTCTCAGTAGGTTTTCATCTTGGTTCAAAAGAAGAAAATGTTTTGATGTGCCGTCAAAGTCTGGTGACAAAGTGTAAAGAGCGACAAAAGTCAGCGTGGCGAGGAGGTTGTTTCAAACACAGCAGGCCGCTGTTTGATTGTGAAAGCAATAGTCAACATTAACTTCTTTTTAACATTATGTTACGCAACTTAACTCACCTGACTTACTTATTTTAACACAAACCACAATCTTAAACACAATCCTAAAACTAACCTAACTGCGACTGTTTCACAACGTTAAACACACGCGGGGAAGGTCACCTGACTGATGCGCACCTTCTGGCCTGCTGGTATTCAAAGCGGGTGCAATTAGATGGACGTCAAACTGGGGCTGATAGGTGAATGAATAGTGAGCTGAAGTGAACCTGAAGTTTCAGGTTCTCACTGACATTCGTAATAACGTAAATAACTAAAACTCCAATCTCGAAACCAAACTTTTCTCAACAGTATGTTGTGCAGTTTACTCCGTTTGTGTAGAAAAACAAACTAGTATGTTTCTTTATTCAATTATTCTTTCACAAACACCATCTCTACAAGACCATCACCAGTTTAACGTCACCAGCTCGACAGAAAAGGCCAGTCGAGCTGGTCCAGACATGTCTGAGGTTACAGCTAAAACCTTGTAATGTGACAAAGAGAGTGATAGTAGATGTTAAGAATAAGGAAGATAATGAGCTCTAGTTTTTTAGTTTCAAATTCTAACTGTGCTTTGAGTGCTGCAGAAAAACTCCTAAGTCCAAAATGTTAATTTTACATTGATCTGATGAATGAAAAATACAACTGAATTCTATTTTCCAGTTTTCTTTGTTTGGTTGTTGATAGAAGAGTTAAACTGCAGAACACAGAACCTGTTAAACATAACATGTTTGTGGGATGATTCTGAGAACTGCCTGAATGCATGTGACTGGCGTGCAACGGGGTGCTGAAGAATATACTGGCGATGTCCTCCAAATTAGGATTAGGATTTTAGGATAAAATTTAGGCAAATTTAGACTCCACCGCTCGTCTGTATTTGGAGGAGCCTTTGAAACGTAGATTCTTCTTCTCTACAAGATTCCTGAAAACACTGGAATAAAGCGCGGCATACTGGAGAGGAGTTGTGCAGCTTGTCGGGCTGGTCTGCACCTCGCTGTGTGTGATTTTCAAAATAAAAAATGGCTGCAAATCACCAAAAAACACATTTACTGGGAACCTTCCTTTGTGAGTTCTCCCCCTTGTTTTCTAAACCACTAGAGCTGCCTGAGGAGCAACAGCAAGACACACAAATTAGTCAAAAACACAACTGTCTCTGGGAACCCGCTCCTCTGTCTGCAGACTGGGGGCCATCGCTGAAAAGTTTTCCAAGATCACTTACCAGAAAAACAAAAGGGGATAAGAAAACTGTAGAGCGGGCAGGCCACAGCCCTGAGGATTATTCTCCTAGTGTTACATGGATTAGCAGCAGCCCAACCTTTGACTCCTGTTAGGGACGACTTGACTTATGGCTCTGTTCGGGCGGGGAGGGGCCCCACTCACCATTATAGAACGTACACATGATCAGACAGAGCAGAAAAATAAACTATAGGCGTCCTTATGGGGTCTGTGTGGAGCCTACAGCAGCCACACCTGACGCCATGCTGGACCAAACGCCAGCAGAAGGAGCGCTTTGTTGTCAGAAAAACATGATGTCGCTGTTCTGTGAAAACAATGTATCTCCAAAATGTATTTCTATCATTTTTTACAGATTAAACAAACAAACAAGATGTAATTGTTTTTAAGAGCTTTCGAGGTGGAGTGGAGTTTGTTACTTAGTTCTGCTGCCTTGAAAAAGAGATTCTTACTCTCGGTGGGACTCCCCTGGTTAAATAAAGGTTAAATACAATAAAAAAAATTACAGTATTTCAGAGCTGCTTGTCATCTACTTCATGTTGGAAAAAATTTCAAGTCACTTTTTATCTGGATGTCTGACCTGAAACAAATCAATCAACCACATCAACGCTTACTGGATCGACACAGTTTTGGTCCTCGTTCAGATGCAGACATCTCTCATCACACTTTTCTTTTTTTTCTGATCCTCATTTCTCTTTGTATCTATTCCTTGACTTCAGTTTCTGCGAGGCTAAACCCCTTCGTGTTTTCAGTCAACAGAAGTGGAGTAAGAATAGCACACAGAAATGACGTTCATCTCGTGTGTGTGTGTGTGTGTGTGTGTGTGTTCAGCTCTCGTGTTAAGTCCCTACAGATCTCCCAAATACCCATGCACATGTGTATAGAAACAATTTACAAAGCCCTGTGTAATCTTCCTTTTTACTGCGCTCTTAGTTTCATCTGCAGGGGATTACTGTACCACTTTTTTTTGTGTGGAATCTGCAAAAGGAGGAGGGACATACAAAATGGCGGAAAAAGGAAAACAAATTGTAGCGTAATCTCCGCAGAGAAAGGACGGCTGAGCGAGGGAGTCCCCCAGACCCTCCATCTTTTTTCAGGACAGAAAATCCCATAATCCTCCATGTTTGATGTCTCAAAGCTAATGGCGTTTATTAGGACAGCCCAAAAGGCGCTTTGTCCGCGGCGCGGTTGCCGTTGAGGTTTTGAATGACATTGCAGGGAGAGAGCTGGTAACTTTAGCTTAATCTGGGCTTATCCGGCCCCGATGCATGCACAGGTGTGTGGCCCTTAAGCCCGGAGGAGGCCGGGCTCTCCTGTGCGAGCCAAAGATCAATCCCGCTCCAGGGGCCGAAGACGTCCACAGGAACACACACTGCACCTTTAACCCAGGAGGCTTTGGCCCCCTCGTGAACCGAACTGCCTATTATCACATTTTAATTAAACGACTGCTCCCCTTCCCTCCGTCTGCTCAATAAGATATGGAACGACCTTTTCCTGCTGAGTCAGTTTACATTTCATGAAGCGAGTCACGCAGGTTGAGTTGCTTATATTCACCTGGAGGATTTTTGTTTCGGCTCCTGTTTTCACCCCAAAGCCTCCTGCTCTGTGCCTCGGCCCTAAACCCTGTCAGTTCATATGTGCATCTGTTTATGCTCCACTGCAATATTCAGTGCCTGTGGAAGAATAAAACAACCTCAAGCTGCATTCTTAGATTTTTGGCTAACAGAGTACAAATAATTCATTACTGTACTTAGGTACAGTTTTCAGGTATTTGTACTTTACTTAAATATTTATTTTTCAGACATATCTGAACTTTCTGCTCCTCACATTTTCCAAACAGGCTCTTTGCTTTTCACTTTTAATCCATTTGAGGGGAATTATTGATTATTTTTATTTATAACACGTAGAAAAGACGATTCCTCAGTGTTTCCATCAGTTCATGTCACACACGACAGACGTAACGAGACGAAAACGATGAGAGAGGGAGACTCGACCAACTAGTGAACATGGCCTCCGTGCCAGGGAGAGAACTAGAACTACTTTTTACTTTTAGTTTTAGTACATTTCAGAGTCTTCACTTTTTCACTTTTACTTGAGTGAAGTTGAATCGGTGCTTCTACTTTTACCAGAGTCTTTTTTTTACACCTGTACTTATCTGTACTTCTACTTGAGTATAGAATGTGTGGACTTTTGCCACCTCTGATCAGAACGAGCAGAAACAAACACATGTGAAATCTGGTGCTAAACTGTAAATCAAAACCTGCAGTTGGTATCTGCGGCCGGCCGAGTTTACGCAGGTCTGTGCAGCGTCCGTCACACCTGGTGTCTCTCGCAGCTTCACTTCATTGGCAAAACCCATGACAGGTTCGTGTTGCAACAGTTCCCACGGCACTGTGCGGGCGTCCCGCTTAGTTACTTTTCAGATTGAGATTAATAATACAAAATATAAGCAACAAATAGATGATGATGTATTGTTATAAATGATGATAAGACTTAATTGATCCCAATAAATTTATAAGCAAACCAGTTGTATGTAAAGTAATTAATATTAGCTCCAGCTGCAACATTAAAGTCATGAACATATTACACATTATTCTGAAACAGAGTACTTTTACTTTTGGTACTTTAAGTATATTTTGAAGCTTAATACTCTCATATGTTTATTTAGGTCGGATTTTGAATGCAGTACTTTTACTAGTAACAGAGTATTTCTGCACTGTGGTGTTACAACTTTTACTGAAGTAAAAGTTCTGAGTACTTCTACTGTGTCCTGCCTTCACCATCATCTACAACAACTAAAATGCCTAAAACTAATTACGTTTACTGCTGTTTACTAAAGTTTTCACATCAAGAACCTCTTGTGGTCGTGCAGATATGACAGTTGTCTCACAGAAGTAAAGGCAGAACTATCGTGATGCCAGTCAGAGTGAAGGTAGGGCTGGATGATCGGACAACTTGGACACACACTTAATCAGAAAACACTCATTTTCGTAATGTTCACGTGCATTTTTTGAAGGCACAAACACAGCTTCACATCAGAAAATTCAAAATTCTTGTATTTCTTTGTTTTGGACAAATGACATATTTTGCAGGCAAGGAATCAGCCTCAGTAGGTGTTTCAATCTTTAAAACTTTAAATCTGTCTGATGAGGGAAACATAAAACCAGGCATCATTACGCTTCCATGAAAACAAATGTTGCCAGTATTTAATATGAAGTATAATATAGTTTACACAGTTGTATGAGATAAAGTTAGACACTGGTTGACCCCAGATATGACTGAGATACAGTAAATCTAAAGCTCAGAGCTGCTGGAAACCCTGAGAGACAGTTTGTGACCAAGCAGTCTTCAAAAAAACAGTTTCTCATCTCTGATCTTTTAACCTTTTGGAGTTTATTTGTCAATTTTTAGAAAACAAAAACCACCTCCTTTATACCTATTCCATGTTTCCGACCGACATATTGGCAGAGAATGACATTGCTGCTGCTTCTGAATGGTGAAAGCTCTCTGACCAAGGACTGCTGACTGTCTTATTGGATTTGGAAGCCACTCCTTCAATAAAAAGAATGAATTTCCCATAATTCAATAACAGAAATCAAGGCCAGCGGCCCAGTGATCCATAAACACTACGATGATGAGGTCATCTCCCTCCGCACGCCAGCACATGACGCAATATCATCATCGTCATCATCATCAATCAGAGTGGCTGCTGTGTGAGTAAAGTTTAATTTTCAGATTTAAATACTGTGATATTTTAAGATTGAAGACGTACAAGGGACTTACTTTTTTTTTTTATCTCTGTTTTGTCCAAGGCCACAGAGCTGTTTTCCCATTTTCACACCTTTGGGTGTCCCCGGCATTTTAACCAAAAAGCCCTCATGATGTGTCCAAACCCTGCATTTCTTCAATTGCTACCATCATCCTTCAAATAACATGCTTCATGGTTTTATTTTTCCTGCAGGGGGGATTCTGCCCCCTCGGCCCTGCGGTCACGCTCCCTGTGGAGTCACACAACCCTCTTTTTCTTTTTCTTTTCCCACAGAAGGAGCCGTTTGCATGGACTGAAACGCCGCACATCACTTTCTGTCAGGTAGAGAAATGTATCAGCATCATAAAGGTTTCACTGTTGATGCTTAAACTGTCGCTCTGTCTCACCTTTCACCTCTCAGATGCCTCCGTCTGTGATTCATGACTCAAAGCTTCTTCGCACCATTTTTGGGCAAAGCAGGAAGATTTCCCATCCAGTTCAAAAATGTGTGTGTCAGGTCGACCAACAGGGGGCGTCAGCCGGCAGCTTAATGTTGTACCTGCCGTCTCTGGAGCGGTCAGAGCTGCTGCTTTAACCCTGATTTAACTGAGGAAGCTACTCCTGTTCACAATAACCACAGAAACAGAAACAGCCTCACAGAGCGATCACTAAACTGAAACAGAAGATGGTGATCATGATTTCTGCCTCTACACAGTAGGACTGCACACAAACAAAAAAGAATGCAAAATAAAAAATGGCCCAGAGTGTATCAATGGTAGTACTTTCTAAAAGAATGTGCACTCAAATTTGTAATAAGTTCCCCTCAAATTGATATTTAATAAAGCAAATGTAAACAGAAACAATCTGTTTTCCTGTAAAACATTTAAGAGCTACACAAACTAAAACAATACTGCGTTGAACACGGAAATCAGAACATCAAAGTATGTCCATATATCTAGAATATAAAAATAAAAAACACGCATTTAGATTCTCTATGATCTGTTTACTGTACACTGCATTACAAAGCAACATGTCTGCAGACAAGCTGGCGAGGAGGAGCAACAAGTTCACAGTAGCATCGGACAAGACTGGAGTTTGTTTCCCATCACACACACACACACACACACACAGTTCATGTTTGCCCCTTTAATATCATTGTATAGTATTAACCATACCTCCACCACACTTTTTCAGTCATAACAAGGATCATATGGAAGAAGCATCGGATGTAATAAATTAAAAAAATGTAATTTAACGTATTGTTTAATATGACATACTTGTCCAGCGTTATTTTGTTTTTCAACAAAAACATTTCCCAAAAAGTTCACAAAAAACGCCTCTGAAAACAAGATAATAAAAGTCATGTCTGTATCATGTTTTGCATATTATGCATCATCTCTGCTGAACTCTTTCTCTCTTTTTTTTTAGAAGAACAAAATGAGCGGGAGCTTCGAAGATGTTTGTCTGTCATGACAAGATTATTCTCCTGAAACGTGACGTCTCGGACCAGCTGATACGTTCTCTAATCCAGCCCTCGATAAGGCTTCAAAGCAACATGTCATTAATGATGTCTTTGACATTATCCTCGGCAACGAGCAAATGACCCTTTATTATGAGCGCCATTACTCTATTCAACATTTTGCTCTTTAGACTAAGTATGCCTGCAGGGCTGTACTGTTTTATTACAGACCACATAAAGAATATAACCATTTCTGCCTCCCAGGGACGGAGATGTGAGCGTCTAATCAGAGGTAACACATTGCAGTGATGTTACTTTGGTGTTCAGCCACAGGAATAATACCTGAGAGAAGGTTTTACTGCAGTTAAAGTACAGAGGTGATGGACCGAGGTAGGGGAGCTGGTGACACCATCAGAGTCCCTGTAATCTCAGGACAACAGTGCACTCCTGCTGTATGTGTTATGGCTTTTATACACTTTGGTTTTGTGGAAGCACTCAGGGGCCTGGTTTACGTGCATGTTTTGGCCCGTTAATTATGTATACTTGTATTCACGATGCAGTACTCGATTTTGTGTGTGGCAATGAATTTGAACCTGGCCCAAACCCACGCTTTTAGTACCTGACCCGACTGGTTATGTAATTTGATACTCGACCCTGACCCACGATCTGAAGCTGAATTCTTCCACCACTTTGCTCCAGACTGAAATATCTCAACAACTCTTGAGTTCTGGATGGATTGCCATAACATTTTGCACAAATATTCACGCTCCCCAGAGGATGAAGCCCACTGACTTTGGTGATTCCCTGATTGCTCTTGTAGAGCCGCCTGCAGGTTGACATTTGAAGTTTTTACTGAATTGCTGCACCAATTATTGAATGGATGCATTAGATTGAGCATAAACATTCGTGTTCCCCTCAGGACTTTTCATCTAGCGCCATCATCAGGTCAAAATGTTGTCCAATACTTTGGGTTAGGAGAAACTACCTACCCGACTACCTTCTACTGTAGTCATGTGATTCTATTGTTAACATTTGACCCTGTTAATACCGGTTATCCAGGAAGACCAAACTTAGTGAATCCAGGCAACCCAAAGAGAGACGGACTAAGATGAAGCCCAGTTGATGGCTGATGCGTTGTCCCGGGTGGAGTCGGGTCTTGTGTGTCCCAAACAGACGCAGCGAGGGAGTTGCCCTGCCATGGGCTCCTAATGTGCCGTGCTAATTGCAGCCTTTTGTACTAAATCAGACTCCTGCTCCGCTGCTTTTTGATGTGACTACACTCATTTCTCTCTCCGTCGAGCCCTCGCTCCAGCCATGCGTGGCTCACTGTTTTCTCTGCGAGCCTTTGATAGCGGCGCAGTAGCGTTAATTGTTTTGTACTGTTTGGCGGCTCCCCGTAGGTGGGCTCCATAATCTATACCGACACCAGAGATAGACTCCTGTGTGATGTCAAGGCCCCCCGCTCTGAGAAAATTGGTAATTAGGGGACTGACGTTCGGAGCAAAAGATGACTCTTATTTGTGTTTCTATTTGATTGAATGAAAGAACTTCAGAGACATTTGATTCAAAGTCTCATCTTATCAAGTCAAAACGTTGGTGACAGACAGGTTTAGTTATATTAGAAATGACAAAATCATTAAAATTATATTTTGTCTTCTTCCTTTGGATTTTCTCATGATCCAGTTTGAGTTTCTGTCTGTTCTGTGGATCTGTTCTGCAATAGTACCCAGTTTTTTCCATTAGATGAGTCCTTCTTAGCGAAAGTAATTCACTAATAACCTTTTTAACCTTTTACTGGAACTGATTGCAGACTGTGATAATACAAAGAGTCATGTTGAACTGTTTGTGACACTCAGAAACGTGTCTTGGAAAAAGTTTTCTTGGGGTCGTGTGACCTGCAGTACCGAGTTTGGCCACTACGCTGAAAACTGTCCCCGGTTGGATCTTCCTCTGTTGTACATTGCTAAAACAACATAAAGATACATAAAGCACTTTCTTGTTACAAATATTCATTGTTTAGTTTATAAAATGTCAGAAAATAGTGAAAAATGCTCATCGCAATTTCCTAAAGCTCAAGGTTCCTGTCGATTGGTTAATAGACTAATTAATTGTTTCTGCTCTACTACAGTCACGCAACAAACATTTCTGCTGACAGCTTCCAGTTATTCCACTTGTGGGCATGTCTTAAAATATGCAGGTTTAAAGACGTTCTAAAACATTTGTTTTGCAAATGTGTTATGAGGAAGAAAACGTGTTCGACAGACCTGAAGGATACGTACAAGAGTTTTAACAAGAAAACTCCACAGGGAACCTTTAATTATCGTAGACAGCTCTGGATAAAGGCATCAGTATAATATGAAGTACCTCTCCTACTTTGAAGTAGTCCCTCAGTTAAATGGTAAATAGTGAAATGAGTTTTTAATTTGATTTGTGAGTCACTGAAATGGGAATTTGTGCTAACAGGCCGTTAGCACATCGAAGCGGCAGATTCCCGAGGCTTTTCGGTCGGGGCAATTAGCGTCCCAGGAGTCACGGAGGCAGAGGCATGTCCTCGAGAGAGGAGAGTCCAGGTGAGCCTCGTCCTCGTGATCACTGGCATGTTAGAATCAGTTTAATTGGGCTCTGTTTGATTTTCACCGACGACAGCCTCGGCGCCCCTCCACCACCTCCGAGCGCTCCCACACACCAGCAGACAGAGGAAAATACTCTCCTCCTCCTCCCCCAAACTTAATGGCAGAGCGGCGACTCGTCGGAGTTGACAGTGACCTCGCTGTCGGAGGGAGGCGAACGGCTCAGAAACTCCTTTGAAGTGTCAGCGACTCCCCTTTGGTCTGCTTCTTTAAAGAGCCACGTTTTTGTCTTTCTGGACGAGCGGCTGCAGAACAGATTGACACCTGCAGCCCAGAGACCACAAGGTGCTTTTCTGATGCCGTCAGTCGGATCATTACTTTCTCTCAAAAGAAAAGCAACATTTCCATATACACAAGTTTGTTGCACTTCATTTAAACCACATATTGTTCAGTTTTTTCATCACTCGCCGGCTCTCATATTTAAGCTTATATCTACGGTGGCCCTGAGAGATCAACGCACTGCAACTTAAGGAAACACGTGCAAACAGATGAAACACGACACGATACAGAAACTTCAGATTTCTGGTTGGGGCTCCTTATAAATTTATAAACTTCTCAGATGTTTTCATTAAAATAACAG
This sequence comes from Lateolabrax maculatus, assembly GCA_031216445.1. Lineage (NCBI taxonomy): Eukaryota > Metazoa > Chordata > Actinopteri > Acropomatiformes > Lateolabracidae > Lateolabrax > Lateolabrax maculatus. The sequence continues at coordinate 2,263,634 of CM062204.1, read as the reverse complement.
TTTGAGGCCCAGAGACGTAAAATGATGTAATATTTCACAAATAACACAGAAATGAGAGAAAAATAAAAAAAAAAAAAAAAAAAAAAAAAAAAAAAATCAGAACTGTTTCTTCTTCTCTTCTCTCCCATCAATCACCTGACCTATCTGGTGGCCCTCTGGAGGGCCCCGACCCCTAGGTTGGGACCCCTGGACTGAAGCAGCTGCCTGTATATAAAGTAGTTGAGACTGTCTCCACCTGCAGCAGCTCCAACAGGAACATGCTGCTCTAACACTGATGCTTCAGGATCAACAGTCTGATAATGTGACAGAACCAGATATCAGTTACTGCACAACCACAACTTTACTGCTGATACTTTAACTACATGAAGCTGAGAATACTTCTGTACTTTACTGCTGATACTTTAACTACATGAAGCTGAGAATACTTCTGTACTTTACTGCTGATACTTTAACTACATGAAGCTGAGAATACTTCTGTACTTTACTGCTGATACTTTAACTACATGAAGCTGAGAATACTTCTGTACTTTACTGCTGATACTTTAACTACATGAAGCTGAGAATACTTCTGTACTTTACTGCTGATACTTTAACTACACGAAGCTGAGAATACTTCTGTACTTTACTGCTGATACTTTAACTACACGAAGCTGAGAATACTTCTGTACTTTACTGCTGATACTTTAACTACATGAAGCTGAGAATACTTCTGTACTTTACTGCTGATACTTTAACTACATGAAGCTGAGAATACTTCTGTACTTTCCTGCTGATACTTTAACTACATGAAGCTGAGAATACTCCTGTACTTCACTGCTGATACTTAATGATTTTATAAGAATCTCTATTTGATTTCTTCACAGTTCCTTTATTTTGACAGACATTAACTTCAGTTGGACTTTTTCCATCCATGTTGTATAAACTCAGATGTTTCACATGTTTCATTTACATAGAAGATTTTCATGTTATTATTATGCTTCATGAAGAAGTGATGTGGCGCAGCACAGAAACACCACAGCAACAAAGTGCAGAGCTCCCGAGATGTAAATTACTTTGAAAAGTACATCACATACTTTGACTTCAACTTTTTAAATCCATCCAATGAGCATCCAATTTATGGTCATTATTATTTCCATGGCTGCTCTGCCGCTAATTGGAGTGGTTTGTTTCCATAAAGTGATGATAAAAAGAGCTGGAGGGGTGGCGGGGCCGCTACCAACTCATCGATGCGTCATGCTCACTGGACATTTTTCCATTTAAAGAGGCCAATTAGGCCTGCAGACCTCCCCGCTCATCACATGCCGATCAGGTCGAGGGCACAAACAAACACACCCAGGACCCTATTATCCTCCTGCACTCCCCAAAGGCAGTCAAGCAATTTCTTTTCTTAAAGTGATACTACACCCAAAATCTTATCTATTGAGTATCAAACACTCAATACTTGAAAGGCTATAAAAGGTTTGTAGTCTGCAACTTGACATAGAATGGCTTGAACTATGTGGACTGCTCTGACTTATTTACGTTAAAATCAGATAAACTGAAGGAACAAACTGCAGAGAAGAGGATTACAGTGAGAAGTTAATATGGATGAAAACTCTAAGTCCCCCTCAGCTGGCCAGCAGATGCCAATGGTCAACACATTTCTATTGTATTCATTCATTTCTTTTGTCATTTCAGATGCACCCCCCCTCCTGCCCTGCACTCACCCCTTCCCCGCCCCATCACCCGACCTTCCCTGTCCACCTGCCCACCTGTTTCCAGTTTCCACTCATCAGCCTTGCAGTATAAACACCGGCCCATTTCCACTCCACTTACCTTTTCAGCTGTGTGTGCTGCCTGCCTGACCCCCTTTTCGGATACTTTTGTCTGTTTTTTGACGAGTGAATGTGAACTTTTATCTTCACCCTCCCTGTCCTCGAGTCGGGCTTCTGGGCTCAAGCCTGTCATTTTTCTGAGCCCTTCCCCGGCACATCAGTCAAACAGGCACTTCCTCAATAAATAAATCACCAGATTCCAAATGGTCCCTTCGTTTGGCGTACATAACACTTTGGCTTTCCCTCTGACTCATGTTTTGATGCATTAATTTGTGCAGCACAGAGCACCACAGTGGACCAATTTACTGAATTCTACTTTCAACTTGGCGTCTAGTGCAACAGAGTGTAAATCCAAAAGCATGACTAAGTCATTATAAACTGAAATGAATTGTCAGTTTACGTGAACTTTCTAAAATAACTGAGTTCTGGTTTTTAGATCCTGCTCACACTACATTTGTTTTAAGTCAGAACTGGAGTTTACACTTTTATGTTTTATTGGGGCTCAGATCTGTGGTCCATGCTGGTATTTTTTGCCAAGAATGTAGATTAGTGGTGTTTTGATGTATTCAGGAAAAATGGATAACAATGTGCATGCAGGTGGAGACGTGTGAGCACAATTCAAGGAGCATAACTGTTCATGCAGGCTGCAAAGATGTAAAAAGCAAGCGCTCCTCATTCACTACTGCTGTAGGGGGAACAGACTGTGTGGCATCCAGTCAGGCTTTAATGTTTTGCCCTGTTCACACATCAGTAAGGCAATTAATATCTTCTGTTTTCTTTCAAACAATCCAAGAACTGTGGACACAAACTGTACCACCACTCAAGATTAAGTGCAGTTTCTTGGCCTGTTGAACCCTGAACTTCCAAAGTGCTTTTACATGGATAATAATCCCAGGTATGCAAATGCTAAATGAATTTATATTGGTTCATGATGCCAAGAAAGCTCTTCTCAACAACTCACTGGGAATAATGATCCAAACCAGGATAAGACTGAAAAGTGGGATACTCGTGTGCATGTTAACGGTGTGAAACCTTTTTGATAATGAAGCGGTTTATTTGTTTTATGTTTAGTTTATTTGTTCCTTCCTGGCAACCATCAGACATATTACAGAATGCCATTAATATGTATGAGTACAACCTGCACTGATATGTGTGTGTGTATGTAAGTGGAGGCCAGTTCCGACACTCCAGACAACTTTATTTTCACAGATGGATGTTGCTGTAGATGTGGAGAAAAGAAGACAGTGTTGTGATGAAATGCAAAATGTCACGTGATGGAATTACTGCAAAGGAATGCGACAGTAACCCTCCCCTGCAAAAAAGAAATTCAACATTGGACACAAGACCAATGCAGGAATCCAGAGAGAGGCACAGAGTTATTTTGAGGGGGTTTCAGGCTTTAAACCCCCCACCTCTCTCTGTGTGTGTTGTGGAATCTGCTCTACATGAAAGCACATAGTTCTGCTGGGGACCTGGGGGCCGTGCAGGCCGGCCACCGGGGTGTTTCGCGCCGCCCCATCAGTTGGTGTTCCTGAATCAGTTTGAAGGCAGATCAAAGGGGTTTCTCTCCCCGAGCTGGAGTCCGGTCAGTCGGACAGGCGGGCTCCTTTCGCCTCAGCTGACGATCGAACCGCCGGGCGGAGCCGAGCGTCCTGTCTGTCCGCTACACCGCAGGGATAACTGCTGGACACGGACATGGGAACGATTTGGTTTCTCACTTTGACCTTTTCCTCGTGGTGGGTGATGGCGGCGTAGCTGGACAGAACATATTTGGACAAATTACACTGTTTGAAGGAGGTAACCCTTGAGATGCATCGACTCGTTTTCAGCAGGATTCTGGCAGGACTTTGCATTTACAGGCTGTTCTGTGGACGTCGCTTTAACAAAACAAAAGAATTAGTTTTAAAATAAAAAAGGGAAAAAACACATGTAGAAATCAGTAACAATCAGTATTGTGACGCTTAATTGTCGGTATGTTTAAAACAATAAAAATAAAAACGACAGTGACTGGCAACCACTACACTGCCGCACACCCTGAATATTTATGTATTTGAAGGTCCCAGCTGTGTGAAAGAAATCCAGCTCTGAATGAAAGTCCTGGGTCAGTTTATCGTCAGCATTCGGAGGCTCGCATCTTTCATCAAGGACTTGAGACTCTCACTTTTTACATGCATGTGGCAGACCCAAGCAGCAACCTCCAGGTCTGAAAAGTGCCTTAAACCTGCATCCCCTCTAACAGCCAGCAGGGGGCGACTCCACTGGCTGCTAACAGAAGTCTGATTGTATAGAAGTCAATGAGAAAATGAGCCGACTTCTCACCTGATTTATCACCTCAGGAAACATTTCCCTAATGAGTTTATGGTCTCAGTCACTAGTTTCAAGTCTTCTTCAGTACAGCAGGATGTTCATTTAGTAAATTATGGTCCCGTTTAGAGTAAAATAGACAATAAAGCGATGTGATTGAGAAGTGGTTAGCACGGCGACCGCCAATCAGGATAGAGGCAGCGCTACCCTCCTACCTTATCAGGCACAATTTGATGTTGAGTGTCTTCCTGGACTGAACATAGACTTTTTTTAACGACTTGAAACCTGGATTTATACTTCCTTCTGTGATGTGACTTGAGATTTTGATATGTTTGAATGACTTGAGACTCAACCTGGACTTCACATCAGTGACTTTAGACGTGAGACTTGAGACTTCCTGTAAAGATCCCAAACAGTTTTGCCTACATTCAAAGACAAACCCTCAGAAACCTCTTCAGCAACAAGCTTTCTTTGTTCTCTGCTCAGTTTTCCTTCTGGTATAAAACGTCACAGACCAGTCGAGTAAATAAACATGAACATGCTGTGTGCAGATTCCGGACGTCGCCATTCAGGAATTCTGGGTATTGTAGTTCACGTGTTTTTCAAACTGCTCCCTCTGGCTGACATTTGGGGCCACCCGGCATACAAACTCTCCCTGCTCAGCTTTAACAGGAATCCCCCTCCTCCCTCTCTCCGGCCCTCCTGCAGCCTCGCACCACTCCTGTCCCGCCGTATCATCCTCTCACACACACGCCGCATCATAATTAGGCCATGTACCGAGTTCCCCGATAACGCGTACAGTTTATTTTCTGTCTTAATTCCTTATCAGATGCATCGATCGCGCGGTGCGTTGACTGATCTGGGGCGGCTGTCTGGAGAGCAGCGATAAGCCACGTATGTGTGTGTCTCTCTGCAGCTCGCCCTGTGTGTTCAGCCTCTGTAGGGTGGAGGAGGGCGTGTGTGTGTGTGTGTGTGTGTGTGTGTGTGTGTGTGTGAGGGATTAGCACCTTATTAGCTCCGCAGCCTCGGCCTTTTTTTAACAAGGCTGACACCTCGATGCCTGACAGGCTGAAAACCAATAAACACTCCAAAAGAAGAGCAGTTTGGACAGTCTGAAAGAGGTGAAACGCTCCCTTCTAACGTGGGGACAGGATGCACAGGTTCTGCGTAGGGCTTGGTTGTCTATTTTATTTAATTATCATTTATTCATTGTTCTTTTTATGGTAGTACTGATACATCAACCTAGCCCGGCATCACCACACTAATTCGCAGATGCGTCTGGAACCTCTCAGTTCATTTTCGATTTCCAAGGGGAAATTGTACCGTCCTGTCAGAAGGCAAACACATATTTCTTATCAACATAACCGTGAGACGCTCCACGTCGGCGGCAGCCATCTTGGATATTTACAAAGATGCCTCTCTGTCAGTCAGCGTATTAAACCCGCCTCATATTTGATAAACCGTTGTGATTGGCTTATCACACTCCAGTTCTGGTGGAAATCTGTCTGACTGGGAGAGGGGTCAGATGAATCCATCAGAGCAAATAAAACACAAGCTCGTAGATTCGAGCACCTGAGTTCGGTACCAAAATGATGCTTTTTCGACACTTTATATATCAAATCTCATGTTCTTCATTAGCAGATGGAGTTTGCTTATTTGTCACAGAATTGATGTTTGAATTGACATTTTTTAAAAATGACTTTTCATCCAGATCAAGTGATATAATAATAAACTACTAAAGAGGCCTTGACGTTTAAATCAGGAACTGTCTGCACAAAGAATAAGCAAAACTTTGTTGTTGGCTTATAAGCTAACAACACCATAAACACAGGCAGGTGGGATGTTGAAATTTTAGGACGGTTGACTGGAAATAACTGGTTGGATGCAGCATATTGTCTGTTTCTTCCACACGTTATTGTTTTCATACATGTTTTGTGTTTTATGGTGTTTTATTCTTTTGGGAAGCACTTTGTGACAAAGACAAACAACTGAGTGGGCCTTGAGTCGGGATTGTTGTGTCAAATTACTGCTAAATACTTACTAAATAAATTATTTTCACCCTTCGTCAACAGACCCACTGGCTGGTAACCTGCAGCTTTAACTTTACATTCATCCTAATGACAAATGCAAACAGCATTTGTTAATACAAACCCAGACTTGTTGCCAACCTGTTATTTGTATGGAAATGACTTTTAAAGAACAAGGTTAAGACTGAAATGTTCACACACAACAAGTGTATGTCAGGACATAAGTTCCTTCAAGTTCGAGTAACTGAATTAACAATCTGTTTGAGTTTATTTTTTTTTATTGTTTTTGAATACTTTGCTTTTCAATATACATTTGTTATCTTGTCATCTGTTATTATGTGTACATCTTACTTTATTTGCTATGGTTTAGGTTGTTGTAGACATTTTTCTTAAGGAAACAAAAGCTTTATTAAAAAAAGTGCAGTTCATTACTTTTTTTACTTTGAGTAACAAAGAGTCATAAATAATTCAAACTGATTAAAACAAAGTTTCCTTCTATCTAATTACTTTGGCCACTGGAGGGTTTTTGTCCCTTGAATGTAGACATATGTTGTTTTTGGTGTTTGCAGAAACGACGACGTTGCTTTCCTTCTTCTTGGGAGGACAGTCTGGAAATGTGATGCTGATCTATAAATCAAAACTTACACTGTAGGTTTATACGGGGGACTTTTGTAATCTCTTGTGTCAGGTACACACACAGAAACAGAAACACAGTCAGTACTATCTGTTCTCAGGAGCTAAATCTCCTGTTTTTCCTCCCTGTGAGGCTGACGTTGTGTTTATACTGAGCTTTTCTGCCTTCATGTGTTGTAACCTGCCTTTTCTCCAAACCTTCAGACCGGCCTGAGAATACCTCCATCCCTGAGGGGGGGGGGGATGAATCATTGCGGCCTCTGGGCTAACGGCTGTGAATGGACTCCCATTAGGACACCGTTATTGGGACTCCTTCATTAGCATCTCTGCCCATTGTCTCCTCAAACAATGGCAACAAACAAAACATTAACATGGAAATGGGTGAAATGTACCTAATTAGTTTTCTCTGCTGGTATTGTTAAGCAGAATAAAGATGGGGCTAAATTGCTTTTGGATCCGCCTGTGTGAGCTCTGAAGCCCCACAGCAGCAGCTCTGCAGTGGATTCTGGGAATTCAGCAAGAAAAAAACATTTATATTGTTTTGTCAGTGTTGACATCTCAATCAAGGAACCAACAACAAGAGGCCGCCCGCATGATGAACCCAAGCTTGGTGTCTCTGAAGGAAGAGTTAAAATCACCAACACTGGACCTTCAGGAGGAGGTTCAGCAGGTCAAAGGCCTGAGTCTTGAGTTCAGATTTAAATATACTTTAATGTTTTCTTTTTAACTTTTTAACCTAGATGAGGCTGAGCTCTTATCTACGACCTACAGGTCATCCACCAACTCTACTCATCATCACAAAGATTAATAAAATGGGTTGCAGTTTAAAGTAGAGGGAACGAATGGTTTCTAATACGACAGGATTAATAAAGCAAGTTTAGCTTACATCACAAACACTGTTTATTGGCTCAAACTGGACAATAGGGTTAGGCGATTGGACGAATATATCAAATATTATTTTTGTAATTTTATTTCCCTAATTTAGTGGTCTGCCCCCAGAGAACGAGTGAGAGACGCCGCTTTAAGGATTTCTGACCAAACCAGAGTTGGTGATTGTTGGAACAGTGGAAAGATTAACCAAGACGGGTTTGGTTTTATTTTATTTTGTTTTGTTTCTGTCGAGTTTGAATGAAATGTGTTTTAGGTTGTTGACAGGCAGTTAAGTTAGTCTTAGTCAGGTGAAAGAGAGAGACTTGAATTCAGAAGGTGTACGGTTGTATTTTTCTGTTGAATAAGGTAAATATGTAGCAAACTCGCCACTCATACATCTCCCAGCTGAAACTACAGGGAGGCGACAAACCTGCGTGAATATATCAGCAGTCGCCGCTTGTTGGGCTGACGGTGGCTGGTTGGAAACTCTACACCATAATCAAGCTTCAAAGCTTTTGTTGCTCCAACACCATAGATTTGTTGACTGCTGGTGAAAAGTTGCCCACTTCATAATTTGTGCCACCAAATAACTTAAAGGTACCTTGTGGAGTTTCTGACCTCTACGAACATATGGAGCTATATATTTATCATATAACAGCACAGTAGCTCGATCATTTTGGGCGAGTTTCATGCCAATCACTGATACGTGGCAATGCAGCAAAAAAAAGGAAGCATAAAGCTGTTTTATGTGGAAGGAATGCATTCAATATGGCCACAAGAATACGTAAACACTGAATGTAATCATATCTTTATTTGTTAATAAGACTCTGCAGGGGACCTTTTTCATTTGATGCTTCCAGTTAGTCACTCAAGCCCTCATGTAAAGAGTTCCTCACAGGTCCAAAATCTGACTCACCCCTAACACTGTCTGAACCAAACATGTATTAACTAATACATTTAATTTAAAAGAACACAGAAGGATCTGATTAGAAAGGAACCCGAGGACAGTCGATGGTGATCGATCCACACGAACCTAAACAGCAACACTCCTCTGCAAACCTTTGGATGTTGACAAACATTTTGCAACTATGGACAGAAAGTAGACATCTGTGTGAACACAAAAATACTGTTGAAGCTAAAATCTGCTGCTGCATAACAACAACAACAACAACATAAAACCAATCAATAAAGGTTTGCATAGTGAACGCCAGAAGTTGCGTACAGAGTGTTTACTGGATTTTTATGTCTTTCTCAGGTAAGTGCTTCTGCTCTGTAACAGGTGTTTTTTGCGTTTCGTAAGCCGATGGTGGATCAGCGCCTCTGGGTGCCGGCTGCTGAGCTGCACTGAAGAGCAGGATTAGGCCTGTTCATAGGCTTTACTGGGCTTTAATCTTTAATCCAAAACCATAATATAGCCCGCACCGTCAGTGGCTGTCGCTCATCGCAACATAAGATAAAACCACGGCACAAACGCTTCAGTGTCAGAGGCCACTCAAACAATAGCTGTTTGTTTTAAGTCCCCAGAGCCCGGCGGAGGTTTAATTGTGTGAGTATGAAGTGACCACGCAGATATGAAGCCTGCAGGGATCAGAAGCGTTTAATATGAACGCATGTCGCTCACACTCACAGGTTTCTACAGGAAACACACACTGTGTGATGAAGACAGTGGGAGCACAGGAACATTAATTTCATTTCTGCACCGGGAAATGAGAATGTGCCGGTACTTACGGACTTTGACCTGGACACTTTAAACATTTTGTGTCAGATACGTTGTGGCTCTCACTGGTATTTTACGTTCCAGCTGTGTCTCGTGTTTGTATACTTATCGTCTGCTTTGCCAGTTAAGTTTTGGAGGAATGCCTGGAATATGTTCACAGGTAGAAAGACAATCTTGGGCCTTGTCTACATGTATACGAATATTTTTGTAAAGGAATATCTTCCTCTACGTTTCGGCCTCTCGTCCACACACAAGTTTCAGGTCACTAAAAGAGAGATTTTTGAAAACGCCTTTTCAGGTGCACCTACTGGCTCTGCTTGTTTGAGTGTTTGGAGTCGTTTTTTGCGTTCTTGTGTGGACGCAGATATTATGTAAAACAAAGGTTGTGTGGAAAGAATTCTTTTTTCAACATGAAAAATATCAGTTTTTAAAATAACGTGTTCACGTGTGGACAGGACCTGAGTGCTTGGTCAGACCAGTAAAATTCTTAGTTAACAGGTGCTGGAAGCTTGTCGACACAGCGAGCATGTCAACAGTCTTATGTATTTTTAATAGAATGTATAACTAATGTTTGTCATATCATGTATATAATAACTGCATTTGACTGTAAAATGTCCACTGACCAGTTAGTGATGGCTACTAACAGACAAACTGTAAAGAATATGTAAAGCAATACAGGTTTAATATTACATAAATGCATTCAGTTTGTGGTTTATACTATAGTTTGTCATCTTGGAAAGAAATGAATCTGAGCTGCTGTTCAGGATCAGCTGGACTGCAGTATTTGGTTCAGTTCTTCTTTATTTCCTGCATCAAACCAGACTCTGCAGCTCCACTTTCAGCTGCTCTAACACTTCACTGAAGTCAACATGCAGCCCTCAAACGAGCCGCGCCCGACTGTCTTTGAGAAATAAAGTCATCGTACTCGAGTGGAATCCTTTCTTCAGTCTCTTCTTGCCTCCTAAAGTTGTTTTTTTTTCCACTTTACTTTTACAACAGTAACAATGACGGAGTGAAAGCTGCTGTGAAGAGATAATTGAGACTGATGGGAAGTTAACGATGAGCGTCCACCACGTTAAAGTCACTGTTTCACAATGGAAGGAGGTTACAGAGGTGACAGGCCAGTGTTTCCTTGTCAGGGTTCATTGTGAAGAAACAACTCGCCTCCTTGTTGCTAATTAACCGCCTGGAAAAACAGCTGCTGGTCTGAGAACAGCAGGTAAACAAAGTCATCACTCAAAGGGCTTTACTGATGCATGAATCAAGTATCAACATATCATCACAATAACAGTAACATTAATACAATGTTAAGATTGATTTTTATAGATGAGTGTGTGTGTGGCCAAGGTTTTATTTGATATTTTTCTTTCTTCAGCTTTTGTATTTTAAGTTTTTTCCTCCCTCGGTTTCATTAACAACTCAGTTTTGCTTTATTAATCTTGCCCGTCCAGTGCCGGAAAACATCTGCTGCCCTTCGCACAGCGTGTCGACATCACGTCAGTTTTCTTTAAGAATGTCTTTTAAAATAAAACTTAATCTCTGCGACGTTTAACAGCAAAGTGAAGATTAAATAATTATTCAAGAAACTGACAGGCCACAACCAACCAATCACACAGCCAGCTTTAGGTGACTTTAATACATAAATAACTTAATTTAATAATAATACATTTATTTATTTAGCACTGACAGCTTAACAAATCATGGATCTAATAATAAAATACAAGACCACAGAAAATACTGATTAACCTGCAGGAAACCTCAAACTGGCCAAAAGTTTAACAATTGCTGTAGTATGTAAAGAATATTACACACAGAAGTGTGTGTGTGTGTGTGTGTGTGTGTGTGTGTGTGTGCTTTGTGCTACGTCATGAGTTAACGCCGGTCACATGACCCTCGTCCTGCTGAGAGTCTTCCAGAGATTCGCTCTCTCCTGTAAGTGGCCATTTTCAGTCTCTATTTGAAGTGGTCAGTTAACACGAGAGTCATGATCGCGGGCGGCGGAGAGGGGGAGTCGCTGGACGGAGAGGCGTCTCAGCCTATCACAGGCCTTCCTTTTGGCCTAATTAGCATTTTTCTGTCTCCAAGATGGCAGCAACGCTTCACACACACACACACACGCAACTAACACGGTTAACCAGGGTGACATCATTTCACTTCCTCCACTTACAGCCTCTCCATGTTCATCAAAGCCGCCGTCGTCTCCTCCTCCCCGCTCTCGGAGTCGGAGATCCTCTGGGGGAGAAGGTCGGGGGAATTTCCCAGCCTGCCTCTGTGCTGCCGGCCCGGGGGTTAATAGGTGTTCAACCCTCCTATTATCCAGGAGCGTTTGTGAATTACCAGCCGAGTGATGTTTACCACTGATATCATATATATGCTAATGTGGACGCTTAATTGGAGGGGAGGGGCAGCCGGGCAGGAGGGCGCCGGGTGGCGATCATGTGTAAAATTGATTTGTGAGGGCTGATATTTGATGGACGGTGGGGGGGGGCTGCAGGCGGGGGTCTGGTGCCACAAACTTCTTCTCTTGCTGTTCTTCCCTCCTCTAATGTTCAGCATCACTGCGGAATCAAAGTATTTCTTATATTTTGCATGAAACAGAGCAAAGAGGAGGATTTTCATGTATGTTTGAAGGATTCATCGCCCCCACTTTGCATAATTAAGCAGGTCTTCCAGCATTTAAAGGTTATTGTTTCTGCGGGTTCACACTTGTATTATGGGGTGGCAGTTAAATTTGCCAATTGATGGCGAGGGAATTCCCTGAACAAATTTAGTTTAATTACTGAAAAGCCCCAGTGACCCGAGTCACTGGAGAGAATATCTGCAGAAACATGAAGCTGATGAATTGTTAGTAAAGGGTGAAAAAGAACACAGAGGTCACGCAAAGTAAAAGGTTTCAAACACACATTTCACTGTTTTCCACTGTGATGTGATCAGTTATCAACAACTATTTTCTATTGATAGAAGACAAACAAACAAATGCAGAGAGAGATTTACAGAGCAGAGAAAGATATGAATGGTCGACAATTCAATACAGGAAATGGAAAACAGAAAGGGAGTTCCTAACAGCAGAGCAGAGATGTATTTTAGCTCTGAACCAGCGTTTTATGAACCAACAGTAGCATTTTAAGATCTGCTGCCGTGGACAGGAACAGCTGAGAAAGAGAGGCAGGTTTTTCAGCTGGAAACTTCCACCAGCCCGTTACAGTACGTGTGTGTTCAACTGTTCATATGTGACCGGGGATAGATGGAAGCAGGCCTGATATAAAAAGAAAAGCAATTACAAGTAACAGTTAAAGGCAACAGGGAATATTAGTGTTGTGAGCATGTTTTTAAAGGTGGTCAAAGTACATTTTACATTTCATTTTTTCTGATGAAAACTTGACTTTTTAGAGATACGAGGTTCTCACAGGACGGCGACGCTACAAACACGTGATGATCTTATGGACCATGATGCATTGCTGCAGATTAAACTACCCATCAGGATATAAAGGAGTTAAAATGAGCTCAACATTAAACATCTACAGCAGTAAAATGCAACAGACACATGAATGCAGCAGGAATATTAATCCAGAAACATCAGAGATAATAAAACACTGACAGGAACTCTTTACTGCAGCAGGAACTCTTTTACTTTAACTACTTTAAGTACATTTTGTCATTAATACTTAGATACTTTTACTTTACTACTTTACTTGTGGTATTAGTACTTTTACTGAAGTAAAGGATCTGAATACTTCCTCCACTGCTGGAGTTTGGGCAAACATCCACAAGTGTGGCACATAAATAAATAAATAAATAATTCAGAATCAGAATCTGGTTTATTGCCAAGTAAGTTTTCACACATAAGAAAGTAGAAGTAGAAAGCTTCACCAATCATTGTGTTTATTCTACAAACATTTCCAGGTCTAAGAGATTCATGTTTCAGGTAATAAAATAGGTTTAAATGCTTTATTTGGGCTTAAAATCCCCAAATTTGGAGATGATGGTTTTCACAACCATGCGACAGTCGAAGCCTTGTTACACATACTTTAAGAGATCAATAAAACACCCCGAAAAATATCCAGTGATTTCCTCACAGTTGTAGAAGTTAGTTTCCTCGCCGACCGAGTGACTGACTTTGACAAAAACTTCTCTCTTGGACCAAATAAACTTCCTCTTCCAGCTCCGCAGATCCAAACTGAAAATCCCGACCGGAGCCCTCCACAGTTTCAGAGACCGAACTGCGAGTCTTAATGTGTAAATCAAGCATACTGAGGCAAATATGTTTTCCTTTGATAAGTTGAATTTCACTTCTGCTGCCAGCCGCTGCTCGCTCATTGTGGCTCCAGCCGAAGGTTTTAAGCCGCCGTACGTGAGCCGCATGGCTAAACGTCTGCTGGCTTTGAAACAAACAGCCCGCAAACGCTTTAAGTATATTATCAGCCAAGTTCTTTTAGGAACGTATTGCTAAAGGAGCTTACCATTTAATTAATGTAACTTCAGCGAGATTACACCCGGCCCAGCCTTGTAAGCAGAGGCAGAGTCTTATTGACCTCCTATGCAAGAGCTTAAAGACACAAGAATGGCGTTTTTACTCAACTTTGATGGGATAACTAGTATAATCTTTCACCGGGAAGGGAGGAATAAAGTGTTTTAAACATAATACCCTTCCAAACTCTGAGTGGGCCTGTGTGTCGCTCAAGTGCCACACTGACACAGCAACATTTTATCAACCTTGACTTTTTTAAATCTCCTTGTTGTTTTGTTTTTCCATCGGGACTGAGTCAGAGAGGAGATCCTTCAGGCCTGTTTAGCTGTGAAATGATGCAGAAAAAGCAGGTTTCAGCAAACACACGGTGACATTTTTTGTTATTTTTAACAAACCGTAGAGCAAATTGTCATAAAGTCTATGTTCATGTTCACTAAATACGCCTGTTCTGAAGGTGTTTGAATGATGATGTAATGTAAAGACTGGGCAACACTTTACTTTGACCCTCTTATTCAGCATTTATAGGCAGCATAGAAACATTTAATAAACGGTTTATAACACATTGTAATGTAGGTGTTAGCAGATATTTGCATTTTCCAACAACCAACAAGTGGAGGCTGCTGTAAAAAAGATAATAAATGTGATAAAATATATCATATGTCTTCATGGGAGAATTGTATAAAAATACTGTTCATTAAGGGTTAGGGTTAACACTTGTCCGTATATCTTCTACATTATAATGTTTTACAAACCGTTTATTAAATGTTTATATACTGCTTATTGATGCTAAATAGTGCGGGTAGAATAAAGTGTTTAAACTAGTTAAAAAACTAGTGTTTATGTGCTGAATTTTGCAGAAGAATAAATGGATTTTTAGTCACGTTCTCATTTTAAAATCAAACACAAAAGAAAAAAATACTTTTTTATTTTTGTTCCATTAATCCGTAACATTTTTAGATTCTGTTAATAAAAACAATCTGTGGTGTGTGTGTGTGTGTGTGTGTGTGTGTGTATGTGTGTGTTGATGCAATTTATTCCTTTTTCCACTTTTCTGAGCTCTCCACCCCCCTCTTACTCCATACACCATCCCAGATGTTACCGACCCCCTCCCCAACCCCCTTGGTCTCTCCCTTTTTTTTTTTTTTGAGTTTTCGGTGTCGCCCTTTCAAACATTCTTTAACAGTGGGATAAAGGGGACGGGGGGGATTGGGGAGATTAGGCTACGGGATCCTCCAGGCATTGTCTGAGAATCTGCAGATAAAAAAAGCATTGCTTTGGTTTTGATTTGGCAGGGTGGGGGCAGGGTGGTGGTGGAGGGGGGGGAGTCAGCAGATTCGGGGGGGCAGGTGGTGTTATTGGTTGGTCGGCTGCAGTTTGGGGTTTCAGAATAAAAAAGTATCTGGATATTTGGACGTGACGGACAGAGAGAAGACGCTGCAGCTCTCTGATTCCTGTTTATTGTTTGAGGAAGATCAGTTTCCTGCTTTTATTTTGTGTGACCGTGGAGGATTTCCAGAAGTGTAATCCCTGATCCAGATCACTTCCACAGATACTCTGATTCCACCTATTTATCATGATGAATAATCCCTGTGCTCGAAAGAGCAAACTGGGTAACTGTGTTGTGTCAGGAATCTGACTGTGACTCGCAAACATTACTGGAGATAGTTTCCACTGTTCTGTCCTGCAGCAACATGCCGACGTTTGTCTCTGACCACCAGTTTGATAAAAACAGCTTCATGTTTCCACGAGATCTCTGAGAGCTGACCAGGTGTCTCAGTCTAAAGTGTCCTTTTCTCTGTAACTGCATCCCAACTTATTGGTGGCATAGAAATGAATGTATGAAGTGTACATCAACAATCATTAATGAAGGACCTGCTCACTAACCGGGCCGTCCTCATACAGAAAGCGGCAACAGTGGACGTGTTTTTTTAAAGGTGGTTAAAGCGACAAATGTTTGTGTAGGCGACCTCTTGCGGTCACGTGAATAAGTGCGTGTAAAGTTGAGTGATGTCGAATAAAGAGCGACAAAGGAGATCGGGGTGGATGGAAGAGTGACACAAACACGGGACTTTGACTTGGGACATCGCTGTTCGTGACCCCTGTGAAACCAAAAGTCAGCGTTATCTTATTTTAACATACATTAGTTACGTTATTTACGCAAACCACGATCTTTTTTCTAATTCTCACCAAGTGGTTTTGTGCGTTTCACAACGTTAAGCACGTGTTTTTTTATTGTTACCATGACGGCGAAGGTCCGGTACTCCGGTCACATATGCGGTTTTGGGAGTCACTGACCTGTTCTGTCGTTTAGGTGGACGTGTCGGTCGCGTCCTGCAGAGGGCGCTGAAAACACTCATATATGTGGTTTTGGGCGTCATTGGAAACAGACCTGTTCAGTATGAGGACGGGCTGAAAATTACTAAAGTTATCAAAGAAATGTAGTGGAGTAAAAAGTACAATATTTGCTACTGAACTGTAGTGGAGTAGAAGTTGAAATTAGCAGAACATGGGAATACTCAAGTAAAGTACAAGTACCTCAAAATCGTACTTAATTACATTCCAAAACTGAGTAAAACATGCTGAAGTATGACAACAGTTACTGCAGCCCATCAGATAAATGTAGTAAAAGTTTAGAGTCTTACAAAATTAGTTTTATATAAGTTTGTATTATTGGTTTGTTAATTTGTGTGCATGTACAAGTTCCAGCCACAGGCCTTAAAAGACATGAAATGCAGCATCGCAGTGGTGAAACACTTACATACTGTAACTTACATTAAACTCCACATTAAAAACAAAGAACTTTGTCTCCTCTGCTCAGGTTTCCTTCCTAAAACATCGAAACTCACATCAGAGGAAAGCAGTTCACCTAAATCATCACATAAAGAGCACTAACACAGTAAATAGACTTCAAACCCATAATGAACAGTCTCTTTTTCAGGGATTTGTTTCTTTCCTGTCCTTATAAAACAGAAGCTAGTATTGATCAAGATGCAAATACATAATATATTTAATTTAACAAAGTCTCTCAGTGTGCAGTGAGAAGCTTTTAATTTCCTTTAAGATACTTCAGGGGAAATAAAAGTCGTGGGAAAACGAAACTCTGAGAACAGCTGAGAGAAGTTCAGAGGCCTCTGTGAGTGTATTGATCGCTCATGTACAGCTCAGTCTGCTCGTATTGATGAACCCATTAACACTGATCAGACAGTAAAGTGGTGATTGATCAGCTCCTGGAGGCTCCGAGGGACAGCGGAGGATTTTTAAACCTTTTCTGTTTTCTATCTTTCTTTCTTTCTTTTTCATTTTTCTATTTACTTCTTTTTCTTTCCTTCTTTTCAGTTTTCCTTCTTTCTTTCTTTCTTTTCTATTTTCTTTGTTTCTTCACCTTTTTCTTCCTTTTTTTCTCTTTCCTATATTTTCTTTCTTTTCTAAACCTTGAAAAGAATTATATGCACCAAACTAAAATCACGATACTGCTCATTTCTGTATCAAAAACAGTTTATGAATTGCTTTTAAATGAATCAAATGTTCGTCACACTCTGCAGCGTGACATTACTAACACAGGTGGAGTTTTCACTTTACTGTATATTATTACTGTGAAAGCTGCGAATCGATCACCTGTGAGTGGTGCAGTTGTGTGTTTTCAGCCTGACGGATCAGCAGGTGGTTATCAGCTGCGTGTCAGCAGCCTGTTACAGGCTCCATTCAGATGCTCATATCAGTTAATTAGCACCGACTGAATCTCTCCCAATAATCTGCCTCCATTCACGTGCTAAAGCAGCCGTCCCTTTACTTAAGTAGTTGTTATTTCCTTTTGTCTTTAATGCCTTTTAGTTGCAAAACATCCACATGCCAGGAATTGTGATGCACCTGACAAACTGCTGGCTGGATTAAACAGGAAAAGGATTAAGTTTGTTAGTTAAATCTATACTTGGTGTCACTTGTCAGAAGATATAGTTGTTGTTTTTTTTTACATTTTTATTGTTTTTCTTTTCTTTTAGCCATCAGAGTTGATTCATTTCTTTAGTTTGAAGGCAGTTGGAAATGGCTTTACAATTGCATTTTCCCTTGTAGTTACACATATTAAATTTTATTGTATATTATAACACTGAGCTTTTCTAGTCTGGATTCTTCCAAATTAATAAAGTCAGCCAGACATATTTTACAACAATAAAGCCAGGTCGTGTGTTATATATTTTAACTGGTCATCAGATAGATTTACAGTATGGCATTAAAGACATGAACCATTAAAATACACTGCTTTCCAGAAAGAATAGAAAAAAGATGCATATTTAACATACAAATGCAAGAAATTGCTTATTTTAAACATTTATTGTGAAACCAAAACCAATTTTCCTTCATTGTGCCTGTAATTCTTCACCTGAATGATGCAGTCTGATGCTCAGACGCCTTTTAAATGTAACATCTCCCTGTTTTTTATGTTGGTTTTCTATGGTTTTTATGATCTGTATGATGAGCTGAGATATTTCCTCCCTGCAGGAATCCTTCACCTCAGACGCCCGCGTGTCCTAATGGAGTTAGTTCAGCCATTAGCCAAGCAGATTGATTCATTACGCTAATGTGAGTCTAACCCTGTTGGCCCTGTTGAAATGCGTGCAATATGACACTCCTCAAATTTGTTCTAACACATGCCCTGGGGAGCCAAACAGAGCCGCTGCTAATGGGGGAGGTGGAGCCAATTATGCAGAGAAGAGCTGACTGTCAACAGATATTAGGACAATATCTGCTCTGTGTGCTATCAGCCTGCCCGCCTCCTCAAACACAGCCGACTCACAGCTCCTCTCCAGGCTGCTCCCTCAGTCTGCTGAGAAAATATTCCCCAGCTGATCATTTTAAAATTCAAATGATTCTGTCAGTAAAATTGTGTTATTTTATAGACCTATTGGAGACGATTGTAGGTAATTCACCTTTTCTTCAAAGTGGCAGATTTTGGAAGGAAACCCGTCACATTCTTTTTTTTTTTTTGTTAACAGCATGTGTGAATTTATAATCTTCACATTAAAATATGTGTGGTTTTTGGACCATGCAATAAATTCACATAATATTTGCACATGTGGTTTTATTTCACATATTAAAACATGAATATACATCACATGTAGAACCCTGTTTATATACAAACACGTGGTTTCTAACATGTTAAACAACACTTTGCTCGTGCATGGACATTTAATTTGATATGTTACATTTGTCATTTAAAAAACAATTTCACATAAACTTCTTCTTTCGTTTTTGAAGCAATGAAGAACAGCAATAAACTGCATATGCTTAGATCTGCAGGCCAACACTCAGTGTCACACTACAGTGGTTCATGAATGTCACAACACAGCACTGACTCTGTGTTTCCAATCTGATTTCTAAGTGGGAGGAGAAACTCAAGAAGAAGAAGGTTGGTTACCTGATGATGTAATGCAGAGAAAGAAAAGAAGAAAATTGATTATTTGATATGATGATTTTCACCTGGAAATGTCTCTTTGAATGTTAAACATTATGTAAGTAAAAAGTGAAAAGTGAAAAATTAAAGGGCCAGTACAAATGTTTAAAAAGAAAAACCAAATGTCTGCATGCAAGTTTGCAACCTGCTGTCAAATTCATGACCGGGTCCACATTGACCAACTAAGTTACAACATTAAAGTACTGCAGAATTAGTGCCTTTACTTTGATACTTTAAGTGCATTTTGTTGCTAAAAAGTTTGTTCTTTGAACACTTTGAACACAACAACCGTCTGTTAGTGATAATAACATTATACACACCCGCTGAAATCTGGGAACACGACAACATCACTAAATAACAGAAATCAGACCATTGACTCAAAGCTATTTGGAAGAGAAAACAGAGGTGAAAAGTAAAATTGTACAAAAAACATCCATCAGAGTGCAGACCATCTTCCACTTCAGCTCACTTTCAGTTTTACCTCCAAATAAAGCGGCTGAGATTGTGACTGCTCCTGTTTTTGTCCAATTTGTCTCCTTCTTGTAATTTGGTGAGTTCAACTTTATTATTATGACCTTTAGAAATGAAGGCAGAAACTACCAAAATTAAGACCAACATGTAAAAAAAACAGAATTACCCTTTACATTACTGGTACAATGTAAACAATATAAAAAAGCTGACAGATTAAAATGTATGTGTGGTTTGAACTGGCATGAAAGTTTACATGTTTTGGATTTGGAATCAGTAGATGAAGTCCCCAGCAGCCTCAGGGAGCAGAAACAAGAGTTTGGCTGGAGGCTGGTGGCCATTTCCCATCAAATGAAAAGGAAAAGAGATAACAAGAGGGAGAATGGCTGATCAACAAAGAAGACTTGGCTACAGATATTTAATTTGTCACTGTTCAGGGTCACTCTGAAGGAGAAGAGGGTTATTTATGTGAGGGACCACTTGAGTTTGAGGTAAACCACAGACCGCTCTTT
Organism: Lateolabrax maculatus; assembly: GCA_031216445.1. Lineage (NCBI taxonomy): Eukaryota > Metazoa > Chordata > Actinopteri > Acropomatiformes > Lateolabracidae > Lateolabrax > Lateolabrax maculatus. The sequence continues at coordinate 2,243,372 of CM062204.1, read as the reverse complement.
ACATTATCCCACCTCTCCTGGTTTTATCTCCCATCTGAGAGGAGGGAAGCGGCGTCTGCGGCGGGCGGAGATAAGGCCTGTTGCTGTGGATGTGGGGGTGGGTGGTCTTATTTACCTGTAGCTGAAGGGGCTTTCAGCTCCCTGCAGGCCGCCGCTTTACATTGTGTCCCCCCGCTGCTCTGTCAACACTCATCCTGAGCACCACAGAGTCAACGGCCTCATGCACAAGCTCCCGGGGAACATATGGCCGCCGGCACAAACAATGACACAGTTGGCAAAATGTGGTGAAATAAGCTCAAACTCTGGCATGTGGATTGCGTGTTGTGACTGTGACTACATATAGTACATGTGACAGCAGCTGTGTTGCAAGACACTTGGCCAGAAACTTATAATTTCTCATGCATGTTATCAGGCAACATCTTAAATATTCAATATTTATATTTATATTTGTCGTTGCCAACAGAACCAACTTTCACTTTCCTACTTGGTTTGGTTCCCAATAAAGACAAAAATCTCACAAATATATAGTTTATGTTAAAAAATGGTTCAGTAATTTCCAAAAACAACTGCTCACTGTAGTTTTTTTTATCAAACAAACAGGAGGAAATAGTGCAGTTGTTGGGGACTATTTTCAGTGGCGGATGAATCCACATTTAGTGCACTAGTGTGTGTGTGTGTGTGTGTGTGTGTGTGTGTGTGTGTGTGACTGAGTCAGAATAAACTACAGTGTGTGTGTTCATGGTGATGAAGGAACATGTCACCCAGAGCAACACTGATGAGTTTTTAATCGTTTTTGTCACAATAATGCAGCTCAGAGCTCTACTTAGTAGATATTCAGTGTTAGTTTTGTTGTTTTCATGGGGTTTGTTGACAATAAAAGAATTGCTGAGCATCACCAGACTTATCCATTAAGTTTTGGGTTAATTTAGGGGTTAAAACTGTTTGTTTAAAGGTACATTACGCAAGATTAGAATAATTAAATGAAGAATAAATCACAGTTAACAAGGACGTAATATAAAGTCCAGTTTGCAAGGTTATTATGTATTATATTATATATAATATATTTGTCATAGATTCTAATCAATAGTATAGTGGTTGATTCTAAACTGTGTTAAATATTCAAAATTAAAAGTTTAAATTATTATGACTAATTATATTTCCTGTTTCTAAGGAGGTGAAATGCACTTGTTGTGAGTCACAAAGTCCTCTGTCCTCCAAATCAATGTAACCTATTTAGTATTTTTCACAGCACAATCAGTCTTCACTTCATTGTTTATTCATTTATTGTTTCTTTACTTACTGGTGCATAATTTGCAGATAATTTGCACTTTGCCTGAGCTGTAAACATCTGACGGTGAACCTGGTCGGTCTTTATTCATTTGTTTTTGGAATGAAAATCTAATTTTTGGAGATTTAAAAACTGAAATACAGTAATCCGTCACAGTGAACATCGTGTCTGCTTCTGGGTTTGTAATCATTTTTGTTGTCTGTGCTGCGTGTTCAGTTATTTATGTCATATTATTGTGTTAAAGCAGTGCAGTCTGCATTCAGCTGCATTGACCATTACTTTGACAACAAGGGCAGACATGATTTTTATTGCTAAACAAAAATGTTAATAAATCCACATTTTGAACATATAATGTAAATTGGGGCTGTGAAGGTGAAAATGCCCATCATAATCGACATTTTTCCTTGAAAACTCTGTCTTAAAAGATCTATTATCTAAGTTTTAGATCATTTTTCTAGTGATTAATCGACCAAACATTTCAGGCCTCACTTAAACCAGATGGTTATCAGAACATATGGCTGCAGTTGTTTAAACCTTGATGTGAGAATAGTCTTATTTCATAAGGGAAGGTCCTTTTTTTTTGTCTCCAGGACTGAAAACGACCACAGAGCAGAGAAATGCTGGTTTAGTAGCAGGTAAACCAGTTTAGCAGGTGAGTCCTGATCTCAGAGGCTCTTCTCTGAAAGCCCATTGGTGATGTTTTTGGCCGTGCGTTTCCTGTCCCCGTTTGCTCATTTGTGTGAACGAGGGAGAAGAAAAGTTGTCAGTGTCCAGATTGCGGTACATCTGCTGTTTTCGGTGGCGTGGCGAGGCCTGGCCGCCACGCCACGCAGGTGCTGCTCCTTCCCCCCTGAAGGCCACATTCTTCTATAGCCATGTGCTGCCTGAGCAAACTGCGCTTCTGAGCAGGCCTGTCCCACCGCTGACTGGCCACTGCCCCGGCAACATGCATTGTTGCTCTATGCAAATCCGCTCACACTGGGACAGAGGCTCGGGGAGGGGGTATCCTGAGCTCAGTAGCCGGGATAGAGAACGGAGGCCGGCCAATAAATGAAAGTTTGCCTTAAATCCTCGGGATAATAGAGGCAGAGGTTGGGGCCGAGCCTCGAAGCCGAGATAAACAGAGGGATTACTCCTCGGTTTTGCATCACTCACTCTCCTCTGGGTGGCCCTTAACCGTCGGGAAAGCTAAGAGGGGAGAGGGGGTGGCGAGAGAAGAAAAAACGTTTAACGCATGGACATTCACACAGCACATAGGGGGAAAGAAGTGAGCCTAATTCCATCAAAGACTGAGAAATTAGCAATTAATTTATTCCAACCTCCCCACCCCTGCTCCTTTTCTATTTTCAGCCCAATTGTTGGTTAGTTCTGCAACATCTGGTCCAGAACAGTCACTGTGCCTGATGACTGATGCTCCCTCCATTAAAGTAGAATGGCAGAGAAAATCTTCCCTTTTTCATTCATTTCTTGTCCATGGGAGATTAGTTTGGTACGATGTGAAAAGTAATCATTAAAAATGTTGCTCTTTTTGCAGGCCATGCATAACCACCGCGGGCAGCGCCTTTATTTGCAATTGTAATTTAAAGAATAATTAAAGAAGTTAAATGATTCTGTAAATGTAGAACAACTTGAGTCTTTGTGCTCAAGGGTGCATGAACCTTCGCCTTATGGCTGGTTGCTCCGATAAACTCGGTAATGAAAGAATGTAGCGCCGCACTAATGACAAATTTTGAAGTGTTTTGGATTTGCTCCCTCTCCTGTCCTCGGCTCACGCTCCCTCTGATGCCCGACTCTAATCTGGGCGGGCGCTCAGGAGCAGAAGCCACAATGAAGCGTTTTCACCATATTAGCAAAAAACATCGATTGGCCGATTGACTTTGTTTGATCGTTTGATCGAAAAAAGAAAATGACAAAAGAAATAAACAAACACAGAACATCAGAGACACAATTAAAGCTAGTACAATATATTTTTTAAAGAATAGAGTGAAACTTCCCTTTAATCAGCACAGATCCATTTCAAGAAGAGATCCAGCGATTATTTTCATGATCAATTAATCTGACAACTATTCTTTATTGGCTATCAATATCAAAGAGTTGGTCTATAAAATGTTAAAAATAGTACAAAGTATTAGTTTACTATAATATATATATAGGAAAAAACATCAAAACCTCAAACTGGAGAAGATGGAATCAAAATAGTTGCAGCTCTAATTTCAAGTTTTTAGCGTTTGCATTTCTGTCTGTGAAAATAAGCATGAATGATGATGAAATCAGTACGAATCTACATGCATGTCATTCCCACAAATAGCATCAAATGAATCACGTGATTTTATTGATTTAGATTTTGCAAAAGTATCAATCATACATTTAACATACAACTCCAACATACAACTACAATACAAGCCAGCACGTACAAATTATTTTTTGTAATTAATTTGAGGGAATGAAATCGCAAATACACTATAAACATTGGTATATTTTTGTACACGTCAAAGCAGATCAAATTAACAGAGAAAATCCTTGACTCAGCATCTTCAAATTCTTCTGGGCCCAGACCTCGAGCCGCTGCTTTGTCTGACGTGAATTGGTAAGTGGAGGGGAGATGGCCTCGTATCAATCACATCGACCTGCTTTTGAGCTGCACCAGCAGCAGCTTATATACGCCTCCCCATCCCAAACACACACACACACACACACACACACAGAAACACATAACCCAGCTCTGGTGGAAATGAGCTGTTGACATTATTTAGGGTCATTGTCCACGATAGCGGGGCCAACTGCTGGGATTTAGCAGATAAATCCTTCCACCTACATCCATTACACATTTCACTACACCAGTTAGTGACGTAATGTCGGCTCATGGAGTCCAATATCCTTCATAAACCAGGACAAGTTTGGTCACTTTTGCATTGTTAGTAATAAATTTTCTTGCTGCAGTTGTGTGGACGACTGAAAATGTTCCCGACTGGCAGACGAGGGAGAGGAATGGGAGGGATGACGGCGTCCCATCGGTTAGCAGCTCCTGTGGAGGTGACCTTGAAGGCTGTGGTTGTTCTGTGCAGGTCCAAGGTGTCACTGTGGGTAACTGCATCAGGGCGAGGCTGCTGGGAGCTGAAAACAGGCCTACAGTGCTCGGGCAACCTTCAACAAATAGAGGTAACATTACAGCTTTTATTTTACTTTAGAATAATCTACATCAAAATGCACGAGAAGGCAAACAAACATCTAGTTGCAAGTTAAATTGCAGGCTCTGGCTTCATTAAATATTTATTGGATAAAAAGCTTATGTGAAGAAAATATTCTCAGGATGAGTTAAACCAAAAAAAAAACATTAGAATAAAGCTGAAACTAAAGAGACAATGAAGCTACTATTGTGATGCCCAGCAGTTTTTAAAGCCATGGAAGGAATTCTAAATTCTCAAATTGTTTTATATTAACTCAGCCTATTTTCGTGGGGTCTTCCACATTTGTTCTTATTTCCACTTTCTTTGCTGTTTAAATTGCGACTTACCAAACTAAAAGTAGCCAATGTGATTAAAAAGCAAAATGCCTAAAATTCTAGCTCACCTGAAGGTACGCAATCATAATAAATATTGTTAGTTACCCCTGATTCAAGATGTCTGCCGTGAGAAAGGTCTGTTGAGCGATCAGACATTTTGTTCACCAAAACACAGTTTGGTTGCAGATTTCTACACAGCCACAAATCTGAGACCAAAACCTGATCTGAGACACAAGCAACATCATCATTTTTTACTTAATTTCATCCATTAGCAGCGATTAGCTCACCAGTCTAATGCAAAGCACTGTCTACTCTCTGGCTTTATCACGTGTCAGAGAGAGGAAGAAATACATTCTGTAATAAGTTGCAAACCCAAACCTGATCCAAATCTAAAAACCACAACCGAAACCCACTCTGGACCTGTCGGGTAATTTGTTGTCACCAGTTTTTTGTCACGTCAGCAAAGCTTGGTTCTTGTTTTGGGGGGTTTGTTCAAATTTCCCAAGTGGTTTTCCTTCCGAACATGGAAGTGACGTGACTTCATCGAGTTTCATTGTGTCATTCCACTTTGATTTTGACGTGAACTCGTCCAGCTGCTGTCAAAGTACCGGACAGCCATGATATTGTCTTTTCCCATGATCCTCTTGGCAACGTCCCGCCTAGGAAAGCAGCCCGACATGACAAAAAATCTTGAAAGAACACAAAGGCACAAAGGGGCGGAGGGCGCAGCGGCAGAGTCGGCCGTCTCGGGCCCGACAGAGGACTCGGCCTCGCCATACAGCCGGGCCACTCCAATTCTGAGCGAATGCTAATGAGATTGCTCTGATCCCTCCGGTGCTTCCCATGTTTTCAACACCTTCAAGGACCACATGGCGCTCGCAGCATAAAGACAACTAAATGAGAAATCTGAACGTTTTTTTGTGACGCCGGGGGCCTCTTCGCTTTTCAACCTGGCCGCCCATTCAGTGTACCTCACCGAAAAGAAAAGATAAGAAAGAAGCTGCCTCAGGGGGTGTGGATGAGTAAACTTTTCAAGAAAATGGCATATTTGCGAACCTGAAGTAATAATCAATTTATGGCCACGCAAGGGCGAAGCCTTTGACGCAGGAAGAATCACGGGTTGGTGAGATTGAAAAGGAGGGAAGAGAAAGGGAAGGGAGATGCTCAAATTTGGAGGCTGTTTCTCACAACCGCTGTAATGAGATCACTAACATCTTGAGCCGGCCTCCACTATAGCCGCCAAACAACAGGCTCCCAGATGAAAGGTGAATGGGCCTGGGTTCCCGCTGGCTGGTTCAGAAGCACTTTAATAGCACAGCGCCCTATGAAAGGTTCCTGGGCAGTAGCTCATATTAGCGGCGAAGCACACTGCTTAATAGGATGATGCCTTTTGGCTTTTGTCATGAGATGATTAAGGGCTTCGTTGTCACCGGTGCCTGTTGAGTACAAGGCACTAGAATCCACTCTGCTGGGCTTATTGTCTGAGTCTATGTGGTAGAAAGGGCCCCTTTTGATGAAAACACCTCTCAGGGATCTATCAGGTGAGTTCTGCTTTGGAGTCTCACATCTACGCCCCCTTCAAAATATCTCAAGTGCTTTGTTTTCCTCTAAAGACCCTTGAATCTGTCATCGTGTTCGGACAAAGACAAACGCCGCCGAGGGGAGCAGCAGAGAGATGAAACTTGCTGATAATGGTCCTTGAATAAAGAAAATATGTACGCACGTCTGTAATTAATTTACCTTGTTGTCTTAACTGTGCAATAAGCGGTTGGTGGGATCTTGCATATGCAGCATTCTTATTGCATTGGGTCTGTAACTATTTAAAGCAGCCAAAGATAATGCAGAAATATCTTGATTGTAGCCCTTTTATTGAGTCTAAAAAGCCTCCTTTTTCCAATACAAATCAACTTATTTTCTAGTTATCTTCTTGATAGGACAGTAATCTTTCAGGATACTGATACTTGTTTCAGGATACTGACCCTCCTTCAAAGGGAACAGGCAGAATTTCTTTCTTCTTTCAAGACAGATTTACGAGATTAAATGACTTGTTCAGATGAATATTTTTAAATGCATCAAAGCTCTTCTTATGTTTAAAATAAAAGAGAGATTGCGTGTTATATGATCGCCACAGTTTACCACACAAGAGAAGGTGATTGAACAGGATGAATGTTGGCCAGATTGACGTTAAACAGAGAATGCACTATGTCCATTTTTTTGCAATCAATGCAGGTCCTTTCAATCAGGAGAGCTTTATACTCGGGATTAGTTTTGGTGACTTAAGAAGCTAGACTACCTCCGTACCCCCACCATCTGCAACTGCACCCCCCTCCACTCTCCTTTACCCCTCCAAACCCCCCTCACAAAAATAGCACAAGGATACTGCCAGCCTTTTCACTCGCTCCTAACAAGGCGGCTCCAAAGCACAGGCCCACTCCAAGTAATTAAATCAATCCCTTTGTGTTCCCCAATATTCCCCTTCAGTGGGTGACTGCCCAAGATCTGATTATGGCTCTTCATGCATATTCAGGCTGCAGCTACAACTTGTCTAGAACAACCTCTTACTTTTTATACTAGCGTCTTGAGCAGCCAACATGCACCAATATCTTATTTTTTTTCTAAACTTTTTTTTTAATATACATCCCAGAATCCATAGTTTTGTTCCAGCAGGACTGTGAAACGAGGAGCGGTCACTGACTCCGAAGGCTCAGGCATATTTAAGAGAAAGCCGTAAGATGAGGAGAAGTTAGGGTGGAAGCCCGAAAGACAAATTGGATTAGCAAGTATTGGATTAAAGGTAAAACGAAGGGATAACAAACAAGAAAAGCTGCCTGTGATCACAGGGTTTAATATATTTCTTTTCCTCTCCGATCCCTTTCTTCTCTCCCTCCCCCTTTTCTTTCTTTCTTTTCGAGTAAAGATCCCAGGCTTAAGACAGACTTATTAAAACTGGGATTAATTTGTAATGCTCCCCTAACCCTCAGGGTCAACCAAAGATTTGTTATCTAAAGCAAACAGGAAAAAATGTACTATAACAACACAAGGAGAGCTTTAAATCCATGTCTGACGGGCTTCTGGAAGATTTTAGCTTTGTACCAAAGGTGTTATCCCTGAGATATTTATTTGAGCAGGGAAGGAAAACCCTTGTAGGACAATCAAGATGTGGGTAAACATAATAATTGCACTAAATCTTTGCAATTATGGCAGTTCTTCCTAAAAAAAAAGCCATAGGAAAACTGATATTCATTGGAAGGAAAACAAACTAAATGCTAAAGCATGCAAAATGTGTCCAATATATCAAGATAATTTGATATCTGTAATCTTGATAACAAAAATAGAGCATGAAGAAAGAAGAGAAACAAATACACTCCTCTTCCTTTATTAGAAAATGTCCTGTTTCTGATCAGCAGATGATGAGTGTTGAGAGAGCAGGCCACTCTCATTAGCCTTATCTTTTTAATGTAGCACTGCCTCAGATTGTGATCTTAATCTTATTTGGTTATGGAGGCTTCGTTCACTCCGACAAGCACAAAGACCTTTGGGGAACAAATCCAGAGCCTCCGCAAAAAATCAGCGCCTTGTTTTCTGCAATGGCTTTTGGGTTTGTTCCTTGGGGTCGCGGTTCAAGGAGCCGGGTTGACCGGCCTCGGAGCCGAGCGGCCTAAATCTCTTGGCTAGTTGCCCGTTCCTGTTTTGTTCCATAAAAACTCCAGTCTTTGTTTCCCCCCTCGCACTTCTTTCCATTTCTTTACGAAGCACTGCTGTGTCTTACAGGGTCGTTGCTGGGCCACACATTTTATAAAAGATACAGATTATTCAGAGTATTTAGATACATCTGAAACTTTAGAAAAATATGATTTTGTTAAAACATTGTGTTAGAAATTTTTTTAAATCATTATTTATATATTTTTTAAGGTGACTATGGACGTCAGCACTAAGATATCATGTACTTTAGGGTCATACCAGCAGGTGATTTTAAGGTGAATGTCTATCAAATGTTGAGTTTTTGAGCAAACTTAATTCACCGAGGAAGACTGTGAGGATGAAAACCCCAGAAAAAGCTGCTGTGGACATTGAATTTTCTCAAAAATTGCTCCTGTTTTTTTTTTTTGCACTTGTTTAACTTTTGCTGCTGATCCTGTTTTTTCTTTTTTCATTATTTTACTGTTCCATCTATTTGCAGAATTTAGCAAAGTAAATCTGAAAGCTAAACGCCTTATTCACATCAATTTGATGCACAAATAGTCTGGGACAGTCAGACATTGTACTTTAGTTTCCCACAATGATCTCAATGCAGTTTCAGAGACATCTCCAACTGACAGGAGAAAAACTTGAAGAAACACATAATAACTGGAACTTTTAGCTTCAAAATAGTTTAATTTAAAGGCTCTGACTGAACTGATTTTCATTCAGAACGTCTTTTTGACTTCTTGCAACAGTTGAGACTTTAAGAATTCCTCCGTTCCAATAAGGAGATGCCACGTTAAGGCTTTCAGAGTCTGTCTGGAGGGATGTTTGCTTGATTTACCGCCTCATCAGCCTCAGTCCTTCTCTGCTCCATCCAGGCTCCACCACCTTCAACCAAATTTAGATTTATTTCTGCCTCCAGTGACTGACAAAGATTGTACCTCAGGAGTTTTATTTCGCACCAGAATCCACCCAACTTTATAGGTCTGATTCCAAGTGTCGACCAGCTCCTCAGGATGTGGGCCGTGTAGTGACTTTGGGAAAGGGACCACATGTGCCGCAAATGTGTTAATGAAAACTTATCCACCAGAGGGGAACAACTGCATCAGCTGATTCTGCAAAACATGTTGTTTTTCTGTTTTTTTTTACGCCAAAGCCCAATCTGTGTAAAATTCTCGCTTTATGCAATATGTGTACATGGTGACTACAAGTGGTTTAGGTTAAGGAAACATTGTGATTCTGGCAAATAAAGTGTGGCTAAGGTATGGTTGGGGTTAGGCGACTAAAACACATATATTTAGGGAACAATCATGGTTATGGTTAATAATCTGTGGCAGGACACAAGTCGAACACGCTAAATCATGTACGTAAATCAATCGCCCAATAATGGATGTAATTCCTACAGATTCTGGGCTGATTCTGGTTTAATGAACTCCTGTGTATAAAGGGAGCAGTAGAAACGCAGAATCAGGCAGCCACATATGAGCCACAGCCAGTTCACATTTGGTCACCTGGTGCCGTCACTCATCCGCAATCATACATCAATACGTCATACAACACGTCTGGCTACCTGGGTGGTGAGCAGTAAACCTGAACTCCAGGTTTCAAATTGTCTGTGTTTTCTACAGTCGAAAAACTGTAGTTCCTAAGTCTTTAACAAAAACTCCCCTTCAGCCATCATCTTCCTCACTGTTCCATAGAAAACGCAGTGTGTTGAAGCATGCTCATGTATATTTAAATGTGTCAGGCAGCGTCACCCGCTCGTGTGAGGTCTGTAATCGAATCTGTAGCCCAACAAAGAGAATCCTACGTCTGTGTATTGCCGTGAGTATTGTCTTCAGTCACTTGTGTTTTCTGTTTAATAGACATTTGGCTGAAGGCCCGGCGCTGCCAGTCACTGAGTTACAAACTAAGTTCTTCTATATTCACTCAGACTCATATTTCTGCCTCTGCTTGCACACATTCCCTGCATTCTGAAACTGTCACTCCTTTTTTCATCTAGATCCTGACAAGACAGTAAATAAGGTTATTTCCCAAGATGCTTTAATAACAGTTCCACAGCAATTCAGATCCATCTGGACAGCTCGGTACCCCTTTGGAAAACCATCGAGCCACTTACAGCTTTGTTGGTGGGATTACGAATGGGGACATCATCTTCCTAGTGACATCCGTGGAAGATGGCAACAGAAACAAGCGTTGATGAGATTGACGCAGTTGGACAAGTTACAGAAATAAGACTCTTTGATTGTCTTGGAACACGTTTAATTTGTCCATTGAGTTGTATCATCTCTGTTTTGTCGTGACACAGCTGACGGCGTTCGTTCTCCTGTTTCTGCCTCTGCAGCAGATGTGTTCATGTTTGTGTAGATCACAGGGATAAAATGACATTTAATTGCTGTTTTAGCCAGGCCCAAACAAGTGTATATGTTGTCTGTGGGTGGCCTCACTGAGGATGAGACTTTGGCAGCGTCACGGGATTCTTAAATAATATGATTTGTATTTTAGTTGTTGACCTCAACAACAGAAGAAAAGGTGACTCGTCTTCTGAGAGCGTGAATCATCCTCGTTTCATCCTTGCCACTGAAAGCGTGATCAATGTCTCTCGTGACCATTTTCTATTGGTAATCCTCCACAAATTGCCCTCCGTTGCAGTTTGTGTATCAGCTATTTGCACTGGATTAATGTGAGTCACTGGTGGCAAGTGTTCAAATCAATGTTTATTAATGGTTTCTTTAAGTGTTTAAAGATTAAGTCATTAACATATTGATGAAGTTTTCGAAGTTGCCCAGGGAGAGAAAAGGAGCCGGAGCTGGAGAGGGTTTGACGAGCTGCTGAACTGACGCCAGCCACCAAAAAACAAGAAAAAAAAGAAGAGTAGCTGTGGGTTTCCTGAGAGGACGGCATCAGGCGCTCCACTCACCGATGCTAAGTTTCTTCTGTTTATTAAAATACGGCACGCTGCCAAGGCAAATTTCACTTGACACGGTACACATCTGGCTTACATTCATATTTTCTGGATGAATTTTACATGTAAAAATGTGAATGGTTATGAGATTTCTAAACGTTGAACAAGCTGTTTTTTGTTTTGTTTTTTCTTGGCGTTCTCCTTGGGATTCAGTGCAGTCGACTAGGATTGATTTTACCATTCAGCAGCGACCTGCCGCGGCCCTTTGGCTCACCATGGTAATTCTCTCTCTCACCTGATAAGGTACCTGATCCATAATAAATCAATTCTAATTAGTTTTATGTTTGGAGGGAGAAGTGGGGGGGCTACGCTTTGCTTAGGGGACTCTCTGCTGTTCGCCTTCCCTCCTCCCATCATCCTTAGTTGTTTTCAGCCGCCAGTCATCTGCACACCTGATATCAGTTAATCTCCTGATTATTAAGTGCGGATTATTGATGGAGGGGAAGCGGCTGTATTTGACGCTGCCTCTTGTATCAAGGACATGCGGGTTTTGTTTCCCCTGCGCTGTTTGTTTTTAGGGTGATTTGTGTGTGTGAGTGTAAATCTGTGTGTTTGGGTGGTGGGTGGTCAAACATGTCCTCACACTTCTCCTGATAAAGGTTTCCTCCCAGCCGGAAGTGTTTTAGGAGCCACCGGCCGGCCCTCTGCGGGACATTTCATCAGTTAACGTTCAATCTGTCTGTAATGGGCAGTCTTGCCCAGCTCCTTTATCTTTCTAGATAGCAGTATTTCTGTTTCTTGGTGGCAGATACCAAGTAAGTAACAGGTACTGCAACATTTATTTTTTCCTTTATATGCAAAGTTTTCCGTCAAGACAAGGGTTTTTTAATCAACCAACTGAAAATGCACGTAAAAACAGGTGGATGGAAGTATAACTAATGGCTTTTGTATATTGAACACTGTTTGGTCCTTTCCAGTTTAATTAATTCTGATACAAAAGGTGTCAGAACAGAAAGGACAAACCTGCATGCAGTGATTTTATCAGTTTTATCTCAATATACAACCTAATAACGTTCACATACAGCCAATTTGCAATGACAAATATGCTTAATATGAAACGTAAATCTATAATAATAACAAAGAAACATTTGTATTGAATATATAGGATTTATTGTCAGCATATTTAAATTGTTTTCCTACAGTATCTGCTCCGGGAGCTCCAGGAACATTTTAATGCTCATGAATCGGCAACACGAAGCACTTGTTTAAGGTGGGGGTACACGGCGGGTACAAAACCGCCGTCTTTCACTGACCTTCACCAGTTGTTTTGGTAACCAATCAACACGTGGGGCACACGGCGTGAATCCCAGTCTCCGCTGCTGTCCTGAACTTCCACCCTGAAAGAAATGAGTAGGATATAAACACATTTTGTTGGAATAATACAATAATATACAACTGCTGCAGTTATCGAACTGAAGGTTAGACTTATAAATTAAAAGTTGGTTCTCCGGGGAGGATGCACCTGTCATAAAAGTGTTAGAAAGAGCTTGCAGACTTGCAGAAGCATCTTCCCAAGAGAACATCTTTGATTTAACTGAAGTGAGAGCACGCGCAGTAAAGAGCTATTCCAAATATAGAAGTAATCTGAAAGAACATTTACATTACAAATCTCAAAAACAATTACATTTCTTTTGATTTGAGCTGGTTAACTCGATTAAGCTCCCATTCTGATGGATATTCTGGTGGAATAAAAGGCTCCATGTAAACCCAGCTGCTGTCACTTAAACATAAACCTTATCACATATAAATTCATGTTACACCAGAACTAACGACATTCAAGCAACATAACCAGATGTCATGCGGCACCTGCAAACTTGACTTCCATCACTTTTTGTGTCTGCAGCTGAATGCAACAGAAATAATAATGGTCAGAAATGTGCGTTACCTCTGTTTTTATAATTCATCACTGCCCCGAGGAAGTTATGAGGGACGGCTCACCGGCGCCTTTGTTTAAAGTGTAAAATAGTGATTTTGGTTAAACATTTTTGTGTCTGTGTAATGTCCGATTGAGAGTTTTTGTGTTGTGTCCTGCCTCCTGCAGGCTCCACCCAGGCGCCACCCCATGCTTCAACCAAACACGTCTGACACGGACGATCTCCTGATGTGTGCAACATGTGTTAAAGGTGTTCAGACCTGATTCTCCGGACGTCGTCCAGAGTTCATATGACTGACTCGTGCAGTGACCTGACAACAAAAAAACACAACAAGAAATATCACAGGATTGTTTCTTAGTACTTCAGTCATATCTGAGCTTTTCCCCGTCTCCACCGTAAGTCTGACATTTTAACCATTTCTGAAGCAGTTTGCCTTTAGATATTGTTGGACAGCTTGTCAAATCTAGTTTGTTTCAAAATGAACCCTGAAGTTTTGACTTGTTGGTGGCTCCAGATGAAAAGTCAGGCGACCAACAGAGTCACAACATCCTTAGAGCAACGCTGGTAGCAGGGCTAAAGATGCCAGGTGTAAACACAGGAATAAGTCTTACTAATATTTTTTTATTTATTTATTATTTAACTATGACAGTCGCTTAAGATCTTGTCCTGTCCAAATGGGAGCTCAGTTAAGTCACTTGGACCAACGCAGATGCTAAAGGAAGAGGAATCAGGAAAAGCAACAGAACATTTAAAAGGAATTTAACCACATACTGTATAAAACAAGGCAGTTAAAACATATTAAACATTACATTTCCATTCAAATGAAAGCTGTGTGAAAAGAATTTTAAGGATAAAAATAAATAAATCAACACAATAAGAAGAAGCAAACATGCAGCCACCCCCCTCCCCCCACCACGGAGAAGCGAGGTTAACAATGTGCCACCACACCTCATCCCTGCCATTGATTTCTCCACCATTTATTTCTGTTTTGGTTCATGCTCGGGGTCTCTGTATTTGAAAGTTGATGCTCCTCTCTAAAAGACAGATTCATGCATAGACTCCGCTACTTTTGTAGTCGGTGGCGGTTTTATATGATAAGCTTTTTTAGACGTTCAAAATCAATATGTAATCCTGTGCAGGGGCTTATCCCCAGGACTAGGCCATTTGTGAGGCTCTTTGAGCTTTGTTACAGGTCTTCTGGCAGCTCTGTGCTGCAGATTGATTAGCTGCAGTGCCAGAATCCTATCAAATGGCCGGCTCTGATGATGGAGCAAACTCTCTCAGCGCCTCTAGTTGACTGGACCTGGAGATAAGGGAGGATGGCAATTCCCTCTCTCCTGCACACGGAGGGGCAGGGAGGGAGCGCTCGTTTCTGCCCTCTGCTCCTCTGTGGCTCAGAACAGCACCAGTAGCTGTTTGCGAAGGTGTACGTTCATGTTTAAGGACATTTAGCTGAGACTTATCCATCCGGCATAGACGTGAAGTGCATTTTCAGCTGTGTGTTGAGTTTGATGCCAGATTTTGCAAGTCTGTTTATCAGGCAAAGGTTCCAGACCGCTGCATCATTGTCCACATCTCTGTTTTCATTGATTGAAATAGGCCGGGTTGTGTTCATTGACGGCTGTTTCCCCAGTCGAGAATCAACCAGGCCAATCAGAGCTTTGAAGGTGGGAGAGCGTGGTGGAGACCCACTGCAGGGCAGCTGTACAGGTTGTTGTAACTCTTGAATAACAATATTATTTCAACATTAAGTCACTTAATTTAACCCTAAGTTAAATGATGTTGAGTGGACGGGTTTGGCGCTTTGGCTCGGCCAAAATAACACCACGTTGCAAACAGAAAAAGGCTAACATGAAGTGTCAGTCGAGACAATGAAGTGAAACGAAATGACAATTTAGTATCAGGAAAAGATTTGTGAGCGCACACTCGGAAAACATTCTGCTTAGAACCATCTCCAGTTAGAAGCATTCAGGGTCATTCTGGAAAACTCTGCACAGCATCAGGGAACTGGCACAAATCTCACAGACGCATTTTAAGCCACTGTCGGGCCAAGCCGTTTTTAGCATGTGATGTGATAGCATTAAGTTCAGTTTCTAGTACAGCTGAGGCGGTATGGGAACTATGACCTACCGGTGGGGCTACGTAAGAAGTCAGAGGATCCCCAGAATCATTACGATCATGAGCCCGTGTAACCTTTCACATGTGCAAACTCACATTTGAGTTCAGACCGCGTGGGCTTTCAGGCACTTCGTGAAATATTAATTTCACATGTGAAAACTTGAAACATGAGAAGTTTGACATGTTTACACATAAAAATGTTTTGTTTTTTGTTTTTACAATGGACTCCGCTGCTAAATCTCTTTTAAAAAGCAGCCATTTTGCTCGGAGACATCTGGGAAATGCTTTATCGCCTTCAATATTTTCCTTTTTTCTTTTTTTAGTACAGGGAGGGTGACGGGAACAGAATCTGTGCATTCCTGCGTGCCTTGCCAGCGCTCACATGGTTACCGCTGCTACGCATTGTTAGAGATATCTGAATGAGCGCTGGCCATGCAAGTTTTAACGTGATTGCCCGAGGGGCAGCAGAGTGAAAGAGCGAAGAACAGAGCCAGAGAGGGGGGGGGCATAATCCTAAAAGGATTGGAAGTTACCCCCCCCACCCACACACACACACACACACACACACCAACACACACACACACTGCTGTGTTTCAGGGGGTGATGGGTACTGGATGGGGTCAGTTGGTTTCGTGGCTCTGGTGTCTGATTTCTCCCCCCTCCCCACCCCCCCACCCCCTTCTTCCTCATTGTTTGCCTTCTTAATGAGAGGGGCGGTGCCACAGGCCGTGTGATTGACAGCTACATACTCCTCTCTCAGGGCTCTTCCCTCCTGTCTGTACTGTACTTGACACTGAATGACGAGTCGTTTCTCATTTCCTGTCTGTGCTCCTCGGGTGTCCGTCAGTCCGTCAGTCAGAGCGGCTGCTACAGCTGACGGCTGACGCAGGCGTGGGCTTCAGGACAGCACTGGAAAAACACACCATCCACAATGACAGCATTTCACACTGCTTTCTCACATTAAAATAAAGCTGGCTGCCCTTTCAACCAGACAGTATTATTTTTTTGGTTGTTATGGCGGATGGGTGCCTGAAGGGACCAGTTGGTAAATAATTTTAGAGATTAAACAGGTAAAAAAAAAATTGAGAATTGAGAGGAAAATTCTGCATTTTTTCCCCATAGATCTCTAGGTGGTGTCAAACGCAGCACGGAACGAAGGAAACTGAAGCAGTAAAAAAATGTGCGTACTCTCGCTTACATTTACAGGCCTGAGGCTGATTTTTCCAAGACACCCAGAAACATTTTAAATTACCCGGCAGCTATTTTGGTTTTCAAGATACTCCTTCTGTGGCTCCATGAACTTGTAACCCCACTTAAAAGCCAAAAAAGAATAAAAAAAAAAACAGCAGTGAGCGAGCGCTCAATCCAGAGGAAACCAGCCTCACTAACACTTTTACTGCTGTTTGTTTTGATGCACGTCTCATCTCATATGAAAAGTGTGTAAATACTACAGTAAAATGTCGTATTTCTATGAACTCAGCTCATAAATTGATGTCATAAAGTTGACATAGCCTGCAGCCTGTTGCACCAACTGAACTTTAACCGGATTATAGATTCAAGTGTAAAGTCAACACAAACTGCTTCTGTACACTGGAATTTGGCAGAGCTACTGTATAAGATGACTTAATCAGGGAGGCCATTTTTTTGCAGAGAATATCTGGTACATATTGTGTTTCATGATGCATGAGCAGATTGATTCTCAGATCAGTTTTTGGACACCAAACCATTTAAATGCCAGAAATGACCCGTAAATAAACTAAAAACGTGACTTCTTATTCATAACGTTTGATTTGTCAGTCAAATCTGGATTACACTGGCATTGTGACTGATTGAAACCCAGATTTAGTTTTATGAAACTTTTATTCAATTTGTTTCAACAGAAAAACAGTTTATAGATAAATTACTTCCTTGGATTCCAGTATGATGTTACTCCCCCCTTAAGGTTTTGACTCACTGGGATGTATTTTAGTTATTTTGCCTCTCATACAGCTGTAGCAGCCAGGTGAGATGACAACAGCCAGTGAGCTGCTGTTTTCTGCCCCGTCAGCCTCCGTCTGCTCCACCGAGCCAAGTTCATCATTACTGAGATGTTAAATGCAGAAAGAGTGTGGCAGCTGGTTCAAGTGACCAGAGAGAGGCTTCACTATCAGTGTCCCTGTCGTACCTGCAGGTCAGGTGATCCAAATCCTTTCAAGTATTGATATTTCATAAAGGTACGCAACCACTACGGTTTGTTTTAGTAGTTTTAGAGAAATTAAATACAATTGCAGTGCTACAATTGATGTCCTCAGCAAGCCGTGCATTTCCATTTTCCAAACAATAGCAACATCCAGAAGTCACGTAAAGTTTTATTTGGTAAATCTGTCTGTAAAGGTGTTCACAGAAGTAAAGAAACAACGACAGCAACTCAAAATAAACTTTTGGTGAGTCCAGTTTTCTGCTGGTTAGTGGACAGTTTGTATTTTATTTTGAAATTTGGATTTTTCTGCATGAACATTAGACTTTAATTTAAAGAAACATCAAGTCTAATGTTTTTGAGATGAAAACTCTGTTTTACACAGTAAACATGTACTTTTCTCTCGTCATCCACATCCATGTTTTACAACGTAAAAGTTGTGCTTTATATAATTTAGGTTCTGTGATTTTGAAGAGGACACTTGTGTTGTAATGTTTCTGGGTGTTTCAGTAAGTGGTATATAAAGTAAGTGAACACCCGTGCACTTTGTGGCTCCATTCTGATGACAAGTGGCGTTACCCATAACTGCCAGCACTCCCTGAAGGATTTGATTTCCAGTGTTGGCACAAACACTGTCTTGTGTGTAATGTTTATATGTGCAAAAGTGTCCTGTTTGTCCTCAGGTGTAAAGCCGTTTGAGGCAAATGCGTGAGTTGATTTTGGGCTGCACAAGGAAAACGGACTTGACTTGACATGTTTACACCTGTGAGCAGAGTACCAAAACAAACAGAGGAAAGAAGCAGGTGGGACGACACTCACTGAAATAAACGATTGTTGCAGAGTTTCAAGTTTATATTGGACGATTCTGCAAAACCCTGGATTCACTGTGTTTTAGATATGTCTTCAAAATCTGCAGATGGGAAATATTTAAATTTTATTGGATTATAGTTTAAATTCTTATCACAATTACCCACAGCAAACTAAAAGGGAATCCCCTCCTACAACACACAAATACACATCTATCATGGAGACCATTTGTGAGCCAAAAAGTAAATTTTTAAACAGTCCCTCCTGATTAAAGATGAACGTCCTTTTCTTTTATTACAGCGCTTCAAAATGTCCTCACACCTCACTGTTCATGTTTTGAAACTCACATCATCAGAGGGCCGGGTATAAAATCACACAAATGCATTTTTTCATTTTACTTTTTAATATGGTTCATAGAGTTTTCATTAAATTTCGACAATTGTTATATCACTCAAACTATTACATTTCTATGTGTTCCCTTGTGCCTATTAAGAGGAAAAGTTTCGAAACATGAATAATGAAGAGATCTGACAGCCAAAACCAAAACATTACTCATGGTTGTTCT
Source organism: Lateolabrax maculatus (assembly GCA_031216445.1). Classification (NCBI taxonomy): domain Eukaryota; kingdom Metazoa; phylum Chordata; class Actinopteri; order Acropomatiformes; family Lateolabracidae; genus Lateolabrax; species Lateolabrax maculatus. The sequence continues at coordinate 2,224,393 of CM062204.1, read as the reverse complement.
AGGTTAACAAACAATTATATTTCTAATTATTTAGATTTTAGATAATCCAAATCTTTGCTACAGTTGTCATTTTCGCTCCAACCTGAAATTTCACTGCAGGGTGTAGAGCATGTTGATGTGTGATGTAGAGGTGTTACATAATCACATGCCGGCTTATTTCCATCTGTACGTCAGCGTCCTGTCACCTCTCCTGTCACACTGATACTGACAGAACATCTCAGAATCACCCACAGTCTTTTTTTTTTTTTTTTACTGTTTAGACACTAGAAGTTGCTGAGACGTCAGGCCTTTGAAAACGCACTCATACCAGTTTTAGATTTTGTTTTGGGAAATTTCTATGAATCAAATTAAAGAAAAATTCAGCTTTAGTACCATCAACACTGTCGCCTTTAATAATGCTCATTGCATGCACTGTGAATATTCTCCCAACAATCTGTTTATTTTTAAATGCCTTTTAAAAACAAAGCTGCCACCAAACTTTAACACATTTATTAAATTATCTATCATCTGCAGGAAATCATCTCAAAGATCTAAACTTTAATTAATACAATCAGAACTATTTCAACGTTTTTCTATGGATTATCCCATAAAATACAGAGGAAGAAATACTTTCAGTATTTGATATTTCAGCCTGAACTTAAATCATCTCAAACATGACACCCATATTTTTTTACCATGTTTTTTTTTTTTTTTTGCCCTTTTAAAAAACTTTCTCACAAATAATTTTAACCACAAACACTTAATAATTAACAGCAGAAAGATCAGGTTTTTCTTACCTGAGAGTCCCGGCAGAGCAAAATCTTCTCCTGGTGCTTCCAAACCTGAGGCATATCAGACAGCAGAAGTGTGCTCTGGTTCTCCTGGTCCTTCTGTTTTCGTCTTTCCATCTTCACCTGCCTACTGAGCTGCACTGTCCCTCCATCCTGCAGCCAAACTCGCTGTCGTCAGCTGATCCACTGGGCTGTTCTGCCCTGTCCTGTGTCTGCAAGGCAGGCTCTGTGTGTTCTTTAACAAAGTGGAAAGTGTGCAGCAGCAGCCCGGCCCGAGCCTCCTGCATGCTTTTCTGACAACCTGGGATTTTATGCATCATGCTTTTAATAAGCGCCGGCAACACAGACGAGAAGCCTCTCCAAACTTAACCCCCACCACCTCCAACACACACACACACACACACACACACACACACACACACACCTCTTTAGGCTGCCTGATCCCTGGATTTACGGGCTTAGTATTAAGAAAATACTCCTGCAATTTGGGATTAGACCCCCAAAACCCTCACATCAACAATGACTCCGTCTATTTGATATCTTGATACTTGTGATCAATCACTGGCTTTGCTGCCGTCGGCCGCAGCCAATTTCTGAGGATGCACAGAGGAAATGAGACAACAAACATTTCCAACACATTCACATTCATTTCCGCCATTGATATTCCCCTGCCTCAGAAGGCCTCCACAAGGTTACTTTTTCCAGCAGGTACTTCCTTTAAATTATTTTAATTAATTAATCAATTAATTAGGTGTGGAATTTAGGCTATTTGTTCACTTATAAGTAAATTAATTGTTGCACTTCCTAATGTAGTAATTTGCAAGAGCTGAAAGAAAGTAGCCTGTTGTTAACATTAGGTGGACTGTGAGTTTGTTCAGTTGTACTAAGATAAAATCAATAGACACAGTAGATTTACTAGACAATAAAACAATAAAACACATGTTTTATTCGCTGTATGATCCTCAGAGTTCAGTCTGTTGATTTCATTCAAAGGACGTTTAAATCAAATAACTCATGACAGCAGCTGCTCATGTTCGAGCCTCTCTTGGTTTATTTCCAGAAGTATTTTCTTTAATTTTCTGAACTGAATCAGCTGGTTGCGGCTGTCAGAGACATTCAGGGAGGAAAATACCTCCTGTATTATTCGGGGGAAGGAAAAACAAAGAATTATCTGTAGCTTTACAACAAGATGGCAACGAAAAATTATTGAATTTGAACAACAACAAAAAGAAAAACTCAGAAACGTCCTGGATCAGTTGGTTAAACCACTTTTTTTTTGCTAACTGTTTTTAGCGAACTTATCATTTTATTGACGGAACAGGAAAAAAAACCCGCTGCGCTGATGCGGTAAACGCACGGAGCCGTCCCGCACGGCCTCCGTACTCCCGCGCGGGACGGCTCCGTGCTGACGTCACGTGCCGCGCGTTCCATCCCGGAGGGGCGGGCCCTCCGGCGCCGAGCCGCGCGCCGATTGGCCGTCCGCGTCGGCCCGTGAGGCCGCGGAGCGACGCGATTGGCCGAGAGGACGCGGCCCCGCGTGCTTCGCTTGACTCATAGAGGCGCGAGCCTCGGAGGCGAGCGTCAATCTGCGCGCGGGACAGTGACAGCACGCTGGTGGAGGCTCGTGAGGACATGTCGCTCCTGTAGTCCCGCACACACCCGCACACTCCCGCAGACTCCCGCAGCCGCCCGACACAGCTCGCAGCTCTCCTCCATGTGGATATTTCTCCCGCTCTGGATCTCTTTGCTTTGATCTTTAACAGGATTTTTTTTTTAAAAAAGGAGCCGGAAGAAGGTGAGACTCCTGCCTGCTTTTATTTTATTTTATTTTATTTTATTTTAGTTTCTGTTATTTCTCGGGTGTATTTGTTCTGATCAGCTGTGCAGTAGGTCTGCCAGCTGATTTCCTCTCCACTAAAATTACTGAAATAATATCCACGGCTACAGTTTTTAATATTTAATCTTATACTACCTGACTTTCACTTGAAGGATTTTGGAAGATCTGAAAACGAGGCTATGATTTTATTTTTTTCTAAAATGAAATTTAGAAAATCTTAAAACAAACTCAAATATAAGTTGAATAGGTTTTAAAATAAAACCACATCAAATAATTTGTCTCTGAAATAATTTGAACGAGAAAAGCAAAATAACGTTTAATGAATCACATAAAAGGCTTTTTCCAAATGTAAAATGTGTCTGACTTTATTAATCAGGCGGACTTTATCTTTATGTAGGTGTGTTTCCTGCGGCAGCCCGCAGCCTCCGGGCCCTTTCTGCGCTGATAAGAGCCACTCTGCTAATTGTCGCCCTGTCGATCTAATCTAAATTGTAATGGAGTTCATTTGCACACAGTTTTGACGCATTTACATTGCGTGATTCGGCTCCTTCCTGCGGTTATGGAAATAAGTGGCGCTTTATGCGGAGTGTTAACGCCTCAGTTCAGATCCACCGGGAGGCCCGCGGCCCCTTTCACAGCAGAAAAAGCTGCCATTAGTCCTAAAAGTGAGCATTTACCTGCTAAAAGGACCCCAGTGGATTATGGAAATTCTTATCTAAATACATTGTCTTACACTAATACTAACAGTTAACAATTAAGGCAGTTTATTAAAGCTGCAGCCGACGTGAAGTTCTGCAGAAATAAAGAGGCAGCATCAAATCTGCAGGATATTTATTATTCTGACACAAATGCTTAAAAGATGTTTCCATTTATATATTACATTATTTTTATTCTTCATATATTTTATGATCAGTCGTTGCCTTTAACCACATGTAGACTACTTTTATTTAATTCCACACACTAACTCTCGTTGAGCTTGAAGCACTTTAGATTTATCATGTGACCCCGCAGGTTTAACATGTTGCCATCGTGTCACAACTGAAATGCATTATTTACTTTAAGCATTTTAAAAGTGTTCTTCACATAGTAAAATATCTGCAGGAGACCTGTTAGGCTATAAATTAATAATAAACAAGAAACATACATAGGCTCCATATTACATTGAGGATATGTCAACAGTAGCCTAAAGGCCTTCAACCAGATTATTAAGCAAATACTTTTAGTCTAAACAATGAAATAAAACACAAACCATGAACAGTGTAATTGTAACAAATTAACAGCCATACTGAAAGAAGAAAAAATAACCCCGAGCCTGATAAATAAAGCCACAGTGAACTATATCCACAGATAAAGTCTCTGTGTGAATAACTGAGCTTCAGATTCCTGCGGAGTCGTCCTCAGGTGAGAGAAGTCTCAGGCGGCCTGTAATTTAAACGTGCGTCTCCACAGGTCGATCTCATTGTGACTGAATTGAATTAATTAAAACGTAATGAAGACGTGGGTGATAACGGGGCCGTTCGCGGCAGGAAACAACCTCCCGACGGGTGTTTGAATCCCGGGAAACGTCCCGTGTGGCCCGCAGAGCTGCGCCTGAGCCCGGGGACGGCGGCTCCCTGCGGCCTGGTGTCCGCGCCTCCGGCCTCCTGCTTTAACTTACATGTTGAAGAGCTGAAGGTTGTTAATGCGACGTGCAGCTGCAGATCAACTCTCCGTTCAGACTGAACCCGTCTGTTTTTACATGGTCCCTGTGATCGGTCCAGTTGAGAAATGTGGATTCACATTGTTGCTGATTTAAGAAAAGTCCTGAACGCGCAACATGTGAATTAATATTTTCCATCATTTGCATGTTCTGATTGCACCACAGCGTCTGTGACTGAGAGAGTTTCTACTTTTAAAAACTAGATTTAGTAAAACCTCAAACACATTAAAGGTTTTGATGTTTGGCCTGTAGTTTTTTATATGATAGGTTGAACAAGTGGCTTTAAATCAGATTTATATATGTTGAGCTAAGAGTTTTAAGTGTTTAGATAAATTAAAGTTTATTGGTATAAATCTTATAGGCCTGCATTTGAAAAGCGTCCTCGCTCACAGGGACTTGTGTTTTATTCGGTTGTATAATGTAATAACAGCTGATGTTTTCTGTGATTTCCAGACTCAGCTGCTTCTTTCTGTGGAGGCGCCGAGCCCCGGGAGATCTGCACCTTCCTGTCCGTCCAGACTCCGGTCCCCCCCCCTCCGTGCCTCTAGCATGATGTCTTATCTCAAACAGGCCCCGTACGGGATGAACGGACTGGGCCTGAGCGGGGCGGCCATGGACCTGCTGCACCCCTCCGTGGGGTATCCCGGTACGGGCCGGCCACCGACACCAGCACACCCGGAACTACTCAGTGTACAAATAATATAGATTTTATTATTTAACATCCCCGGAAACTACGATTCTCCAAATATCTGGATCTCACCGGTGTCTGTAATACTTCTATCATATTGAGCTTTTATTTTGATGCTCGAGTTTAGAGATCAATACGAGATTATTTTCCTCTTTTATTTTTACACATTTTAACGTCATCGCTCGGTATCCCTGCTTGTAAAAAAATAAATCAGCTCGTAGCGAATAAAATAAATTATCTTGAAGTCTTAAAGTGACTTCAGACTTTCAGAAGCTGCGTCAAAGTCGACGTGTCACACGTTGTTAAATTAAACTTTGGTTTAAAGTCTGTGCTTCTGCTCTATTATTTGTGCAATACTTCTGCTAAAAACACTCCTACATCGAAATCATTTTTTTTCGAAGCCCAAAATATCAAATAAACTGTAAACACGTCGAAATCCGCTGAGGAACTGAAAATTACAAGTAATCAAACACAAAAAACGAATTAAAAAGTGAAATTAGAAACAAGAAACTGGATTTACGCAGGGCACGTACTATAATTCAGACTGTAACTTTTGGAGGCGTGTTAAAGTGTCCAACAGTATTTTTTCTATATTTTTAATTGGATTGAATGTTTGTACCTCCAGGGAACCCGCGGAAGCAGCGCCGGGAGCGGACCACCTTCACCCGGACACAGCTCGACATCCTGGAGTCGTTGTTCGCCAAGACGCGCTACCCGGACATCTTCATGAGGGAGGAGGTGGCGCTGAAAATCAACCTGCCCGAGTCCAGAGTGCAGGTGAGACACTCCAGCAACAGCACATGTGCACCTTTTTAACCTAATTTAGACGGAAAAAATATATATTTCTGTAAACTTTAAAATAGGCCTGTATATCTTATTTTGTGTTGTTTCCTTTAAATTTAATGTGCTGAGGTTTATCAGGTAAAGTCCCGCTTGTATTGGGTCTATTGAGGCTGTAAGTGTTGATGTTTTGAAAGAAGTTTGAGGTAAAAATGAAAGACAAAAAAAGCAAAGAAGTGAAAGAAATTCACACAAGAGAGTTATTTTCAGCTTCAAGAGTTTAAATTTCCTTGAAGCTGAAAATAACACACTCACTGTGTGCTCAGCTCGTTTTTTATAATAACCTGAGCTCAGGTTTTAAAGTTTTGGTGCCACTTTCTGAGGGACTTTCACCTCAGGCCTCTGCATGATTAACTCCAGTAAAAAAAGAAAAAGTTCAGCTATTATTGATCAAGTAGAGACAAGTCTTTAATGGCAGAGGAGAATTTGGCTGGTCCTGGCAGAGCGAAGCACCGGCTTTCTTTAGAAGAAGGCTGTGAGAGCTTTTCCATCCCGGCTGCAGCGGCCCTCTGCTGGGCTCAAAGCTGCCATTATGGCTGCTGCCTCTCTGCTTTCTGCTGCTGCTGACAGGCCGATTTTACCACCACAGCATTTACTAACTCACCTCTGACAGGCCCAGTTATCAGTAGGCCTGTTATTATTATAATAGGAGTGGCTGCTGTTTTTTTTTTAAACATTGCTGTAATAGGTCCACTGCCACTGCTAATTACTTAAACATAATTATGATAACAACAATTAGTGTTATAGGGGGAAAAAAAACATGAACAAGTTTATTAAAAATGTGTTTTTGTTTTCTTAGCACAAACATTCAGCCACTCCGATATTCCAATATATATGTTTTTTAAAGTAAAACCTATCATACTTTGTCAGGAGAAGAACCACAAAGGCCTGAACTTATTTGCCCCAAAATGTCTAAAGGTGGCAAAATGTTCCAGAAATATTGGAAACTGGAAAATAAACCGATAATTAATAACATTTGTTTAAAAGTCATAGAAGGGATCTTACACACCAAAGTTAGTTTGTTGTCATGGTTTTGGTCTCTGTTCTGCTTACTTTATTTTGAAAAAACATCCTGGATCAGTTTAGTTGCACTTTTTTATTCAAACATAACATTTCCATCATGCTGTACTTTTTTATCAATAAGATCAATAACTTAGTTGGACAAATATTTCCTCATGTAATTCTTATGATGTAATTATCACTTCAATAATTAATGTGACTGAACAGCTTGTAGCTTCTCAGTGGTTCAATTTAATTTCAACAGTACTTCTTTAGGCAAGCATACAACAGGATTTAAAGGGTTAGTTCACCAAAATCACAAAAAAAACATATTTTCTCTTTTTTCATGCAGACAGTTTTTATTTTATTACTTCAGATTTTGAAATATCTGCCTCCAACTCAACAATGTCCAGTAGGTGCCCCCATTTGGAACTACTTTCTGCTGAAATAACCCCCCCATGAAAGCTTGTACAGTGTGTTCTGTGGATTATCCAGAATAACAGGGAGTTACATTTTTAAAATGTCATTTTTCAATGCTGGTAGGTAGAACTAAAGTCAAAATTCAATTCACATCTATTGTATTGAGGTGGAGGCAGAAATCTCAAAACCTGGACAAATCAAACAAAACTACGTGCTTGGCTAAACAACACCGCAAGTGAGGTTTCGTTTTTTTTTATTTGGGTGAACTAACCCTTTAAAGTGTGAGCTGACGTGATTGGCCCGAACAATCACAGGTTCTGCACGTTTAGCAGTTTTTTTTCTAAGGTGCTGTAGTCTTTTAGCAAAGAGTCTCTGGATAAACTGCAGCCAGCAGTAAAGGTCAAAGGTCAGAGCCGCGGCGCCTCAGCAGCATCATGTGAGAGGGAAGGTGTTCAGTTCCTGCCAGCTCCGTCAGGTGACCTTTTGCCCTGTCCTCCTTCCTCAGGTCTGGTTTAAGAACAGACGGGCCAAGTGTCGGCAGCAGCAGCAGAGCAGCAACAGCGCCAAGGTGAAACCAATGAAGAAGAAGTCGTCTCCAACGAGAGAGAGCACCGGCTCGGAGAGCAGCGGCCAGTTCACCCCGCCGGCGGTGTCCAGCTCCTCCTCCTCCACCTCCTCCTCTTCCTCCTCCTCTTCCGCTTCTTCCGTCTCCTCTGGCCTCGGCGGTCCCGGTCTGATCAGCACCTCTACCTCCGTCACCGCCCCGGTGTCGTCCATCTGGAGCCCGGCGCCCATCTCCCCGGCCCCGGCTCCGGCCACCCTGCCCGACCCCGCTGCCCCCACCAGCGCCTCCTGCATGCAGCGCTCCGTATCGTCCTCCGCCGGGGGAACGCCCTCCTACCCGGTGTCTTACAGCCAAACGGCTGCGGCGTACAGCCAGGGCTACCCGGCCTCAGCATCAGGCTCTTACTTTGGCGGCGTGGAGTGCGGCTCGTACCTGGCGCCCATGCACTCCCACCACCACCCGCACCACCCGCACCAGCTCAGCCCCATGACCGGCAGCTCCATGTCGGGACACCCGCACCACCACATCGGCCAGACGTCAGGACACCACCACCATCACCACCACCCGTCGCACCACCACCAGGCGTACAGCGCGCCCGGCCTCGCCTTCAACTCCACAGATTGTCTGGATTACAAAGAGCAGACGGCGGCTTCGGCCTGGAAACTCAACTTCAACACCTCCGACTGTTTGGACTACAAAGACCAGGCCTCATGGCGTTTCCAAGTGCTGTGACTTCCTGTGTTTCTCTTCTTCTCTGCTTACAAAGCAGTATTCTTTTTGTTGTTGGTGGTTTATTTTCGAAGATCCTTTAAACTAATAGTAGAGACATTTTAAAAAGTTTATTTGTGAACGAACTGAAACGATGCACACAGCTCCGAGGCCTGAGCGGGCGGCGTCGACTCGTCCAGGATTATTTTTCTACTCCAGAACCCAAGAGAAACTGACCCATTTACAACTTTTGAAGGCCTTTAATATTAAAATTTCAGTGGAACCTGCAAGATTGTGCAGTCTGGGATCGTCTCATTGATCAATCAGTTAACTTCAACTTGATTGGGATTATTCTTCAAAGACAAAATATCTACTTTGACAAGAAATAACATGAAAAAAAATCATAAATTAGACTCTTGAGTGGGCTTTTCTACAAATTTCTTTTCAAAAACATGATGCTGCTATGATTTTCAGGTTGCTGATGTTCATTTCTATCTAATTTCCAACTTGAACCTTGTTCAAAAACTGGTTGTCCAGCCTGTGGGTGTTGTATTTTGGAGATTGAATTGCAGCACTTGTTTATAAGGTGAAAGATTTTGCTATTTGTTCTTTGCAGAGGAAACAAAATAAAAATGTGAATTAGACACGCAATGTCAGTATTCCATTGAAATTTGAAAGATGTACATCGTGTCTTTATAATAAAGTCTTGTTAAAACATGAGCAGTCCAAAGAAAAGTTTATTTCTACAATGATACGAATGAAGTCCACTGAGTTTCCAACATGAGATAATAACTACGGTTTAAAACAAATTATACTGAACTGGTTCAACCAGTTTAAAACTGTAAAACGTGCCTGTAGCTCTTAAATACAGGTTTAAGTACAAAAGGGAGCAGTAATGTTTGATTAGTTATGGTTGATTTCCAAATCCATGTTTGTTGTTTTTTAACTTTTATTTATTCAGGGAAGTTTCACTGAGAGCATTTACACTGCATTCACACACACAGTAACACACACACACACCGGGAAGCTGCCCAATAATCAACCGTCTGATCTGTTGGCCTCCACTGCAGCAGTTGAGGGATTAAATGCTCGGTCACGCTGAAATTTCGCAGAAAAATCAATTTATTTCAATGGAATCACCACAATCAGTAGATTCCCCTGTGGAGGCGAAGGAAATCTGTGATCTCTGGTGAACTTCGACATGCGTGACCAACAGCAAACCGTCTTTAAAGTCCAAGATGGATGAAGCTATCGCAGCCGGTTAACTGTGTCACATTTAATTAAACCTCCTCTGTGGGTCTGAACTGCTCCACAGCAGAGACACGGTTTATGTCACGAGACAAGAGTAAATACGGTACAATCTTATTATCATTATTATTATTGTCCCGTTAGCGACCGAGCTTGCATCACTGAAAGTTAGAGCTTTTTTTCCATCTTCACTAACTTTTTATTGAATGATATGATGAACAAAGAAGCTCGGAGAGATAATGTCTTCGAGAAGACACTACGTCACTAAACGCCCAATTTAGGCCAGTGATCCCTCCAAAAATGACAACTGTGAGAAAAAGGTGGTTAAAATGGTTAAAATTAACTCCACAATAAGCATATTACAGCTGACATGATGAGTTGTTTAACTGATCATTTGGTCAACAGAACATTTAAAAACTTTGATTTCTTAGAATCTGAATAATTCATCAAACATTTGTTGGTTGCAGCTCCCGAGACGTGAGGATTTTTCAGCAAGTCCTCCAGACTGAGCCACAAAAACCGTAGATTGGCTCATCACGTCCTTCCAAAACGACCCATACTGGAGTTTTCTGACAGTCAGGACACTGTTTGAGAATGCCTTCCAACATGGCTGCAAAAATCTGCCAGTGTTTGTGGTTTGGTTTGGCTTTCCTTGGCCTCTGTAGGTGTCCTTCAAGTTGATTGCCAACTGGAGCTCTAATTTGAAGCACCTGTCCTAGTCACTGTAAATATCAGTGAGGTGTACGAGGGTTGGATTGCATCCTGAAGAAGCCTGCGTCTCCTAACGGCAACCTTGAAATAAAGGTTAAGGCCCCAAAACTACTTGCTTCAGGTTAAATAAACACTGTGGTTTTGGTTAAAATAACATTGTTCTAATGTCTAAAACAAAGACATTCACTCAGTTACTCAGCCACTCAAATTAAATATGTGATGTCTGTAAATATTGAAGTAAAACAGACTTTCAATTTTCAATTATGACTGTTAAAAAAACAAAAAAGTAAATTTACCATCTGAAAGTCTTCAGCTGTGTACGTGATTACAACTTTAAAATATGAATGAAAAATCTCTGTTTTGGGATTTGAACTTGCAGTATTTTTAAAAACTATTAGCTGTAGAAAACATGCCGCCAGTATGTGAAGGCAGTATAAATGTTATCTCTGGCACCCGGAGGAATATCCAAACAGCGTGTCAATAATCAAACCCCCGCAGAGGTGGACTCACAGCCGGGCAGGTTGGCAAACATGTACACTGGCACCCCCGCTGTTTGTTTGGTCGTGTCGACAGTAATGTACGACTCATTTGATCCAAGGAAAAAAGGGCCGAATCACGATTTTAATTAACAGCCGTCCCGCTTCTTTGCGACGTCCCTCCAGCAGCTGGACAAACAGTTTTTTCGGTAAACACGGCGTCCGGGACGTGTGTTTGCCCGCTCTGCGTCCTGCTGGGCTTTACCAGCGTGCACCGCTGCCTCATGCAAACACGAGCCGGGATTTACCACATTAGGACAAACTAATCTTTAGGCCATGTTCAGGCAATCCATGCTGCTTATTTAAGAGAAAGGACGCCCCTCTCTGAACAGCTGTTCTGGATGTCTTATTATCCCGCCAGCCTCTCCCCGGGGGCGTGAACTTTCATTCCTCGCCTTTGTAGTGACCAAGTGACACAGCTTTTTTTGGCTTCTCACTTTTCCAGAAGGATCACCTCACTCTTCCTGACAAGGCAAAGGCTTCAGAGGACGTCAAAGTGTCCTCTCGAGGGCTCTGAAGAAGCAGCGCTGTGGCCTCTCCTGTCCCCGGGATGACTGATTCACAGAGGAGGTGGCAGCGGTGAACAAAGCAGCTTCCTGGACTGCATGTGGACCTGCTGACTGGAGTCTGGAGGTGGTCCGAGGGCAAGGCCAATGTCCCAGTACCAATTTATAAAACTATGTTTGCTTTTTAACTCTTTTATGCTGCTTCATGTTGCAAAAGTGGCAAAGTCGTTTATTTCAACCAGCCTTTGCAGAAGCTGATTAGTTTATCCACTACTAGTCCACGCCTGGATGACTATCGAACTCTTATCAGGCATGACATTTGTTACGGATAAAAAAAGTTACAAATCTGAATTCGCCAGACAGAAAAGCATGAAAAGGTGTGTTTCACTTAAAGTAATAACCCACATGACTTAACTTCAAAAGAAAAAAAATCAACACAACGCATGTAAAGTCAAAGATGGCACCGGATTTCTTCTTTAAGGCCTAACGGAGGTGCAGCAGTGTGCTCAGTGCTGCCTCTAGTGGCTGGAAGATATAACAGAAATAAGACTATTGCAGCAGGATCAGGGCTGTAGATCTATAACTGTAGATGTTCAAATCTCCATTTTGAAGGTCAAGAATTTACAACTTTTACTGAGATTGTTGTATGAAAAGCTGATATTTAAGTCGCTGAGAAAGCAGCTTAAATAAATATTTTAACTAATATAAATTACATAATTTAGCTTTGAATTGAGACCCTTTAGAAACTCTTGTTGAGACTCAGTTAAATCGACTTTTAGAAGTCCCTTTTCACATTCTTTATCCAACACGACAACAACAGAAGGACGACAACCAGCACCAAAATGATGCCGCAGCTCAGCCTAAATGTCTTCCGGTATTAAAATATAATGTTCAACCTAAATAAGAAATGATCCTTTCTCTCTCTGCTTTCTGAACAGCACTTTCTTAGTCACATGGCCAATCAGACAAATAACACAGATGTCTTTCATTTGTCTTGATATGGCATACAACATAAAAGACATAAAGTCTTTTTAATTTAATTTTATAGTCGTTGATTATGTAGTTTCTGTAGATTTTCAGATGTTTTCGATGTGGATACATCATCATCTTTAGTTACACTGGCACAGCAGAGACGATCAGTAGAAGTTAAAAGAAAAAAATAAATAAACAGGCTGGAAAAGTGGGTAAAAAGCCAAATGATGATTTATGATTTTCTTCCAGCATCTCTGTGTGTATAGTTTCATATGGAAATCCCTTTTAGCACGGCGGGTAAATAGATTACGATACAGTGAGGGATTAGGGACTGCCTCGCCGCTGGCCCACTAATCCCGAGCACAGACTGTCAACAGCCCTGACATGTCCGGGACTCCTTCTGCACAAAATGGCTCCTCGGCTGTTTAAGAAGCCAATCTAGAGACACACACACCCCCGCCGCCGCCACCGCCGCCTCCTCCAACATGAATATTCCTATCAGGGCTGTCAGCGACGGGAAAGACAATGACGTTCGTCTTCAAAGGGGGGAGATTAGATGCTGCACGAGACAAAACGAGACTCTTTGAAGTGATTTCGCTTCACATTCCAGCAACTTTCTTGGCCGTTCGGGAATAAAAGTTTGTGTGTTTCCGAAAACTTCCAGTTACCAAAGCACGTGATCGTGTGAGCAGTTTAAGGGCATGAATCACTTTTTCCTCTACTCTTCCTTGGTAGGCTGCGTTCGATTGCTCGTCGCTCGTCCAGTGTCCTCAGTTTCACACACTAACTCATGAGGTTTGGTTTTAGTGACAAAGTTGACACCAGTTCTGATGTCTGCAGTCTGACCGACGTCTTATTTGAATAATGTTGCAGCCAAATGTGCAGTTTTCAGTGTTTCCTTTAGAATCTGTTAATCAGGGTAGAAAATCTTCTGAAGCCGAATTCATTACATCATAGGATACAACTGAAAAGTCCCCCCCCCCCAGTACACACACAGAGTACCTGCAAAAGATCAATATCATCACTTGAATGTGGAGAAGCGAAAAGAAATAGATGTTTCCTTTGGTGACGTATGTGAAAGAGTTCTTATGTTATCTAATCTAACGTGATAACATGTTGTAATACATAAATATCACACACTAAATAAATACTTAGAACCGCTAATTAAATTGAATGTGCTTACATTTAAGATAAATTTTGAGGTACTTTACTTGAGTATTTCCATTTTATGCATCTTTATACTTCTACTGCACTACATTCTGGAAGCCAGTATTGTACTTTTCACTCCACTTCATTTGTCTGCTGGATTTAGTTACTGTGCAGATTCATATTATCGATACAAAATATGAATCAACTAATGAATTATTATGTATTATTGTGTAATAAGATACCCAGCGGTACATAAAGTAAATTAAATGAGCTTCAACTTTACCAGCTGCAACATTAAAGTGATGAAAACATGAATGAGCTAATAATTATAATCCAATAATATAATATATATGATTCTACACAATGAGTACTTTTACTTTTGGTATTTTGACGCTAATACTTTTGTGCTTTTACTTAAGTAAGATTTTGATTGCAGGACTTTTACTGTGGTACTGTTTTACTTTTCCTTAAGTAAAAGTACTTCTTCCACTACTGGTTAATAAAGATATTATATTATAGTTCATGTTAACAATAAGGCTACAGTACAGGGCTACATCACCTGGAACATCTATTTAAAGCTGTTTATTTCTTTAAATTCATTTATGGAAACACAATCATAAAACTGGTGTTTTTATTTTTTTATCAGCGTGCAGGCGTCATTTTTATTTATATTTATGAAACCAAATGTATTTATTTTTATCATCTTTACTTAAGTTAAATACTTTAACTTGTTATTAACACTTCTGTGCTTTTATTTTACAAACATTTTGAATGCAGGACTTTTAATTGTAATGCAGTATTTTAATTGCTTCTTTTACCCTCTTACTTACTTGTAATTCATAAAGATTATTGATTGTCTTCATGCTTCATCCATCCTCTAACTTATTACTCTTTGTTATAGGTTGAGATCAGTGGATAATTAGTCTACTGTTCCTCTTTCTGTATTGTATTACTATTTACTGTGTTTATTACAGGATATTATCATGAATTAATGAATAATTAACACAGTTTGTGACTCTTATTACAACGTTAATAACATGTTTTCATCATATGAGACGTGGATGACACCGATCATCTGATATCAGATGTTCATAAAGATCAATATGACCGAACCAATAAATAAGTGTGTGTCATTCTCCTGCTGTTTTACGGCTTCTCTGCCTTTTCAAACTAAACTGCCCTCGTGACAATAATCAGGTACCATGTGAACAGCAGCCTCGGTCCTCTGTAACCCGGTGTGCGTACCATAAATCAGACCCTGCAGAACTGGAGTGCATCTTGTTTTTGGGTTCCTACGTTTGATGTATTTGCTTTCCGAGTGCCTCTCACTTCTGAGGCCGTGCTGGCTGAAGCGGGGCCTCTCCTTGAAACAAACGGCGATAGGGAATCTCTTTGTCGGGGCCGTGCCTAAGCCTAATCTAATGATTCAGATGACTGGGGGCCGTACTTAGTCGGATAGCCACTGGCTCGCTTCAAACAAGCCGCTACGGGTGGAAGTTTCCCAAGGATTAACACTTAAAGAAGCAGCAGAGGGAAAAAAAAAAGAAAAAGAAAAAAGAGAGTCGGTGCCTTCCAGGGAATCCCCATTAAGTCGAGTCTTGGAGTGCCAGAGAGGAATGTGTTTCTGCTGAGCTGTGATCCAGGTCTATTTCAGCACTAATGGAAAAACTGGCCTCGTACGTTTGATCTGTGACTTCTTACGAAACAATAGAAACACGGTGGTGTGATTTAATTCCCTCTCTGGTGGAATCTGACTGACTGTAACTACTGAAACCACTGATGGCAGACGTCATTTCAACGCGGTGTCTGTTTAAGAGGGAACATGAGTTTAAATTAACACTTTGACCATAAAGTCAAGGCTCAGGATTTACACTCTTCACAGCCAATATTTCAAAATATTTTTTACAGATGTAAGTAAAACACAACCCTGATGACTAAATGACAGAAGAAGAGAGATGTTAAGTCAGCAGTGTAAGAATTTTTCAAGTAAGTAGCCAATGGGCAACAGAACAGAATAGCTCCTGAAACTACGTCTACACACCTTTTCCAAAGTCAGATTAAAAAAGTCTGTGTCCGACCACTTTCGAAAATCGACAATGATTCTTCAACTGCGTGGAGGTGAGAAAGGAGCCAGGATTTGGACTTCTCTCTGCAGCCTTTTTCATTCTTGACGCAACTGGAGAGACTGAAGAGAATTTTATACAATTTATACAATATTGCACCTCCCTCGTCTCTATGACAGCTGACTTTTCACTCACTGTTCGGACAACGCATCATAAGAACTCGTTCTGATCGAGTGTCCCCCGGCTTCAGACCGACATTCGTTTCCTGTTTCTTACCGACAGTCAACCTTGTTGATGAAGGTCCCTGAACCTTATCAAAGAAGTTATTTTATCCTAAACAACAATGTTTCCCTAAACATAATGTTACATCATTAAACAGATTTTTTTAAAAAAGTGATTTAAAATGGTTTTGGAAGGAGGGCAGCTACAAACGACACATTTTGTTTAATTTGGAGGACTTGTTGGAAAGTTATCTTTGGTCGTCTTAATGTGAGACGAGACCAAGAGCACAAAAAAAAAAACTCTGGTCTCTTGTACCACAGCACTAAATATTACTGATTAATCCGAAACAGCTGTAAGATATTAAATATCTGCAGCAGTGAAGACCAGATGTCGTCCGCCTCAGAAGATGCTGATGAAACTCTCTGGACCGTAGCTGCAGCATTGATGTCTAAAACATCTAAAAACTGAAAGTCAGTAACATTGTTCACTGGGACGATGTAGAAAAACAGGAAGAACAAGAAGAAGAACTTCCTGTATGATTCATTACACCAGCAAAGGTCAAAAAGCATTCTTTTGCATAAATAAACTGCCATTTTTGTTTTGTCATGACTGTTTTCCTCCATCAGAGCAGCTCTGCGTCTTGACGCTGATCCCTGCTGACCTCACATCACAGATGACGTCATGCGACCACAAAAAATAAAATTTCAACAACCAATCACAAATGTCTGCGTCGCTATCCGATCACTCTGAAGGTTTGCTAATTGATCCTCGTGCAGGCAGGGTTTCCACTGTTTGTTTGTGGCCGACTGCAGTAACGAGTCGGAGCATGTGCGTGGGTGCCGGCTGCTCGAGGTGCCCTTCGGTGCTGCTGTCACCGCTTTGAGTGACAGGCCTGTGCAACACAAGAAAACCCGGGATTAAAGTTAGCCGAGCGTAAACAAACACTGACGTTTTAAGAGCAGCAGGCAGAGAGACCGCTTCTGACCGATTTCAGACTGCAGGGGTGTTGTTTCACTGCTGCACTAAGTGAGATTTTAAGGCCCAAAAACAACTGAAATTACCCTAAATCTCAAAGAGCAGCTTTAACAGAGAAAGGGGTCACATCAACAGTATTTGAGACTCAGCAGATACATTCCTTTGTGTTTATGGTGACTGCTGGGAAGTCTAACAAACACAACTTAAAGGTCCACAAAACAAAATCAAACTAACTAATGTGGTATTCCATGTATGTGTATGTATGTGTGTATGAACAGAAAAAATGAATAATACTAAACCAAAACCTTATTTCCCTCTCGCTTTTCTTTCGTCCTTTTCTTCTTCTTTATTAGCTTTTTTTATTCATTTTTCTTCACATGCTGTCCCATGTTACTTATCTGTGTCCTTTTATGTTTTGTAAATCAATATATGTCACCTTTGTATTTGTTAATATGTCCGTATTGTCTATGTGTTTGCACTAATTGGGGAATAAAGTTTTTTTTAAAGTGGTATTCCTGCAAGCTCAAAATTGTGCTCCATGTTGGACGTTTTTTCATGCTCCTTGCATTACACTGAAATGCAAAAAACACAAAATCATGACCATTTGTGAAAACAGAACATGACGGCATGTTTGTCAAAGGGCTGACTTGCTGTCCTATTCTGGAGCTTTAAACTGCCTCTCATGGTCTTCATCAGAGGATTTGCTCAGTTGTCATAGAGTTGGATCATTTGTCAGAATAATTTTTAACCCTCGAGGCAGAATATGTTTTTATTGTCAATCACCTCCAACGGTGTTCTCACGTCTTCAACCACTTCACATATCATGTAGTTCCTTCTGAAAGCAGCATGTGTTTAGGGAAAATAATTTATCAAAGTCTATTTTTATATCATTAGATGACTCAAAATATTTGATTTTTAATCATTACTTGAAAGTTAGAGACACACAAATCATCAGTTTGGTCCTTTAAATCGAAGCTGTGTCTTTAAATAATCATAATCTGGCATTATCTTCCCTTTTGTCATCTGTGGAAGTTTATTTTTGAGTGTTCAATGAGCTCATTGTCGCCCTTTGTTGCCGTTTAGAGAAAAAACAGCCACTATAACTGCAGTTCTCACCAACTGTCAGGTACCAGAGGGCGTTTTCTGGCCTCGGGGGGCAGTAAGGAGTTTGTTTAGGCTTGCTCGTTGGAAGACACCAGACTAGCGACACAAAGAGAAAAGACTTCAAGGATGAAGACTAACTGGTTGTTTTGGCAAATGTACGTCTGATTAACTTCCACTCCTCCGTTAAGGTGCAGCACACACCTGAGATCCTGTGGGGTTCCATCTGTGCCAAAATCATGTCGCATGCACACTGTCCACTGTCTATTAATCTTTGAACTGTACTGCTGTCGTCTTGTTGCGCTCCGTCATTTGACTGTGTTGTAATGAGTGATGTTTTGTATAAAGCTGCTGAATGCACACTGTGTACATAAACTTTAACAGAATGAACAGGCCCACTCCTTATAACGAAGGAACGCCCAGGAAGGACGTCCAGCAGCTGATGGACAGTAACATCCCGGACCTCGGCTCAGCTTTCATTTTGGAAATATTTTACTTACCATAACGGGACGTTCAAACGACGGTCATTCAGCGTCCCAATGCGACAGAAAAGGAGGCCTACATGTCTGTCGATGTCGGTCAGTCCACAACTTTGGTGTAGAGTGAAAATAAAAGAAAATTAAATGAGCATTACAGCCTTTTCATCTCTCTGCCCTCCGTTATTGAAGTGTGACAAACTTAACTGATTTCAGCTCAGAGGACTTCTGGGTATTGAAGTCCTTAAATTTACAACTTTAAATATCCATTGTTGGAAAGCATCAAATAAATGTAATGATTTCTGTTTTTGTCAGCAGGTTAATGAAACAGGAAACAGACTGTTAGTGTAGTTCTGCTGATGATGAAATGAAAACGTTGGCAAAACAAACCACAAACAGCTGTTTTCAGTTTGTGTTGGTAAAGTTAATGTCACCCAGAAAAGAAGGAGGACGGGTGGATGTGACCGGATGGAGAGCAGAAGAAGAGCAGACTGGGATGATTCGGATAAAGCAGCTCGCAGATCTGATAGCGCTCGTCTTATTCACAAATGTAACACGGGATATTCTCTAATCTTATTTATTTAAGAGCTTTAGGGGCTCACAATGAGGGGCTTTAGTCTAAGCAGAGCTGCGGCCTTATCATTAGCAGAGAGGGAAGGCGATTAAGAGCAAATTATAAAAACAAAGAATTAAGTTCTGAGAGCCAATCTAGATGAGATCTCAGTTAAACTGAATCAATTTGGAAAAGTGCGTCGACATCTGGACCTCACAACAGGGGAATTTTAATGCTGACAGAGAGACGAAAAACACACTTTCTCACTCTTTCTTCCGTCCATCTTTACGACACCAAGTGTCTCTTCCAGGTTGTACAACCAATGACAGTTAAGGCTTTAACTTTTCAAAATACGAATCCTTGTGCCAACAGGAGAAGAAATGAAACGTAATATCGGTGAAGACTTGTTCATGAAAGATCATCTGGTAACCACAGAGACACACGTGTGAACTGGGATTGAGAAACAACTATTAACCCACATTACTACGGACCAAGACGGCATTTTCCCTCCTGTTTCTTGCCATCAATCATCATTTACTGCAGCTGAGGCCCGGCTGTCTGAGAACCGACCGTTTCTTCATGACGTGTTTGTGACTGGAAACGTTGCTGATGATGCATGATGACATCAACAATACTGTCTATTGAACGAGTCACCCGTCAGTCCTGATTACGTCTTGGTTCATTTGTAATAATAAAAAGTAAAAAACAAACAAAGTGGATCATTGTTTTCATCGGTCCACCTGACCAGGAAAATATATAAAAACATCACTTTAGCTCAAATACGACTCAAACCCCAGTGTGTGTGTGTGTGTGTGTGTGAGTGAGTGTGTGTGTGTGTGTGTGTTGGGGGGGTGGGTTAATTTACTGACTAATTAAAGTAGAGGGTGACCGACTGGGTGAAACATCAGTGCCTCCCCCCCCCCCATCTCTTTTGTCATCTTTAAAGTGGCCGTAGGAGTGTTAATAATTTGACCCCCCCAAATGTTTCTTAAGTGATGGGGAGGAGGGGGTCGTTTGAAGACTGACCCTCCCCTCTTGTTTCTTGTCTCTCCCCCACCCTCCTCCTCCTCCTCTCCCCTTTCTTCTTATTCTCTCTTCTTCTGTTGTCTTCTTCTTCTTCTATCCTCTTTCATGCTCCGCGGCCTCGGCTCCTCCTTTTCAATCTGGTCGGCTCAGCAGTCGACTCTTACAGGGCGAACGGACTGGAACTGTTGCTGTTCCCTCTGATGTGTGGGTGGGAGAGAGGGAGAGAGGGAGGGGAGGTGGTCCTTCTTTCCCTCCTTCTTTCCTTCCTCCTTTCTTCCCTCTTAACTTCCATTTTGGTTCCATCTTGCCATCTCCGCTCCACCTGCTACACCCGTTGCTGCAGGTTCATCAGAATCCGGTTTGTTGCCATGTTGGTTTTATTTTGGTGCATAACGCAATAAACACAGCAGATGAAAAGAAAAAGAAAACAAGAACTGCACGTCAATTAAATATAAAATAGACATGTTTTAAAATGAAAAGAGCTGCACAGTGTTCAAATGTTCACAGTATGAAAAATATGTGCAGTAAAGATTTGCGTTAATGTGACGCATTAGTTAGACGTGGAGCCTTTCTCTCATCTCAGCACATTAATACTATTGTTAAAAATGCAGAGAGGCATAAGCATCAAGAGGGAAGTGATTATTAACCCAAAAAGTTTGAAATGTCTACCTTCCTCTCTTCCTTCTGCCATCTTGTCCTGTATGCATTTCTTCTGTCCAGCCATCCTTCCTTCCCTTCTTTCTAAATTTCTCTCACTAACTTCCATACTCAAGTCCATTTTTTTAATGAATACATTTTTCTGTACCACTTTCCAAAAATCAACCTTTATAAATGGTTTATAAATGTAACTAATGGCTTTATTAAATGGTTAATCAATTACTAAATTCTCATAATTAAGTTCAAAGCACAGACTGTATAAAGAAGTAGGCGTAGCCTCCGTGACGTCACCCGTTGGTTTGTGGACGGCCGTTTTAAAGCCTCGAGATCGACGTTTCGGCCGTCGCCATCTTGGTTGTTTGGAGCCATAAGTGACGTTATTTGGACAAGAGGGTAGCGCTGCCTCTGTCCTGATTGGCGGTCGCTGTGGTATCGACTTGTCAATCACAAGGTTTTTATTGTCTTAGTCGTCTATTTTTCTCTAAATGTAACATAATAATTTACTAAATGAACATCCTGCTGTCCTGAAGACTGAAGAGACCATAAACTCATTAGGAAAATGTTTCCTGAGGTAATAAATCAGGGGAGAAGTCGGCTCATTTTCTCATTGACTTCTATACAATCAGACTTCTGTTAGCAGCCGGTGGAGTCGCCCCCTGCTGGCTGTTAGAGGGGATGCAGGTTTAAGGACCTTCAGCTTTGGCTTCACTGTTCAGACCCGGAGGCTGCTGCTTCGTTCTCACATGAAAACTAACATGAAAAACTCATGTCGCCCTCAACATGCACGCCACAAGTTGTTCTTATTAATGTCTTATAACTGCTCTTAAAAGTATTGGTAAATTATTTACTAACCATTAATAAAGCCATGAATTACAACTTAGAAACCTGTTAATTAAATCTCTAAACTTTCCCTTTTCCATGAATTTATACAACTTATTTTTAAAGGATGATCACAAAATCCTGCGAGAGAAATGACTCCTTTTTTAATTTCTTCCTTGCCTCCTTCCTTTCAGACGGATATATTTTGCTCAGCTTGGGGAGGCTGCAGGCGGTGGAGCAGCAGCAGCAGCAGCAGCAGTCGTCTGGTCGCTGGCTGCCAAAAGTGGAATTAAGTCAGTTGCCAGGCTGGATAAGGAATTGGATTCTCTTCCTCTTCTGTTATCCCTCTGGACCAGATCCTGTTCCCCCCCCCCAAGGGGTGTGGGGGTTAGTGGTGATGGAGTGGAGGGG
The DNA here is from genome assembly GCA_031216445.1 of Lateolabrax maculatus. Taxonomy (NCBI): domain Eukaryota; kingdom Metazoa; phylum Chordata; class Actinopteri; order Acropomatiformes; family Lateolabracidae; genus Lateolabrax; species Lateolabrax maculatus. Next base: position 2,202,442 of record CM062204.1, on the reverse strand, counting down.
GTGGGGGGGTGGAGGTACGGCGGGGTTAGATCTCTGCCACGTCGCTGTCACCGGAGCACCTCACTGGGCCCACATCAGGCCGCACCTGTCCCCCCAAAACCAGGCTGTGTGTCTGGGCAGCAGCTGCATCCGGCCGGGGGTCTGAGTCTCCGGACCGGCCGAGGTCTTCTCCACGCCACGCCGGCTTATTTATCTTCACAGGATGCAACACCTGGCCGGGCCTCCACCCAGCTGGACAATAACACTGCTGACTGATATCAATAGAGGCTTTGGAGTTTCATCACAAATCTCCTAGCAACTGCGGCTGGCGCCGTCATGGAGGAACTCGCTGTGTGGAAATAATATGCAGTGTGCATGGCATCCTGGGAAGGAAATCATAGATAGTGCTACATTACTGTTGTGTTGTGCAGTAAGTGTTGTTGGGCCCAGAAATGTCTCAGTTACAGCTTCAGAAGAATTAACTTCTATTTCCTTCCTACAGATGTATAATAAAGTATGACTTGTCGTAAATGCTACCTGATAACCAAGGCATCTGGCGATTGGCTGTTTCTGGGCTTCAGCCTTGAGACTGTCGATGCTGAAGATGAATTTTGACTCCAATTTACTCTCAAACAAGAAAATGTTACTCGTGGTTATGATGCTGAGGCTCAGGCTTAGGGGCCCTTCGAAGGCCCCCTCAGCCTCTTCAGAGATCCATCCATGGGTACGTGTTGTTAAACAACCTTTTGGGTTCTTAGGAAGCGACAACCTCCAGGGCTGAAAAATACTGAGAAATAACTGCAGTTCCTCGAATGGCCACTTGAGGCTCCAAAAGTGAGTGTTAAAAAGCCCGACTGTACGGCAGAAATAAACATGTTTACAGCCTGGTACAAAAATTGATTTCCCCGTTCATGACAACTGTACAGGGGTGGATTTTTATATAACTCACCCATGTAAATTATATTAAGGCATTAAGTTGTGCATAGAAAGGCTGTACTGTAAACCTACATTCTTCAAAACAATAGTCCACAAACCGATGAGGGACGTCACCGTCGCTACGTCCACTTCTTATATACAGTCTGTGGTTTTAAGCCATGCTAGAAGCTCTGAGGCTCTGAGGAGGGCACTGTCCCTCAGTCGGTCGGTCCAGACTGAAATATTTCAACGACTGGATGGATTACCATTACATTTTGCAGACACTCGTGATCCCGAGATGATGAATCCTCCTGACTTTGTTGGTCCTCAGATCCTGTGAAATGTCTCAACATCTACTGGATACATTGGCTCAAAGTTTGGTTCAGACATTCATGGTTCCCAGAAGATGTAGCCTCAAGACTTTGGTGATCCTCTGACTTGTCTTCAAATTTCATATTTGTGGTTTTGAGTGGAATATATCTCCACAACTGATGGATAGATTTCTATGAAATTTGGTTCAGACATTCATGTTCCCCTCAGGATGAATTGTAATAACTTTGGTGATCCTCTGACTTTTCATCAGGTAAACATGTTCATTTTTCCAATATTTTGATTTATGACCTACTTGAACTGAACTGAGATGACGACCATGGTAAACATCGTTGTGAGCCTGTTTAGTTCAAAGCAGCGCTGCACCTCAGAGCCGCTCGTAGACTCTTTTATGTTCTTTTACCTTTTGGAATAACGGAGGTTTCACTCTACGACTTGATACATGAGAGGCAAAGACCAAACAGAACAATGATTATCGGATGGATCAGTGATGGGATGATCTGTTCACTGTTGGATTGTGTCTGTATTTATGTCAGTTAGAAACTGATATTAAATCTGGGTGCAGCAACTGTTACTCAAGAGCTGAAGTCCTCCAGCATGGCCTCCAGTAGCGGATGCATTACGCACCAGAAAGTGTTTTTCTGGTTTGCCTTTTTACTTTCCGAACGACAGAGCTGCACAGTGTGTATATATTTAATTGCTGTAAATATTTAACGATTTACAGAAATCAGATGACTCCTGGGGGAGAATCAACGATTGTAATTTTTCATTTTCCGTCCCTGTGCGCCTCTCAGCTCTTTTGGTAAAAGTATTAAACACAGCTGGACGAGTCCCTTTGGGGAACAAGGGGTTGTTGGGCGGGGGGGGGGTGTGTTGTGAAATGGACCATCGGACCTCAAAATACATCTTCTCCTCTACTTTTTCATTAAAATAATTTTTTCCATTCTCCCAAGAACGATTTGGAATTTAAAGTCCTCTATAATTGGGCCTATATTTTCCCGGCCTGCCGCGGCTGTGCTTATCAGCGAGGGGTAAGAATTAAGACCACATAGGGAACCAAATAACATTTTTTAAAAGCTGGGAGACTTAAGTAGAAAATTGGCTTAGCATGCAGATAGCAAAGTCAACAATGGGAACATATATCCCAGCTTGGAGTGATTGAAGTCCCTGTCTTTCTGAATAACAAAGTGTTTGATTTTCACCACGGCTCTTACATAAACTGCTAACTTGATTTCACACCCCGGATCTGAGGGTGACAACAAACACTTTAATTAGAGGAAGATGATGCAGGGAAGGGGAGGAAGGAAAAAGGTGATAGACGGTAACAAATCCCCAGCACACTCCAGACAGCCTAAATATACAGCCAGCAAAGCGAAATATAATAATTTTCCTCTCCTACTTTTCATATCTTATTATTTTTCTCTTCATTCTCCAGCTTGGAATTGTGAATATTTTTGCATAGCTTAAAGCCCGGGTGCTATCTCGCCCAAACCTACGTGGTTCATTTGCATTGTCGAGGGTTTTGCACGGGAGGTTACGGGGTCTGAAGGGGGGCCTGAGTGCCATAATTAGGCCTTTGTGGTTGATATTTGGACCGGACCGTGTACCTGCCGTCCGGGCTTGTAGCTGCTGTAGCGCCGCAGCCTGAGTGGCACCTTGAAGCCCTTTGAACCGAGCCCCTCCACGCTGCGAGATTAGCTCCTTTCAGAGTGCCTCCATCCTCTAAGTAGTTGTTTTTACGCTGATAGAAGAGAAGAAAGAGAAAGGGAATGGAAAAAAAAAACAACTGAACAAAAAGCACCAACACTTGATCCCGCGGACGTTATTAAGCGGCCGCACAGATCACCAGAGTTGATAAACGGCGTCCAATCAAGGCCTCCACCTTTCTCTACAACCCCAGAACCAAACGCCACCTCTGCGCTCAGTTTGGGCTTTATTGGTCAGCAAATAATCAAAGCACTTTTTTTTTCTCCTCTGAAAGGGATTAGAAAGGCGAAGCTTAGCCCGCTGGACCAGACACTAGCGGGGAGGCCAGGGGGTCTCCTTATCAGGGCTCGGCTGCTGGATGCAGCCCCGCTACAGCACAGATTGCTTTCACTGTCGCCCGTCTGTGGGGAAGAACAAAGACGCTCCGCCGCCGCCGCCATAATGCCCCAGCTCTGGTGGGACACCGAGGGCTCCGAAAGACGCCTTTATGTATTCATTAGGATGAGCAGTGAGATCATACACGCCTCCGCCTCCCTCTGCATCCCCCCGTCTTCCTCTCTTCTTTTCATCCATCCATCTGGCCTCCATTAAACGGGGTTAATTTCTTCCTCGTAACCTGTTCTCTCTGATTGTGCGGGCGGAGGATACGTATACAGATACACGGGCTGTGTGTGTGTGTGTGTGTGTGTGTGTGCTACAGTATGCTGATGTTGATGACTTGCTGTCTGTATCCTCACAGGCTCCATCAGCGATTCATATGGTACAAAAAGTAATGTTTCATGACAAATAAAAGCTGCTGGCTTTACACTATGAGGTTTGTTTTACAGTCGACCCAAGTAATCACCTGATTGTTCGGGTGTCAGTGTTTGAAATCTACTTGGTTTCTGCAACTTTCTCCTTCTCTTGCATCACATCTCAGAGGTAAATATTTTACTTTTACTACATCTGTCTGACAGCTTTAGTTCCTTTACAGTTTCATCCCCTTCCTGTCCAGAAAACCTTGTATCTTCACATGTGTTGATGGTGAATGTTTGTGATGAACTGAAGGATGAAGAGTTCCTTTATGTGCTGAGAACATTCTCCTCCTGAAGCTAAATAAACTGTTTCAAACCCTCTGGGATCAACTGGGAAAAACCTCACAAAGCTGAAAACAGGCTGTTTTTCTGATGAAAAGTCGACTTTTTAGAGATACGTGGTTCTCACAGGACGGCCACGCTACAAACACATGATGATCTTAAAGACCATGATGCATTGCTGCAGATTAAACTACCCAACAGTAGTTTGGTGGATTCCTGCTGCTCCCGTAGATGGTCTGCTCGCACGCTTTCACGTTCGTTTCTCCGACGAATCGACCATCTAACGAGCAACACGCCAAGGTGCAGGCTCACCTGGCTTTTAAAGGGAATGGGAGATGACCCTCTGATTGGTTTATTCATGTTACTCCCAAAACACAACAATGATTAATTAAGAGCCTAAGTACAGAGACTAAAAGATGCTCTATATATTGTTAAAATGTAAATAACTGTCACATTTGCATGAAATAAGCAAATTCACTGTGTTGTATCTGAACACCTTTAATCCAAGATGTATTCAGCCCTGCGTGTGTGTGTGTGTGTGTGTGTGTCAGTGTGTGTGTGAGTGTGTGCGTGTGCATGTCTTTATGTAACACAGTTTGTACAATAAGAGCTGACAGGAAATCTCTGTAAACAGTGGGACTATAAACGCTCTTGTTGCTCTCCTGACATCTAACCCCAATTTGCGTCACACTAATTCCAAGTTTTAAATTACACGTCTTTCTCTCTCTCTCCTCTCTCTCATTCTCTCTCTCTCTCTTATTATCTTTCGTTTCTCCATGTCAGTATTTTACTCTCGCTCTTTCTCCCTCTGTGTTTTAGCCCCTCGGGGCTTTGGCTCGTCTCTTGCCGAGAAGAAAAGGCGAAATAAAAGTGACATAAAAGAGCGAGGAGGCCTGAGGAGGCAACGTGGCGTTTGGAGGACAGAGCGGCGCCAGGCCTCGCCGCCGACACACACCGCCGCAATCCAGCAGACGTCCTCAGATTCCCGGAGAGCAGACGGAGACATGTGACATGTCGGGGGAGAGTAACCGCGGTTTGACCCACACAGAAGTGTCATGGCCGACAGTGAGAAGCTGCTGATCATCAGCGTATCATCTGACAATTTCATGCCAGAAATGTTTCAATCATTCATTATTTTCATCTTGTCAGGGGGTTTAAGAATACATGGGGAAAAATTAAAGGGTGAGTTCACCAAAATTACTTCTATTATTTACTTCTATTTACTTTTATCTGGGCACAAAGGGGACTTACTGTATTATTATCTACCTTTATCTAGAGGGCCTCTTCAAACCAGGGGTGACCCCAAAACAAGGCGCAGGAAACGACTTTCATTGTCCGGCAGCGAAATGATCTGGTGCAAACAGGAAGCAGTTAAACTGAGCTTGTGGAGCGCCAACAAAACATCAGAAACACGTATTGAAAGTGTTTGTCTTTGACCAAACCAGCAGTCGAACCAAGATTTTGAGGTGAAGCTGGTGGTGTGATTGGAAAGAGAAAAAAAAAAGAAAATACAAAACTGGGTGAAGGAGGTAATATTCTGAGAAAAAACTCATTTATTTCCTTATTGCTAAATCCGATTGCGAAGTGTAATTTCATCAGCTCATCAGGCAGAAGACATGAAAAGTGTTTGATGAGGTTCATCCAACCTTGCAAAGTGAAGCGATGCGCTTTCTTGACAAAAAAACAAATGTAAATTTTTTTATTTTTCTCACATAATTATGACTTTATAATCTCAGAGAAAGTTTACAGTTTTTTCTTGTAAATTCACCACTTTCATCTTTTTTTTCATTTCTATATATTTTTTAACCTACAATGGCCCTGATACGCAGTGGTTGAAAGGAGAGAGAGGCAGTAACAAGTTAGAAATGCTGGATGCAAAGCGGAGACGTTGCACTTCATAGTCGGTGGCTTTAATCTCTAGGACGTGTTGTAGAGCTGCAACTGATCAGAATATTTTTAATTGACTATTCGCCGACTTCTAGATTTTAATTTGTCATGTGCCTGTGGTTCACCGCACCTTCCATTATGAGCCTCGTGTCTCATGTTTTACCTTTAATTCTGGTCCTGCTCACAGCTCAGGTATAAAGTCCTCTCTCCTGATTGGCTGCTGACAGTCAGTCGCACTGGACGGCAGCAGAGGAGGTTTAGCCGACTTCTCTAACGTTCAGCACCGCTGAGAGCGTCGGAGCAGCCAACAGAAACATTTTCGTCTGTTGAACATATTTAAACCAGCTGCTATCATTATTCCTTGTTTACTGGGAGCCATTTTAAACCGAGGGGGCCAGTATATACAGATAGTATAATCTTTAACTGATCTGTTTGCATGAAGCTTACAAGTGGGACATATATTCAGATAGACGTTACACCAGTACAACCAGTTCATACTGGTGTTTTGGATGACAGATGTCATGTCAGTGCACGTGCCTGGAATGTGTATTTTCAATCGACAGATGGTTCAACTCTTCTGAAATCTGCTTTTTTTTCTCACTGTGCGTACTCGTCGATGACGGAGGAGGGGAGCACATCTGTCGGCGGCCGCCTCCCCCCACCGCGTCTCGCTAAATCCAACATGGCCGCAGGACTCGCGGCCAGGCAAGAGGCGACATGACGGCGTGGGCGTGCCGGCGCGTATGCGAGATGACAGACTTTTAAAAAGGTCACGCGCGGGCAGAAAAGACGCGAAGCCCTTCAGGACTCCTGTCCCCGAGGACGAGGGCAGAGTTGAAGGGTTGAAAAGTTCATCCACAGAGGAGAAGAAAGGTGGGCGAGGCAGTCATGCAAAAATCTGACAGGAAGACAGGAGGGGGGCGGGGGCAGGATTAGCCCGGGCTAAGGTGACAGAGGACAAATAATAGGCGGTGTTCTACAGCGTAAACTGAGATGGTTTATGTTTCCTTTGGCTTGAGTAATCATTTCCAGCTGCTGATATTTCTACATTCTTAAAAGGGATATTTTCTACACTGTTATACACACACATATTTGATTTTGACAGAAAGTCAACAAAACATGAACAGTTTTGATGTGATCTCACAAACATGGCTGGTTGGTATATTGCTTTTTGTGTGTTTTGGATGATTACTACAGTGGTTGCATGTAGAATAGAGTATTACGGTGAGTTGGTTTGAATTGTGTTACCGTCTCCCTTAGAAATAGTCAAGTGAAAGACACTTTTCATGAACCGATTTTTGATTGACAAGGATTAAAATTAATATATGTGAACTTTAAATTCCCAAACACAACCAAATCAGCAAAGGTTGGAGTTGCTGTTTAACTTTAACCGTACCCAGAGACTTTCAAGTAAAACTGATAAAAACTGAAAAAATGTATGTTTAGAACAAAATTGAGCAGTTCAATCGGGAGTTTGTTGGGGAATACAAATATACACAGAAGGTTAGTTTCAACATGATTTTGAGCTTCTGACACTGCACGTGTTCTTTTCCAGTATAACCAAGACTATCTGAAAACTATTTATATGGATTACATGTGAAATTTAGGTTCAACTCAGGTACAAAATGCATTTTATTAGACTTGTAAAGGTGTCACAGATGATGTCTCATTACAGAACAGTAACACAACTAATCTGTGAGCTTTCTGGTGAAACTGACAGCGACTATGAGCTCACACAAGCCTCAAAACACCAGAGATTTACTCATAGTAACTTTGACTCAAGTTTGACTCAGATCAAACCAGGTCACGAACCTCTCTGACTTCAGGAGGTCAAGGGTCAACAACTAGAGTGTGAATAGTTCACTATAACACATTTCCCATTAGGAAGGTTGGGACACAGCCAAAAGTGATGCTCGAATGTTTCAACAACATGTAACAACATGCAAAGAGAGGTTTACAACCGAGTGTGTTAGTTCATTTTGATCATAAGGACCAGGGCTATTGATATGTTGATTGACAGTGTGATTGACCAATCGGTTCGCGTGTGAGCCTCACTCAAACAGTGGGCGGGACGACGTTTTTCCACTGGGACTGAGAGGGTTAAACAATGGGTATAAAAGGAGGGTTATTAAGGTCTTTATGTACCCTAGGGATCCCATATATCACAGGAGTAATAGGATATGGACTCACTCAGAAAACGATAACTTTTTTATTGTGATCAAGCGGAGATACCAGCCAGATTAGAGGAAAGGCGTTGAACTGCAGCGCAGTGACCCAGACTGACACAGCGACGTGATCTGAGGTGACAGACTGAGAATTCCTCACATTGTTGTGTTCATCTGAGGCCAAACAGCTTTCATGTCAGACTCTGAGGAGAGGAAGCACCTCTCCGGCCTCCAGACGGCGAGAGGACTCGACATTTTCACTCCTCCGTCTTCACCATTAACCATTAATCAGCGTACAGACAGCCGGCTCTGGCCCTGCACCAGCACTTTAGGGCGTTTTTCTATCAGTGCCATTCCAGGCAGATGGTGGAGTAAGTGTGATTGGCAGGAGAAGTGGAAGAAGCAGCGACGGAGCGGATACTGTTGCCAGGGAGCGTGGGGGGGGGGGGGGGGGGGGGGATAAGAGGGTACGGTGAACGGGGGGGGGGGGGGGGGCTGTGGGGCGTGACCAGTCTTAATTATCCCAAAGGGTTGCCAAGTGTTGGCGCTCTGACAGGGTTTCAGAGCCGAGTGACGGGTTCGTAGCTGCACGGAGGAGCCCATAGATGAGTTGTTTTGGGGGGGAGGTGTCTGATTCCAAAATGCAAGTGACTAATGTGTTTCTGCAAACCGCTCGCCTGTGTTTGTTGCCACCAGCAGTTCTGACAGTCGCCCCCATGAAACACACAACATCAGCAAAGGGGAAGTAGCCAGCGGTTGCTATCAGAGCATCTGAACAGGCTCTGAGTTTTAATCCTCGGTTTAGATGAGTTTCTCCGATCCACTCTGCAAATCCCCGCTGGAATGCGACCGCGCGCATGTCGCCTTCGCTGAGATACGGATCGACTGATGCGGCCTGCAGAGCGGCCTCGTGGAGCAGATGAACAAAGCCAATCGCCTCCAGGTCGAGATACCGCAGGTGCAGCGTAACTGTCTGGAGAGGCACCAAAATGGCGGATGGGTGTTGGGTTCATACGGGCGAAGAGGAAGACAGCGGCGGCACGGAGACACCGGGCCGCCAGCCCCTCCCCTGCCTCTGCTATCTGAGTCACGCAAGGAGGAGGAGATAACCGGCCATCGCAGGTGAGATCACCAACTTCAGGGTTCAACCTGAGGTCAGGAGAAGCTCCCACAATGCCCCTTGTTTCCACAGAACACACCAGCATTGACCACGCCACCGAGAAAAACCGTTGCGCCGATGCAATCGCGTTTCCTCTCTGCTGTCTGCGTTTCTGTTGTGGCGCTTCAAGGTAAAGAAAATATTCATAATCCCCACATTGTTGGTTCGCCAGACATAACAAACAAGCGGTGAGCTACGGCGCCGACGCCAGCCGAGCCCCAAAATGGTCACAGTTGGCTCAGAGGACCGAATGGACTTGTTTGTCCTTATAAGTTCAGAGGAGGAGCGATGAAAGCTGGAGCTCACATCCAGCTCAACGGTCAGAAAACTGCATTCCCCACATTCCTCCTCCGTCCTGACAACCGCAGCCGCTGACAGACGGCTTCACTGAGGGCTGTAATTACTGCCAACGCACTCTCACGGGAAATATTATCATCGACAAACTACTTTTCTCTGTCAGCTGTGTGTGTGATGCAAATCTGAACGCTCCTATGAGTAGGACCTGGTGAGAAATGTACAGATGTAAATGCTGGTAAACTTTGTATGCAGATATTAAACATGTCCTTGATCCATTTTGACATGCAAAAAAAAAAAAAAACACTCACAGTCTCGTTGGATGTTGGAAAAGTAAAAGTGGCCACAGACTTTTGGGATTTTCCAACAGTAAAGCTTTCTTTTACACCTCGAACACCTACAACTGATTTTAAAGACCCTTGAAACCGATTTTCTCAATTAGCTTCTTACTCTGAGCGATGGGGCTCGACATGAACAGAGATTTTCTGTCAAAATGTTCACAGTTTTAGTTATTTGACACAATTTGTTTGTACTTTTTGTTTTCTCTCTGCTCTTCTCACTGATTTGAATCGCATGGCGGCTTGATTTCATGGTTTTCAAATGCTGTGGCCGGCATTTATTTCAGCTAATTTGAAATAATATTTTTGCATTTTTTCAACTTTCTGTAAAAGTCAATTTTCAACATTCACCTAAATGCTGGTTAACTTTGTACCCAGCTGCTTTTTCAATCTTCGCACGCAACAAAACATGATTTGAAAGTTATCTTTATACACTAAAGGCATTCGCTGCCTGTTGGTTGGTTTTTTAAAAGATTTTTGTTATTTTCTTTGATTTCTTTCTATAATTGCAAAATAATTCCAAATGGGCCAAATTACTTTGCAGCATATCTACATGCCTTTATATGTCTCTGACTTTATTTTTGCATGAAAAAAACACACTTTCGAAGTTGTTTTATTCCACGGCTTTGTTCAGACTGCAGATAAATCGGATTCTTTCTCAAATCAGATCTTTAAGACAGACTGTCGTGCTGTTACTGCAAGCGATCAGATTGGAGTTATGTGTCCAGATATCGCCAACCAACCTGCACGGGCTGACGCTTTGGCAATATTGTCTTTGTTACATTCATGCCAACAAAGCAAATTCAATGGAATTGAATTACTGTGGTAACGACGTAGGCGTCAGTGACCAAATGTGGCCTGTATCTGCAAAAATCTGATTTGTTTTTTGCTGTCTTGCTGACTTTTTAAAATCAGTCTGGATATGTAAAAAAAAAATGGGAATAGGGATTTTGGATCTGAACAAGGCCTAAAAGTCTTCTGGGCTGGTCAAATTTCTGTAAGTGAAAATGTCAGTTGCAAAATACTTCAGAACATTTCCACGCATTAATACGTGTAACACAGCGAGATACTACAACAGGAAACACAGGTTGAGTTTGGTCATCCTCATATTTTCCTGTGAGAAGTGTTTCTAATCCACTTATCTTCATTAGAAAGCGCCTGTCAGAGGAGGAAGTCATCATAAACTGTACGTGTGTGTGTTGTACAGGTATGTGTCAGGTATGTATGTGTGTGTTGGTGTGTGTGGGAGTTATTCGGCGGCGTGGGCAGGTGAGCGCAGCAGTCATCCCCTTCCTCAGGCGTTCGTCAGCGAGTGACAGCTAAAGCGGAGGGCAGGGAGGACAGACAATACAGGGTAATGAGAGATGTGGTAAACAGGCTCGGCCATGCCTCCGCCGCCGCCGCGCAGCCAACGTGACATGTCAGCAACACGCCACAGCGCTTTGTTTACGCCTCAGCTGTCAAACCTGGAGAGGGGGCTGAAGTGGAAAGAGGCTCTCATTAATACCAGCTGACGATTAATATTTCCAACAGGCAGCTGAGTGATTGCTGTGACGAGCCTTCGGGTGTAGAAACACACGGCTGAGGCCACGTTGGCCTCCTCGATTAGCTCCCATTGGCATTTTTTGTTTCTAAGTTTTTTCTTGTAGGAAAAGTTGGTGAACATAGTGGAGCATTTAGCAGCTAAAGAGCCCGAAAGTCCCCTCAGGTGATGGAGGAGACCAAAAAAAGAGCTAAAAGAGAGACAATATTGGATCGACAGGTGACATGAACACGGCTCTAAATGAATGATAATGTTGCTCCATAACTGCTGGATGTGTAAATAAGCAACTGTTTGCTATTCAGTTCACTATATTAACCTAAAAGGTGACAATATATCAGTTGTTGTGTTTACAACTTGCTCCTAAGTAGTTAAAAAACGTGTTATTGTGGGTTAAAGTGATCTCACTTCATTACGCAACGTAAACACATTTAAAGGTCAATTCACCAAAAAAACACACACTTACCTCTATTGGTTTTGGTTTTAGTTGTCCAGGTATTCTGATCCTTAACTTAAGTAAAAATACCAATACAACATTGTTAAAAAAGTCCTGCATTTAATATCTTACTTAAAGTAAATAAGTATGATCAGCTAAATGTACCTAAAGTATAAAAAGTAAAAGTACAAAAGTATCTTCAGCTTCATGTAGTTAAAGTATCAGCAGTAAAGTACAGAAGTATTCTCAGCTTCATGTAGTTAAAGTATCAGCAGTAAAGTACAGAAGTATTCTCAGCTTCATGTAGTTAAAGTATCAGCAGTAAAGTTGTGGTTGTGCAGTAACTGATATCTGGTTCTCTGTCACATTATCAGACTGTTGATCCTGAAGCATCAGTGTTAGAGCAGCATGTTCCTGTTGGAGCTGCTGCAGGTGGAGACAGTCTCAACTACTTTATATACAGGCAGCTGCTTCAGTCCAGGGGTCCCAACCTAGGGGTCGGGGCCCTCCAGAGGGCCACCAGATAAACCTGAGGGGTCGTCAGGTGATTTAAGATTCAGAAATGTATTTTTACATTTGTACGCTTTTCTCTAATCTTATATTAGTAAGAAATATTGAATCATTTCAACAATTTATAGACATCTGAAACAAGACAATGGACCCAAACTACACACTGTCTGTAAATACTGTTTTAATTTTAAACAATATATTGTATTTCATAAATTTTTATGTATTATGTTTTTTTTATATGGCAAAAATAACTAGTAATTAGCTGCCAGATAAATGTAGAAATGTAGTGAAGTTAAAAGTACAATATTTCCAGTATAAAGTAGAATAAAATGGAAAAAAGTAAAGTACAAGTACCTCAGAATTGTACTTGAGTATTATTTATTTTATTTCACTTATGTATTTTCTTCTGTGCCGTGCCTCGCGTCCTACCGTACTTACACTCACGATTTTGAGTGCATAAGTGCGTTCACAGAATGCAGTGCACTACGAGCACCCGGATGTTGTACTCATAACGGTTCAGAAGCAGAGCGTGGAACGATGGACACTTCTCTCCCTCAGCAGTCGCCATCCTGGTTGTATCAGCGTAACTTCCACCTTGCAGGAAAAAACGGTCGGCACACCCAAGCAAGTAAAAGTAAAAGCATGTTAATTTTAAAATAATAAGATAAAATTGAATTAAAGTCCAGTGAGCAAACAAGCTGGCAGATATTTCTGTGGATGAGAACTGCGGTCAGATGTTGGCGATAATGCTAAACGCCCAGTTGCAATTCGCCCCCCCAAAAAAGAAGACGACGGTTTGAGACAACAGTGCCCCGTCGAAATTCACGCACTACACAAGTAAGAAGATACAGACAACAACGGAAGTGTCCGAATCGACACACACTGTGGTTATTCCTTCTCAAGTGTCTGAAAGCTTGACGTGGTTGCACATGAGGCTTGAAAAGGACGCAGGAACATTTTGAACATGCAAACTTGTAACAACCATCTTGTGTTACAACGAGTGTAAAGGTTGAGAATTTTGATGCAGATGAAATGTACCTTAACCGCTTATATTAAAAATGGTTCTTTGGCTCCTCGAATTTTAACTCCAGCCGTGAGACGATTTCTGCCTCCAACTATAATTACAACGTCAGTCTGCAAAAGCAGCGTGTGTGTGTTTGAGTTTCACAGTCCGGGATGCGTACTCTAATTGACCGACTGACTGACTGGCTGTTATTTGGCGGGTTAGGACCTGCTGCGCAAATCACTCAAGGCTGCCTAATCATGCATTGTCTGTGCCAGTGATGGCTGCGTGTAGGAATGCCAAACTTCACCTCGCGGTCAGGGGAGTCAGCGCCGGGCTTCGTGGATTCAAGCAGGGACAGGCCGCCCGGTCAGGGTCGGGACTACGCGAGTCGCACTTCCCCTGTACCTCGTCTCCGTCATCACTGACATTGTATTTTTTTAACTCGTGGGTCTGTTTGCATGATGCTTGACTAAATCATCCGTGTGCTGAGAAGTTAAAGTGGTGGAGCCAGGCACGGTCACATGGCAGCGTTACAGGTTTCAGACCACCCATGTTGGAGAAATCCAACATCTAACCAGGACGTCCTGCACTTGAATGCAGCCCACAGACTTTATTTAAAGTCACTGTTGTAACTGTATCGCACTACTTTGATTGACACATTAAAGGAAACATATTACAATACAATAAAATAACCTTTGGGCGAAAAACAGTTCAGCAAAGTTCATAATATTTGTTTTTCGCTGATGATGACGTCCATCTGTTTGTCCAATTTGTTCCAGTTTGATCTCCAAATCTCCATTTTGGAATTGAAATTTGCTGTAGATATTCACTCACCCCAGAGGATGAACTCTAACGATTTTGGAGATGTAAAGCTGAGAAAGAAATATCAAAATCATAAGTGCAGACAACTATGAAATGTCCCGATCTAATTCCTGCTCCCTGATGAACCGTCGTGATTTTAATGACCCCATGACCTTTCCTCTAGCTAAATCATGGGAATGGATTTTGTTCTAATGCTTTCAGATTGTGGCTGTAATGAACACGGGAGTTTCTGGAGATTTTTGTGTTGTTTAAAAGTGATGCTAAACATGCAAATGTATGGGGAAAACTACAAATGTTTAAGCCAAAAGCAGCCAACAACTGGCAAACAATATTCCAAATGGGATATTGGATCAGTCCTACCTTCAGGAACCTTCACTAAATGTGACCTTTCATTAATATTTATCCACCCCCTTTATCTAAAAAAGGTTAAAATGCCTCCCAGAAAACATCTTTCTGCATGGTGCATCAACACTACAGTGACCATGAAAGGAATTACATCATCTCATCACACACGGATTCACAGTATAAAACATGTTTGAAAGGTGGAAAAAATTATTACAGACAGTAAAAATAACCAAATAAACAGATCTGTACAAATGCACATGTGGAAAAGAAATTACACTAAACAGTGTACGTCTGAGTTATAGGCTTTATATGTAAGTCAATAAGTCATCAACTGACTGAAAAAATCTTCAAGTTTCATAGTCTAAATAATCTGAGGAGCTGCTGGGCCTTTCTGTTTCTAACTACAGGACGTTGTGTGTCGTTTAAAAAGCTTTAAAGCCAAAACCAGCTCTACATCAGGAGGAATGTCATCAAACATGAGAACTAATTACGTTGCCTTTTGTAAACTTTTGGCCTGCAAACACAAATCTGTGAACAGCCAGAGAGCGACTTCATTCCTCAAATCAGTTCCTCATGCAAGCAGCGACCTCTGCTGGCTGCAGGCAGGAGGGACGCGTCCAGGTCTGCAGGCGTTACACAACCGAACCACATCAGCTTTATTGGTCTCGCATGTGTTCACATACAAGGAATTTGACTCTTTTTTATTTCACACTTTATTTTTGGACCTTAAGCTCTTGTTAGTTCTTCACCCTGATGACTGCCAAGCACCAGCATGTCAGTTCTTATTTTGAGATCATGAAGAATCTGGAACAACAGGAAATAACCACCACAGGGCAAAAACTCTGAAAATCAACTCCTCCAGTCGCGTGCAGCAGGTCTTTTACTGGGAATCTGTAGCCGTGCTCGTCCACCACTTCGGTCCATATCTCAACAACAACTTCCTGTGTTATCCTCACCTGAACAGGTGCGTGGAAGGTAAAGTATCCTCCCAGCACCTTTGTACCGGGCTGACCCTGAAGCCTGCATGCTGACGGTATCAGACGTTTGGCGCCGTGACTCATTCATCCATGTAGATTTCACAGAATGGTCCCGATAGCAGCAGCGGGTCCCCTCATCCAGCATCCCGCCTGTATTTTCGTGTCCTCCGGGACTCGGCTCATAATTATGCTGGCCAGTAGTGACAAAATAAACACACGACCACGGATCAGTCCACAATGTAAACAACACATCAGCACGTGGCATTTTATGTTCATTTGCATTAGTGTCAATGTAAAGGTGCTCTGATGAGCAGAGGAACCTTAACATGGGACTGATACTGCTGCATAAAAACTTTAAGGTTTGTAAACTAGTGAACAGGAGACTTTGATATCAAGGTGCTTTAAGGCATGAATAGTGACTCGTAGGTGACCTCAGAGACCTGGACAGACCTGGACAGACCTGGCTCAGTCGGCTTGGACACAAACTAAGTGACCTGACAAGACCTCGGACATGACCTCAGCGACTTGTCTCTGACCTCAGAACATCTACACATGTGGTCAGTCACCAGATTTAACCCGTGTCCTCTGTGAATAACCAACCTGTTAACAGCCGACTGTTGAATCTGAGGTTTAGTTTGTGCTTGATGATAAATCAACTGATATAAAACATTATTATAAGACATGATAAAGTGTTGGGACCTTAGTGACTCGGTGATACAGAGAAACCCCAGGGACTCTTATTAAACTCACAGAAGAAGAGGAGTTTAGAGCTTAAATAATGAAATCAGAAGTTTTTCAAGCCATTTACCAAACAAGGATGTGCTTTTCTTTGTCTTATTTAACAGTAAACTGAAAATGTTTGGCGCAGTCGGTCGGACAAAATGATCTATTTGAAAACTTTAGCTGTATTTCATAACTTCATATAGTTACACTGGAAGAAAACAGCGACAGTATATGAATGAATTATATGAATTATTCACTCATTTCTGACATTTTTCACACAAAACAAAACATTTATATAATAATCTTCATCCCACTGGAGCTTCAGGTGCAGGTCTGAGACACATTAAAGAGGAATCTGATCCTTTATGATTTCACTTTGAGTCTTTTTGATTCATTTTCCAGCAGTCGAGAGGCACAAGGAAAAAGAAAGCTGCACCAGGACTCCTCCTCTCTGTCCTCCTCCTCTTCCTCCTCCTCACTGTCCTCCTCTCTGTCCTCCTCACTGTCCTCCTCCTCTCTGTCCTCCTCCTCCTCTCTGTCCTCCTCCTCTTCCTCCTCCTCTCTGTCCTCCTCCTCCTCCTCCTCTCCCTGTCCTCCTCACTGTCTTCCTCCTCCTCTCTGTCCTCCTCCTCCTCACTGTCCTCCTCCTCCTCCTCACTGTCCTCCTCCTCCTCTCTCTGTCCTCCTCTCTGTCCTCCTCCTCCTCTCTGTCCTCCTCCTCCTCACTGTTCTCCTCCTCCTCCTCTCACTGTCCTCCTCCTCTCTGTCCTCCTCCTCCTCTCTCTGTCCTCCTCCTCTTCACTGTCCTCCTCCTCCTCCTCTGTCTTCCTCTTCCTCACTGTCCTCCTCCTCCTCCTCTGTCTTCCTCTTCCTTACTGTCCTCCTCCTCCTCCTCTCTGTCCTCCTCTTCCTCACTGTCCTCCTCCTCCTCACTGTCTTCCTCTTCCTCACTATCCTCCTCCTCCTCCTCTCTGTCCTCCTCACTGTCCTCCTCCTCCTCACTGTCTTCCTCTTCCTTACTGTCCTCCTCCTCCTCCTCCTCTCTGTCCTCCTCCTCACTGTCTTCCTCTTCCTCACTGTCCTCCTCCTCCTCACTGTCTTCCTCTTCCTCACTGTCCTCCTCCTCCTCCTCCTCTCCCCTGTCCTCCTCGTCCTCCTCCTCCTCCCGGCTCTGCAGCAGTCCCGGCTGTCCTCCTCCTCTCCCTGTCCTCCTCCTCCTCTCTGTCCTCCTCACTGTCCTCCTCCTCCTCACTGTCTTCCTCTTCCTTACTGTCCTCCTCCTCCTCTCTGTCCTCCTCCTCCTCACTGTCTTCCTCTTCCTTACTGTCCTCCTCTTCCTCACTGTCCTCCTCCCCGTCCTCCTCCTCCTCCTCTCTGTCCTCCTCTTCCTCACTGTCCTCGTCCTCCTCTCCCCTGTCCTCCTCGTCCTCCTCCTCCTCCTCCCTGTCCTCCTCTTCCTCACTGTCCTCCTCCTCTCCCCTGTCCTCCTCTCTGTCCTCCTCTTCCTCACTGTCCTCCTCCTCCTCCTCCTCCTCTCCCCTGTCCCCCTCGTCCTCCTCCTCCTCCCGGCTCTGCAGCAGTCCCGGCTGTCCTCCTCCTCTCCCTGTCCTCATCCTCCTCTCTGTCCTCCTCCCTGTCTTCCTCTTCCTCCCTGTCCTCCTCCTCCTCCCTGTCCTCCTCACTGTCTTCCTCTTCCTAACTGTCCTCCTCCTCTCTGTCCTCCTCTCCCTGTCCTCCTCACTGTCTTCCTCTTCCTCCCTGTCTTCCTCCTCCTCCTCTTCACTGTCCTCCTCCTCCTCTCTGTCCTCCTCGCTGTCTTCATCTTCCTCCCTGTCTTCGTCCTCCTCACTGTCCTCCTCCTCCTCCCTGTCCTCCTCCTCTCCCTGTCCTCCTCACTGTCTTCCTCTTCCTCCCTGTCTTCCTCCTCCTCCTCCTCCCTGTCCTCCTCCTCCTCTCTGTCCTCCTCCTCCTCCCTGTCCTCCTCCTCTCCCTGTCCTCCTCACTGTCTTCCTCTTCCTCTCTGTCCTCCTCACTATCTTCCTCTTCCTCACTGTCCTCCTCCTCCTTACTGTCCTCCTCACTGTCCTCCTCTTCCTCACTGTCCTCCTCACTGTCCTCCTCTTCTTCACTGTCCTCCTCTTCCTCACTGTCTTCCTCTTCCTCACTGTCCTCCTCACTGTCCTCCTCTTCTTCACTGTCCTCCTCCTCCTCCTCTCTGTCCTCCTCACTATCTTCCTCTTCCTCACTGTCGTCCTCCTCCTCCTCCTCCTCCTCCCTGTCCTCCTGTCACCCTGAAACTTGCCTTTAGTTTTTTTGGGCAGCAGGATCCATTCCCCGCAGTCTCCTGCTCCTGCTCCTGCTCCTGCGCACAGAACTCCGTTGACTTTTTGCCGTTTTTAAGCCTGGAGCGTCGCCATTAATTGACCCGTGTGATCGGACATGAGAAGCTTTAACCGTCTGCGGCTATTTACGTCCCCGAAATCTTATTAAGGGACCAGACTGACGGTGTGTGTGTGTGTGTTCAGGGACCGGCTGGAGGTGTGAGTGAGTCCCGGGGATCCGAGGAACCAGAAGCCGTGAAAGTGGAACTGCAGCGCGGGCTTAAGGTGCCGCACCTGCCCGTCTGTCTCTCTCTCTCTGTGGGTGTCTACCTGCCTCACCCCCCCTCTTCCCTCCCTCTCTCTCTCTCTCTCTCTCTCTCTTTCTCTCTCCCGGTTCCGTGTCGAGTCCAGACGCCATTTCTGCGTTACCGGACGTTTCACCGGCAGCACCAGCACCGGCGGCGGCACCATGTTGACTCTGCTGACCTCCATGTACCTGGTGGTGCGGGCGGTGTCCTCGCAGGTGAGTTTGAAGGCAGCACAGCCGTTTCTGACAGCCGGGCCAACGCGAGATGACCGTGCGTCCTTGAACGCAGCATTTGAAGACGGATTAAAAGCGCCGAACTTGACCGTTAGGCCGCCATTTTCCCTCCCAAACTAAGTGAGTTTAAACATGTCTGCGTTAGTTTAGTGTGTCTCTTCGTCGTTTATTCGATACTTTTTTACCCGGGCCTTTAACGTTAGACTTCAGGTGTGAAAATGGCCGCCGGAAACCCGACGCCACCTTCGTGTAGGTGAAGAGGAGGAACTCGGCCCGATGCGTCTTTTTCTGATCCGTCATCATTAATTCACCGAGTCGCCTCCACTTCAAGTGTTCGGTGCCACCGTGAAGCCGCTCCGGGTGGACAACACCACATCCGGTCACCGCCTTCAAAATAAAAGACCCACATTCCAACACTGCACAGGTCTGATTGTTTGGTTTATGTAAGATAAGAATACAGGATACAGGTAAAAAATTACCAACAAGAAGAAACATTTACTACAAACTCTTAATAGTACAAATGCCCAGGAAAAGGAAAAGTGGTAAAAGTGCTCGTAACAAATAAAATATTAAAATTACAATTACAAATATTTGATTAATAACTCAAAACTGTGACTTTGTCAAAGTATTGACTTATCTAATAACTGTCTTACCTCAGAGGTATGACTTAGTATCTCACAATCTTCACTTGACTCTTTGATATGAATTATGATTTAGTATTTCATCATTTGATTAAGTAGGATTTTTTGAATTTTGATATATCATGACAACTTAAACTTCCATATGATGGGCCTATATAATGTATACTGAGTATAAAAAGGGGATTTTTCCTTTACGTAAATAGCTAACTTCCTGCAGCAAGTCTGAAACAATATTTGAGCAATTGAATATAAATGAAGGATAGAAACATAAAGTGATATTTCCATTTGCGGTAAGACAATCAACTGGTTCTAAATGTCCGTAATCTAAGGTGCGGTTTGTCTGTGCCTGATAATAAAATTTAACTCACTGGAGAGTCCACCAGTCCACACAACGAAACCCAGAATATTTTATGCAATGGCAAATTTAAAATGCATTAGGTGGTTCCAAAAAACCCGACCGTCTAGTACTCTGCTGACGTTGGTAGGCTTGGATAATAGCAAAACATAGCAAAAACTAATATGGACAGGAGCTACTCTATGATGTGCTCTTACCCTATGTACATAGATACTTTCAAAATGTTCGTACTTTAAAATTATTTTTAAGTTGTATCTTAATGTCTCAAAAAATATTGTTAGAAGGGAAAAATCACCATTAATTAATACATATGACTAAATGTACAAAATTATATACAAAATTGTGTTTTTGAGATAAAGACAAGATTAGAAGAGGTAAGATCAGATATGTTAATGCTTTATTTATACTGAATGAAATTGCTGTCCCAAAGACTGATCAACAAATACACAAAAGAAAAAGATGCATTGAAGCTAAAAAGTACAACAAAAAAAAAAACTATACAAAAGATAGAAAATGTTAGAAATGATGAGCAAAACAAAGTACCAGTGTTAATATGTTTTAAAAAAATTAAACATGAAGCTCTGTTGTTTCCCCAAGAATCATTTTGACATCTTATAAAGAAGCAACACTGTTTGCGCTTTTATTTTGAAGGCTGAATTACCGGGCTTCCGGCTGTGTTGGCTTCCTTTGCCGCCTCCTTGGTGCAGAGTCCCTCCTGCAGATTATCAGCACCTCGGTCAGTTCCTGCAGGCTGTTTGAGCTCCTGGCAGCTTCTCTGAAACTAAAACCAGCAACAGCACACAGAGCCAACATGGCCGCCGGCGTCCTTGATAGGTTGAAGGTTGATCGATAAAACCCAACCTCGCCGAAACTGACACCTTCTCTCTGAAAGGACATCCACCGGAGCTCTCTGCTCTCTCTTTGCTGCCAGAAAGTTTGAAGGACACTATTGTCTGAAATATAATCGCGTGCTGCAGTATTAAGGTTCCCCCTCACTGGAACTAAAGGGGCCAAAACCAGGACAAAACAGACCCAGACCTGAAGTACAGGTGTCCACAAACTTTTGGCCACAAGTATCTCACACGTCAGTGTTGTAGACTTCTGACCTGTTTACTCCTTTAATATTAAATTCACACCTGTTAAGTTCTGTTTTGGCAGCAGTGGAAAGTTACTTAACTAAATACATTTAATTAACTACAAGTAATTCAGAATTCTACGTAATTAAATGTATTTAGTTTTACTTACTTGACTAGTTTATACTTCCACTACATTTCAGAGGGAAATATTGCACTTTGTACTGCACTACATTTATCAAGTACCTGTTGTTACTTTGCACATTAAGATTTTACAAAACTTATAACAAGTATATAAAATACAATTCATTGTTAAGCAGTAAATTAAACCACCAAACAGTGTACAAATAAATAAAATTAGATCAATAAAATCTTTAATGTTACAGCATCAATATTAATATAATAGTAAAATATACAGTAGAATAACTGTTGGCTGCATAGTGAGTACTTTTACTTTACATTTTGCTGATAATTCTTGTGTACTTTCGCTTAAAAAAGATTTTAAAAAGACGTTTTGTTACGTTTACTTAATTAAAATATCTTAATACTTCTTCCACCACTTTGTTTCAGGGAGGTATTTAAAGTTTAAGTAAAACATATTGTGATTAATTCTAAAGTGAGGTTTTTATTTTAGTTACACTTGGTGTTTGTTGTTGTCACATCGCATTGTTTTGTTTTGTGTGCAGTTTTTTCTTACATATTCATGCAGTATCGTTTCTACAGGACCAGGAACAAAAACTGACAAATCTGCTTTATTATTTGTCTTTATGTGAATTGACAATCACTCAAAACTCCATTTTGTCGCTCCATATTTTGCCTCCGACGTCGTGACTGCGTCTTCTGATGTTTGAACGTTCTGCTCTGTAAATGTCAGCAGATCAGACGGTTCGGATTTACCTCCCGCGAGGCCGCAGATAACAGGCTGAACAACAAGTTAACGAGCTGGCGACTGAACCCGGCGACTTCCTGTCGTCTGGGCACTGAACCTGACCTCCAGTGACCTTTCACCTTTGACCCCGATTTGACCCGGAATAATCCACAGACTTCACTGTGAACTGTTTGGATTCTTTAATCCAAATGAAGTTTGATTAGTTTCCCTTGTTTTTAGCAGACAGATATAATAAAACTATAACTATCTGCATGGCGGGATATAATGTTTGTAATTCAAAGGGAATTTGAAGGATTTTAGTTTTTATATGAGTGGAGGTTGTTGGAGTTTAGAAACCCAGATTTTGAGTCCAAACTCAATTTTAAACTTTTGACTAGCCACCCAAAAAAAAAAGGTCAGTGAAATTTAAAAAAGTTTCAGAATATATATTCATATATTTTCGTATAATCGTCTCCCTGCAGGATCGTCTGTGTCAAAGCCTTCTCCAAACTACCAGGAAGGTAATCGAGGTGGAGGAATACCAAATCCCTTCATTAGATTTTGATTTAAAAAGATTAAAATGTAAAGGTGACGCTGCTACTAACAGGTGGCAAGTTTGTTTTGAATATTAACACTTTATTAACAATTTGCTTTGTGTACAAACAACAATTCACACGTATCTTGAAATAAAGTTTTAAAATATTGAGCACATAACAGACACAAAAATTAATATAAAACTAAAATAATCAAAAGCGATCCATGTCCTCAATGGAACTTTGGCACACTCGAGTCACATGCATGCATCTTTCCACACAGTAAACTGATCAGGAAATAAGGGAATCAATAAATAATCGGACCTATAAGTAGAATCAATAATGTTATGGGTATCAATGAAATCTTATAATTTCCCATCCCTACATAAAACCACACAAAATGCACATAGCATTTGATGGTAACACTGGAGAAGCACTTTCCATTTCATGGGGCCTTTAAGTCTCTTAAAGGATCATTACGTGAAGCTGCTTAGCGGCCTGCAGGCAGCAGAGGAATGTGGCGGCGCTCGCCGTGCTCTTCTCCCGGGATTAATCCCTAAAGATTATTCCTGTGACGGTTCATGAAACCTGGTGACTCACTTCATCTGATCGACGGATGAAACTGTAGTTAAAATAATCTTCAGTTTACAGTTTATCAGCCTGATCTGGAAATGTTCTCCTCAAGGTTTTCAAGGAAATCCAAGGGTTCTCGTTGATGCATCTGCAGGTACCACAAGTTCTTAAATAGGCTCAAAGGGTCCTTGAGGAATTCCAAGGATCATTGAGGGGGTTGCAAGGACATTTTTGGAGGCTGTAGAGATCCCTTACAAGTTAAAGGGATTCTTCTGTGGGTTTCGGTGGTGCTTTAGAAGGTATCAGAGGTGCGTGAAAAGGTTCCAGGTGTCCATTAGTATATTACAGGTCCTTAAATTGTTTTTTGAGGAGGTTTGATGGGTCATTGAACGTTTAATTTGAGTTTTCAGGGTCCCACCAGGTTCTTGGAGGAGTTTTAGGAATTAAAGGGGGTTCAAGGTTTTTGGAAGGATTGAAGGCATCCCTAAGAGTTCATTCTTTGATGAGATTCCAGCGGCCTTTTAGGGGTTTCTGGCGGTTCTTCAAGGGCCGATGAGGGATTACTAGTGGTTCCTGGATCTAGAGGTGCCTGACGGGCTCTGGTGTTTCCAGGTTTAAAGGTCCTTGAGTTGTTTTGGTTCCTGAGGGTTGTCTATGTGTTTTAGGCAGAGGTGGCACAGTCACTAGACGTCGAGTCTCCCTCTCGCTCTGTTTCATCTCGTTATGTCTGTCGTGCCTGATATTCACTGATTTTCTACGTGTTATTGTCCATTTAGGTTAAAATCGGTCTCGACGTTGGGAAGGCGACACACATTGATGCAAAATAAAAATAATCAATAATTCCCCTCAAATGCATTAAAACTAAAGTAACGAGCCTGTTTGAAAATGTGAGGAGCAGAAAGTTCAGATATTTGTGTTAAAATGTTGGCAGTAAGTTATCAGAAAAATAAATACTCACGTAAAGTACAGATACCTGATACCTTCTCTAGTACAAATACTTCATTTAGGGAGTTTCAAGTGGGTTCCACGGGTTCTTAAAGGGTTTCTCAAGGCACTCCAGGACTTTTTAAGGGGATTCCTGGGGAATGTGTGGTTCTTGAGTGGGTTTTGAGGGGAGTTATATACACATATAAACATTGACCTGTTTTTTATAAATATTAAGAGTCATGAAGTTCTTCACAGTTCATGAGACACTGAATTCAAAAAGTGAATTATGCAGGACGAGTGGTGCAGTTCCGCTTCCGGCCACGAGGTGTCGCCAAAGCGCAGCTGTTGAATCCCACTTAAAAAAACGAGACTTTTCAGAAAATCCTCCGCCGTTTATGGCGCGGCGTCACCGGAGCGGTGCATCACGGGAGAATGAGTCCCGCTGCTCGACTCGGCTGCGTCGAAAACCCCGCGTCAGCGTCCCGAAATGACTACAAGTCCCGCGGTGAGCGCGGGAGGCGTCGTGTGACCGCGCTGCAGGAGGACAGAGGTGACCCTTCAGTCTGAGAGCAGCAGGACAGGCAGCAGACCCGAGCCTCCACCCGAGCATCCACCCGAGCATCCACCTCCGAACTCATGGTAAGATGGAGCTTCAGCGCCTCATTGTCTGATTACACGGGTTTAAATGTTAGAATAATCTATTTATCAATGCGCCGTTTTAATTGAAACAGTGTAAGTGGTGTATGCAGACTTGACATTGAGGAAGAGGCCGGCGGCGTTTAATTTAATCTGACTTCATGCAAACTTTAAATGTTTTAATGGAGGTTTCTCTGCGCGCCGTCACGCAGATTCACAGACGATGTTTGCACAGGAACCCGGAGATGCAGCAGAGACTGCGTGTTTGTTTCCGCTCTTTCCTCTGACACTCCGCTGTTTCTACGCATCTTCCTCCATTTTAATAAGCGCAGGCCGCGGCGTGGCTCCGGCGTCAGGCTGCACCACCGGCCCGTTGTTTGTTCCGCCGGGGGAACCGGTCCTGACGGGACGCAAACCTGCAGTTTAACGCCTCCCTGCCGGTCAGACATGTTGGAACCAGTTAAAATGAGACGATTTCTGAATGCATTGGACACCTGCTTCATTTCGTCTTGTATATAAATCCCTCTGCATCATTTGTCCTGCTTAAATTCCTTTTTGCTCTTTTTCATTCATTATTTTGCAGAGAGAATAGCGTTAGAGTTGTGCGAACAATCACAAAAGATGAAGGTTTTTTTAAAAAAGTGAATCTGTTTGACTGATGTTGTTCAAGCCGAATTAAAGAGTGACTTCAACCACTGAAGATAAAGTCTGAAATGAAACTGCGTGTCTCACCTACCCTTGCCAAGACACAAGGTCATTCTACATTGTGCGGTTTTCTTAATGGGGTTTGGTGATAAGACCTCTAAATACAAAGGACACAGCAGGAGGAGCTGCTGATTAAGGCCTTCCATCCGTTAAATATAGGCTTTATAACTTGAAATACCTGATCCGGTTCAGACCAGCAGTGCATGTTGCTGCCGCTCGGTTCCCTCCCTCTGTTGTTTATCTAGTTCAGTGACACATATGAACCAAACCCGTTTCTTTCCCTCCAGGCTGAACCAATCCGTGTTGTGGTGACCGGCGCCGCTGGCCAGATTGCCTACTCCCTGCTGTACAGCATCGCCAAGGGTGATGTGTTCGGGAAGGACCAGGTGAGACGAGCCCCTGGACTCTGGTTACATAACCTGCAGCCGCAGAGCCCCCTTCGCCTGAAGCTGATCCCTGCACAGACCGCCGGGCGAGGCCCTGTGCCGGCACGGCCGTTACATAAGGGACTCATCGTTAATAATAATGTGTCATGTGGGAGTCCTTCTGATCCTGAAGGATACCATAATATTATCAGTAGTGTTCTAGTATTTAGGTCAGCACGGCCGTATTGTTCCCCTGCATCAAGCCCGGTCTGCTATAATATAACCATAATAAGGATCAGACTCAGCTTGTTGTGTGAAACTTTGTATGAATATTTATCAGAAGCTACTGCACATTTTTTATCTCTGGCAGTGTTTCCATGGTGAGCTTCTTTGCTGCTTCATGGATTTAACTCGTGCTGAATTAAAGTGTCATCAAGTGCTAATGAAAAACTCTTAAATGAACCTGAGTGTCATATCCGTTCTTGTCGGTATGCAAGGTCAAGCAGTAATGCAAGATTTCTTTAATGGGGTTTGGTGAGCCAGTCCTCTCCTTCTTTTTCTGAGCAGCGTTTCCTCCCTGTTTTTATTAAAACAACACCTGTAAATGAAATGTTTGACTCTTGCCTGTTTTGGTTGATTTCTGATGCCTTTTTTTTGTCCCTCTTGTTTTTATTCAGCCAATCATCTTGGTCCTGCTGGACATCCCCCCCATGCTGCCGGTGCTGGACGGAGTCGTCATGGAGCTGCAGGACTGCGCCCTCCCACTGCTGAGGGGTGAGCCAACAGTGTGTGTCACAATCACAACCTGGCCTTGACAATAAATAAAATACAAAACAGCTTTTCTAAAGCTTTTGACATTGAAGCTTTGACCAGTTATGGGGGGTTTTTGAAGTCATTTTTAGACTGGAGGAAAGATGAATATTCAGTGCTTTTCTACAGTTTTCTTATCAGGTGAAAGGTGGTTTTCATCCTTAGATATTACATACCACTAGTTTTATCACCCTGATAAGAACAAAATGTTAAACTCACATTATCAGTCAAACTACAGCAGCTCTTCGTGCTGTCGACCGTAACTGTTTTACCTGCTCTTGTTCCATCTGGAGCTCATTTTGTTTGGTTGTTATTTGCCCTTCATAACTTGCTCTGTCTGTTGCTGCTGCCGTGGGGAGGAGGAGGAGGAAGGAGGGTCTAAAATACGGCCTCTGGTTGGCCGGCGGTTGAGGCACCGCAGGAGCCAATCAGAGCAGTGGTGGGACAACAATGAACGGGGGGTGAACCCTGACTGAAGTCCAGTCTGATAGCAGCACAGTTTCTCCCAATAACAGGACACCAAACTCATCTTATCGTCAGGATCAGTCGAGGCAGCAGAAGTTTATCTGGGAGACTCTGAAATAAACTGAGATTAACACTTCCACCTTAAATAAAGATGGGGTGCACATGTTGTTAATGTGTAAAAAAACTCAACGTACCTTATCAGCACCAATACATCATATCGTTATCAATAAGTTCCTGTAGCCGGGCCGCCGCTGCTGTCTGTACAGAACAGATAAGATGTTAATAAATAATAAGTCGTATAGTAAAATGATTTGTTCAGTTGAAAAGTTTATTTCCAAAATCTCAGTTGAATCTCAGTTCAGGAAAATCTTCTGAAATACAAATAAAATTCATAATTCTACACTCAAGTCAACAATGTTTAGTACTTATTTCCATTTACTCTAAATCCATTTACACTAAAATATTACCACATATACTCCAATATTTAACTATTTGTTCATGTGTGGCTAAAAAAATGCTGCTACTCGTGTTCCCTGTATCTAAACAACAGGTTCTCGATACATTACTGTGAGAAATATAAAAATGTATTTTCTATAAAACCCCTTTTTTTCATTTAACAAACGCAGCCAAAGTTCTCAAAAGTTAAAGCGGCCGTAAAATAACTTACCGACAAGAAAACACAGTATAAAAGTGGCACAGTTTTGATTTGAATCAGTAAATATCGGTTCAAAGATGCAGACTTGAACACACTTTACACTAATTATTATAATAATAATAATAATAATAATAATAATAATAATAATACACTTACTAATGTGTGACTCCGTGCTGAACTCCCCCCCCCTCTCCTCCCCCCCACAGAGGTGATCCCCACTGACAAGGTGGAGGTGGGCTTCAAGGACATCGACGCCGCCATCTTGGTGGGCTCCATGCCCAGGAAGGAGGGGATGGAGAGGAAGGACCTGCTGAAGGCCAACGTGGCCATCTTCAAGACTCAGGGAGCCGCCCTGGACAAGTACGCCAAGAAGACCGTTAAGGTGACACGTCGGTCCTCTGCTTCGTTATATTTAATGTCATTTTATTTATTAATAGTTAGGAACCATTGTGTTCTAAAGGGTTATCGTACTTTGTTTGTGCTGTTGAAACACAGGGAAATGAAAGTGCTGATCCATCTCCTGTCCCCAGATGAAACTCTTTCCTTTAACTGTTTCCCTGCAGCAGCTTTATGTTTCTGCTCTAATCTGGAAAAAGAACCGCACATACTGAACTGTTAGGTGTAACAAGTCCATAGCATGTTAACCAGCAGGAGGGCCCCTGATTACCCAGAGTCCTCTGTGAGGCCGGGCGTCACTGTGGCGAAAGAGGTCAAAGGTCAATGCGTCATGTGATGGGAATCTGTGGAGGAAAGAAAACAGCCTGTTGTTGAACTCTGCAGGGTCTTTACACTGTTTTTACACTGGAAACTTTCAGAGAAGACAGTCTTAACATGACTGTTTGGATTCACCTCCAACTGTGATTATATAGAAAAAGCTTCACTTTTTGGTGATACAGTTACTACAGATCTCCTCAAAATGAGTCAAACCACCTGCAGAAAACAGATCATTTCACATAAAACTGTTAGTAGAAAAACTTTTACATCAAGATTTCTAATCAGCCGTGTAGAAGTAAGAGAAGCAGCAGTACTGAGGATAAACTGTGTTTTCACTTATAAAACAACAGAGCAGCTCCTTACTCCACAAAGTTCAGCAGCCTTTTCTTTAGATTTGTAATGTTTTCACTATGTTTCTTCTGCATGGAGGGAACATTTTCAGCTTGATGGAAGAATTTGAAAGTCAAATCTCAGATTTCTGCAGTGAACATCCAGGTTTACTCGCTGTTTTACGCACATTTGAACAAGGAAATCAAATCCTTCTATGTATATAATCTGATTCTGTTTATTAAAAAGTTATTTATATTCAACCTCAAATCCACAACTAACAGCAGTTACAACCCTCAACACACACCTGTGATCTTATCAAAGGAGGTTAAAATAATGATTACCTCTGAACTTTATGCTTGTCTCAGGATTTCATGGTTTTCTTTCAGCCTTACACAAACAGTGTGTTGATTCCTGCTGTTTTGGGTTTTCGTGTCAGGTTTTGGTGGTTGGAAACCCAGCGAACACCAACTGCCTGGTCGCCTCCAAGTCTGCTCCGTCCATCCCCAAAGAGAACTTCTCCTGCCTGACCCGACTGGACCACAACAGAGCCAGCTCCCAGGTACCAGGCCCACGCTGACACCATCACCGCTTCATTCCTTTGAGTTTTAAAAAATATATATTTCATCTTAGTAACGCCACCGCTGTCTCTGCCCCCTCTCGCCTGCAGGTGGCGATGCGTTGCGGCGTGTCCTCCGACAAAGTGAAGAACGTCATCATCTGGGGGAACCACTCCTCCACCCAGTACCCCGACGTCCACCACGCCAAGGTCGACGTCCACGGCACCGAGATGGCCGCCTACGACGCCGTCAAGGACGAATCCTGGCTCAGAGGAGACTTCATCTCTGTGAGCGCTTCCTGAACTTTAAAAAAAAGCTTCTTTTATTATTTTTATTGGGCAGTGAAGAAGTTTCTGTCCTCTTTTCAAACATTCTTCTCCTTCTCTTTATCTTCCTCTTGCAGACAGTACAGCTGCGCGGTGCCGCCGTCATCAAGGCCAGGAAGCTGTCCAGCGCCATGTCTGCCGCCAAGGCCATCTGCGACCACATGAGGGACATCTGGTTCGGCACCAAGGAGGTCAGTGTGGACGGAGACAGGAACACACACACTGTTCCAAACAGGAACAGGGGAGACGGATCTGAATGTTTCAGGCTGAGGACAGCCAAGTGTAACATGTAGCCAGTTCCAAGGACTTTCACTCACTAAACAAACAATGTTAAGTTT